>CANSGD010001131.1:0-206771 GCA_947645195.1 Patellifolia procumbens
GTGAATTTAACATGACTCAGTGTTTCTTAACTCTTAAGAAAATACTTCGTCACCTTGTATTCACATTTCATAAATAGGACTTAGTTATAGTTAGTTAATTATAACAAAGGAAGTATATAACTAATCCTAAGCTTCTTTTCTTCCGTTTCTTGAGCTTCCATGAAGTCCATGCTCATCATTTCACTTAGAATATGGTCTGTTACACACATCAAAAAATTTTAATACAAAGTGTTTATCATCATCAAAATAATATGGACTTGAAATTCCCCACAAGAAAAGAAAGGGGGACACCACAGATAGTGATGCTTTAATCCGGGAATAAGGGTGAAAAACCGCGGGTAGCCTTCTGCGTCACTGTGCAAAAAAATGTGTGGAACCACTAGTATCATAGCTATGAATGTAAGTAGTTCGTAGAGTGTATGAGCTTTAAAGTACGAATGTAACCGAGAGAATACAATTTATCTACTGTATCCCTATTTATACTAAATCTCATAACAGGAAATAGTCGTTCAAATACATGTGTATAAAAACTTCCTTGTAATCAGTAACTACCTTAATCGTCTCCTGGTATCTCGCTACTATGTACGCTGGGCATTTGAATTAGTCTTCCTCTATTATGCACGTTCAACAAACGTGTGGACTTAGTCTCCCAAGAATATAGGAGTCCGTTGTAACAGACCTATGGCACGTTACTGAAGCTGGATTAACAGCTTCCTAAAATATAGCTAAGTTGTTGTAACAACTTCCTAAAATCAAGGAATCCGTTACTACCTTTTGTTCAGCTTACTCTTACTTAGTTTCACACTATATTAGGCACGTGGCACGACTTATTCCTCTAACTGAATTCGACTTGTCTTCCTAACGAAGTTTCCACATATCTTAGGCTATTATTAATTCATACTGTAATCCCCCGTAATTTTATGAATTTTATAATATATTTTAAGTATATTTGTAATTTTTTTCATATTTATTTCATTTGATTATTTAAGTGTTGACTATTTGAAAAGTCAAACTATTGTTTAAACGTTTTAAATAATCATTTATTTTACTGGGTCGAACTTAAGTACTAAATCTTTTGTTAAATGTTTTGGGTTGTGTTTAAATGAATGTTAATATTGGTTGACGAGCCCAAACCAATTACTTAAGTTCGATCAACTTGCCCAAACCCAAAGCCTAAACCTATTTACCTTAAGTTTCTAAGCAAACCTATAAATACCTCCCTAAACACCAAAATTTGCACACTTATTTCTCTTGTCCTCTCTCTCTCTTAAACCGGCGCCCCTACGTCTCTTCTTTTCTCTCCCTTTGGTTTCCGGCGCCGAGCCCCACCACAACCTCTCCTTTGATTTTTCCGAAGAGGTTCACACCACTCGCGCGCTCCTCCCTCTCGTTTTGTGTGCTGCCACTAGTAGCCACCACTCCCTCTCTATTCACTCGCCACGAGAGCAGCAGCAGCAGGTTGTGTGCTGCACATGTGCCGCCAGCCCGCAACCACGCGCCTTCTCTCGCGTATGTTCTTCCCCTTCGTTCTTCCGGTTTTCGTATTTTTCTTTTGGTTATTTCTTATCCCTTATCCTCTATTCAATGTTTAACTATAGTTTTAATATTAAAGTCGTGCTTTTTATGAGTTGTAATATGTTTTATAAATAAAGTTGAAAACTTTATTGTTTAAGTAATTAAAAATCTGATTTTTATTATTTATGGATTTTAAGTTATAATTGCAGTTACTATTTTATACTTAAAGTTGGTTTTAAGTATAAAAGTAAAGGATTTTAAAAAGGTTTTTAAAGCCTATACTTATAGTTTCTTATTAAAGGTTGTTAAAGGTTGGCTTTAATGTTTTTAAAGTATTTGAAAATGCGTTTGAAGCGTTTTAAAATAACTTTTATTGTTGTGAGTTGTGAATTAATTAGGATATTAGTTCATTGTTGTGTTATTATTTTGGTGAGGCAGAGAATTTACTTTAGGCGACATCTAGAGTTTTAAAGTGGTCTCTAACTTTGTCTACTCAAGGTACGTACATGTCCTTATGTGTTACACTAGTATCATGTCCAAAGGATTAGGATTATCTAAGTATCATGTATAGGGAACCCTTTTATGGTTCATACGTGGTTAATATCGGAATTATGTGTTGTTGAGCATGCTAATTGCCTATGATGTTTTATTACATGATTGAATGGATGTTTGATTCCAAGCATTTTGTTTTTGAAATTTTCTATATGTTAACCCATCATGCGAATTATGGCCAATCTGGTTCTATAAATATGTTTATTGGATTTTTGGTATTGTTTCCCTCAATGGATACTCCTTTCGTCCATATTACTTGCCAGTACTTGACCGAGCGCAGAGTTTAGGAGTGTTATTTGACTTGTGTATTTTATTGTGGTACACTACTACATTAAGAGGCTAAAGCAACCCCCTAAATTCGTTGCATTAGGGCGCAAAAAGCGTTGCATTAGCCCCTACTGCAACGCTTCCCCCTGAAGCGTTGCCTCTGCTTTCGCTGCATTAGGTCTAATGCAACGCTATCTTTAGCTATTGCAACGCTTGAAATCAAATGTTGCATCAGATAAAGAAGCGTTGCATTAGGTGGAAAATGCAACGGTTATTATTGCAACAATCTGGACAATAATGCAACACTATTTAGCCAATTGCAACGTTTTTATGAAAGATTTTTGACCTAATGCAGCGGTTATGAAGTGTTTTAAAACTAAATAAAAAACCTGTGAAATCCTTGATAGATTTATAGATAAACTAATATTCCATGTAGAAGAACTCCATTATAGCCAAAAGGACAATTATATTGAGATTTTGAAATAGTACAAGAGTATATACAAATGATCCCTTTAGGCCAATACAAAGATAAATAAAAATCTAGTTAATTACAACCACCACCACTGCAACTAGTAAATTGAGCGAGCAAAAAATGATACATCACGATTAAGGCCCTCAACAAATAATCGGCCGGACAACAAAAAACTTGCACCATCATGGAAGGAAACACCAAAGTGAGTGTATGGCCTGTATGCTAAAGTAAAAGTTGAACAAATATGAAGACACCCTCTTTCAATCTAACTAAGCTTCACTTGTAACATGAAAAAGTTGGTGGCCTAAGGCCGAAAGCAAGGACCATCCTTTCTCATCCCTACTAAGCTAATACCAGATATTAAGCATTATATGTTGAAAAACATATTGGTTAGTGCCTTGATGGCAACTGTTGGACAATACTGTTATGTCTCTAACTTCGGAAACAAAGCTAGTGATAAAGGTTTGTGGAAACAACAATATCTAACTTAGATATTGCATGAGCCACTCCATTACAATCATGGATTGAAAAACCTCTTAGTGGTGAATCATTTATATTGAGGTCATCAACCAAGTTTAATGTAGTAGGTTTCATTCATCGTCAGAAAGGTTTAGAACATTTGACTAGTACTTAAAGGAGAACATAACACAACCTTTGGGGTTACCTAGTTACTATCAATTTTAAAGCGCGGGTATTAACTTGGTCTTCCATATGCGGTAGGAATTTAAGATTGGGTTTGATACTTAAGTGCCTTAACAATCCTTTCTTTTCATTATGATCTTTTCACCTATGCACATATTTTAACATACAATAATTCAAGAATAAGTTAGTGAACAACAAATCCCATAGAATCATAAGCATTTAAATAATCTTACTTTTTTTCCATGCTTTGTGATGCACAAGAATATCTGTTTCCCAAATATATTGGCAGCTAAGTAATTTAAGTATATCATCGGCAGGAGCAAAGAGAGGGTCAGCAAAAATCTGAAACAAAGCAACCTAAGATATGATTAAAGCTGGGAGAGTAACAAATTAATGGCCATAGTAGCCACAAATATAGAAAAAACATACGAATAGAATAATTTTATTTCTATAAGGACGATTAAGAATTTAAGCAATTGCTATATATATATGCGTTACAATAAGAATTAAGAATCTGATAAAAGACTCTTTTAACTGCGTACATATTCATTATCTTCTAAATCATATAAAGTGAATGAGAGAATATAGAAGTTTATATTAGCCTAAATGCAGTGACAAAACATAGGTACATACAATGGAGAAAGATCACCCTAAGAAACTAATCAAGCACTTTATATAAAGGGATTCTATATTCAACCACCGTTGGCAATTTGGCAAAAAAATTCCCATTAGTAGATCATAAAAGACAAATAGAATAAAATAACACAAGAATACAAGTCTGCAATCAAAGTTGATTTCACAAAAACAAGAATCCATTTATTAAAAAAAACTCTAATTTGACATATGGAGATTAAAGCGCTGAAATGTAGATGAAGATAAAACGCATCATTAAAACAGAATTAAAATTTTGAAGTTTGAACACCAATATCTAATATCACAGCTAATGGAAGTCACTAAAGTAGGGTCAAATCGCAATGGGATTCCTACCAACTCAAAAGAATATGCAATCTATAAACTAGTTTATATACCTTAAGATGTACGATTTACCAACACCAAATTATAGTTCAAAACTCATAATTCAACCCTACAATGATAAAACCAAATCGAAGGAATAACGAAAACTTAACTGACAGAAGAGAAATTTGGGGCTCCATGAACGAAAATCAACCAGTCTCCAAACTTTCACTGTCAGACATTGAACCCTAATGAACACCTAACCGATAAAATCGCAATTAAATTGAGGTAAAATCTAAAATTTACATTGTAAACTAATTTCAGAGATAATTAAATATATGAAAGAATTAAGGTAAAAATTGGAGACCGAATAAGAACTCAGTAACCCTAATTGAGTTTGTAGATCTACAACACAATTGGGAAAAAATACAACGAAAACAAAAATAACCTCAAAAGATTAACGAAATGGTGAACCATGGGTGACAGCATCGGCATGACACAGACGAACACGGTCAACCAGATGATCGGGCTTGGTCTGTGGTTGTCGATGAGAGAAAAGAAGGTCAGAGTCTAACGCAATCAAGATAAAATGTGCGAAGGTTCAAAAAAGAAGGTTATAGCAGGACCGTAATATCCAATTAGATAAGTACTTTATTTTTACTTTTTCTTCCCTGGGACTTCGTGCCATCAAAGCGTTGCAATAGCCCAGTCTAATGCAACGCCTCTTCATCTAACGCAACGTTTGGAAAAAAGGCGTTGCATTAGCCAGATTTGTATAGGGATTTTTCCATAACCATTACAATAGGTGGGCTAATGCAACGTGTTTTCGAAGGCGTTGCACTTTTTGTGTTGCATTGGCCGTTAAAGTAGTAGTGGTAGTTAGTTGTTGGTATTATTTAAGTCCATAAAGTACAATGTGGGACAATGTGGGGCATGAGGTATTGCAAAAGTAAAATAAAAGATAAATTGTGAATAACCACCTACACGATACGCCTATCTCAAAATAACTACCCCATTTTCATCTGTGTTTAAATAACAACCTCTCATTTCCTTAACTTTTTCAAATACCCACATGTTAACGGAATTTTCTAACGCCGTTAAGTGTGAAGCTAAAATTCTTACTAACTTACCCAATTTCCTCCATATTATCACTAATTACCTTACTATTCTATATTTTGACCGGTCAAATCATGATTAACATTGTAAAATTCTATTTTTTTCAACTTTACAATTTTTTAAAACTATATATTTTTGATATATGACATAAAGGGCGTAAGACTGTGCCCGTTTTTCGAAATAACTTTATTATTAAAAACGCGATTAAATGTTGTTTCGAAATTTGTGTCCATTACCATATCATATATAAATATATATATATAGTTTAAATAAATTGTAAAATTAAAAAACATAAAAAAATTTAGAATGTTAATCATGATTTGACCAGTCAAAGTACATATTAATGAGGTAATTAGTGAGAATTTGGAGGGAGTTAGGGTAATTTAGTAAGAATTTAGGCCACACACTTAACGGCGTTAGAAAATTCTGTTAACATGTGGGTATTTGAAAAAGGTAAGAAAAGGAGAGGTGGTTATTTAAACACAAACGAAAATGGGGTGGTTATTTTGAAATAGGTGTATCGTGCGGTGGTTATTCACAATTTTTCCTAAAATAAAAAGCAAAAGGAGAGAGAATGAAAAAGTGGGACCATGCCATTTTTAGAAGTGTATCAAGTAATATGGGACGGACGAATATGGGAAGTGTATCAAGTAATATGGGACGAGGAGTATTTTATTACTTGTCAAAAACCGAGGACTTTGTGGGTAAGCTGTACTATTGTTGGTTATTATTATTTTACTACTTTGCAAAGACAGAGGGCTTTGAAGGATATGTATATTAATCGTCTTTGAACATTATTCGATTTGTTATTTAAGTCAACGAATAAATTGCAGGATTAATTCTTTGTCAATTGGAATTGTTTGATCACATGTTAATCCTAAGATAAAAGAGGAATATTTGTTGTATCCATGTTATATGTTGGTTGCTTTGTTAGAGTCAAACATTGAATAACATATTAATACTTAAAGTGAAAGAGAATAGCATTAGCTTTATACTTGTGTATGTCTGAAGTTTTGGACTAGTATGAGTTGGAATACATGGTGGTAGCCCATGGCTTTTCTTGGGGCCGGATCGATCATCGTGCCCTATTTATTTTGAAAGGTTCCTTGATATCTTTAGTCAAGGGATTACAGAGTCCCGCCCTAATTCGTATTCTGTATTGAAGGCTGGTTTTGGTTGGACAACTCGATCCATAGGCTATTCAATTTATTAGACAAATTATCATGTTGTATGTTTTGTGAAGTCAAGTCTTATCTTACGAGTTAACTTTTAGAGTATTGCTATTGATCATGTTATGTTGCTCAGTAGTATCATGTTAGGTTTGTGTTTTTATATTATTATGTATGTACTCAGCTTTGCTGATTACATGCTTTTCTGTGTGTCGATCATGGGTGTGCCTATTGATCCTATGATGACCCTTTATTGGCGAGCAGTTTTCGATTGAGTATTTGCCTACAAGTTTGGAAGATATGATGCGTCATCAGATTTACCCATTTGGGATTTGGAAAGCATTGATGAGAGATCGCTTTCTCACTTTTATCGCTTCATATATTTATGTTAATTTTTTTAAGTTACTTTATGGATTATTTATTTTAAGTTCTTTAAGTTGGTTTTGAATTGCCTTCCGATTATATTTTGACAGTTATTATGGTTTAAGTTTTAATGAAGTTTTATTTCATGTTTTTTCCGCCGCAAAACTCTGAGTAACCTGATATGTTATCACACGGGCGATAATGCATTGATAATTCTCTATTTTAGTTGGGAAAATAAATGTTTTATAAAGAGAGAATTGTCGGGGTATTACACATACGTTGATCTGCTAGAAGCTGCCGACAGCTAGCTGGAAGCCGGTAGCTGGAAGCTGGTTTGGTAGGTGCAAGCTGGCAACCACTAAGTGGAAGCTGGAAGCTAATACTCGATAACTGGTATCCGCAAGCTGAAACATGTGATCATGAAACCTGCGACACTGCAGAAGTAACTTAGAAAATTTTGGACATAACAAAGTTGCAGATGAATATTATAAAATTTTCCTTCTTTATACTTATGTACTCCTGAAACAGTCGTGTATTGGATTGTGATGCTGTCTGTTACTTTCAGCAGAGACAAACTGCTTTTATTTTCTTTTTGTTGATTTTTTATACTAGTACAAGTTAGTAAATAGTAATTACCATTGACATATTTTTTTCTTGATTATGGCAGATGGAAAATATGGTCCCTTATTTTGACATGCACATTGGGGTTAGAAGAAGAAGAAAATATTCATTGGTTCCTAGCAGGATAAATGAATGGTATCTCTAGCCTACAATCCTATTTGGGAAAGATGCTGACTTCCTTCTAATTCATGGACCTTCTTGATACTAAAATATAGACGGGCTTTCTTCTGTTGAACCAGAAATGACAATGCCATGTTTTCGAGTTATTAAAACAGATTATATACAATCATGCTAAGAACAACGGGGTATAATATAAGGTAATGCCGGGACACAAAACCACCAGCGTGAGATGAGAAATTTTAGGGCGGGCATTTGAGAAATGCCCACCACAATATTTTAGCAAGGGGTTCATACTAGCCAATCAAATTGCCACGTATGATGTTATTTCCATCTTTTCTTTAAATTGCAATATTTCTTTTTTTCTATTTTCTTTAATTGCTAATATTAATTAAAAAATCAGATTTTTAATTTTCGAAAATAATTATTAATTTTTGATTTTAATTTACGAAATTAAATTATTAATTACCGAAAATTAAATTGAAATTGTTAAAAAGAAAAATTACAATCATCTTTTTTTCTCTTTCTCCCTCTTCCTTCTTCTACACTTGTTCATGAAAATAAACTAAATGCCTCCATTGTTACCTTTACCTCCATTGTTATTTTTTTTCCTCTCCCTCTTCGTTTTTTTTCTTCACCTCCATTGTTATTGTTCATGAAATACCTTCTTATTCTTCTTCTAGGATTATATAAATTTCTACATTGTTTTTATTCATTAATGGTGGTTTCGGATTGAGCCTGTGGTTGAAGAACAACGGCCTCATGTGTTTTGTTTGTTTGTTTGTTCTTCACCTCCATTAATGTTCATATTCGAGAATTATACTCAATGGTTGTTTGGTTTTTCAGATGATAAACTCCATTTGTTGCCTTGAATTATAGTTATTATACCCATTGTTACATTCGTGTTGTTAAAATCGAGATGTTTTACCATTATTTGTTTCTGTAGAATTTAGGTCAAAGACGGCTGCCATTGTTGGTGGTGTTGGAGTTTTACAGAGGTTGAAGACAACGTGGGTTGAAGACAACTACCTCTCTTTAACCTAATTTTCTAAACAATTTTTTACGGGTTTGTCCCTAAAGCTATTTGGACATTACCATATATATTATTACCTTTTGTGTGATGTCCATTGTAGTTTTTTGGACAATACCATTTAAAAATGTAACCTACACGTTTCGTGTAAACAAATAGCCATGATTTAATTTTTTTAAAATAACATTAACAATAACCAACTTGTTAAATGGACATTACATTAGGTTTGAGAATCCTTGATTCATGAACAATTTATTAGGAAATCAAAAAAAGCTCTAGTTATGAACAATCTGTTTGTGATGACTCTTTTCGACCAAAAACATAACGACAAATAATAAAACACCTCGTTTTTCTTGATCGTATCTTTCCCATTTTATTCATGAACAATTCATTTTTATGTTATTGTATACACATTTGACTTATCTTAGAAAAATGATATTGTTTTAAAAAGTGACATTAACAATAACCAACGTTTTTAATTGACATTACATTAGGTTTGAGAGTTCCTTGATTCATTAACAATTTTTGAGGAAACTAAAAAATGTTGTATTTATGAACAAGCCGTTTGTGACGGACTATTTTCAACAGAAAACAATATGACAAAGAATGAAACACCTCTCTTTTCTCGATCGTCTCTTTCCTTGTAAGGTTCTATGTTTTTCATATTTATATTATTGTTTACACATTTGACTTATCTTGAAGAAAATGATAGTTTTAAAAAAAGTGACATTAACAATAACCACCTGTTTAAATGGACATTACATTATATTTGTGAGCCTTTGATTTATTAACCAATTAAATCAAGAAACTTAAAAAAGCTCTAGCTAGGAACAAACCCTTTGTGATGGACTCGTGTCGATCAAAAACATAACGACAAAGACTAATACACTCCTCTTTTCTTGGTCGTCTCTTTCCCTCTCAGGTTTTAAGGTATTCATTCTTTGTATTGTTAAACACTTGACTTATCTGGAATTAAATGGAGACTTTTTTTAAAAAGTAACATAAACAATAACCATTTTGTTAGATGGACATTACATTAGGTTTGAGGGCCCTTCACTCACTAACAATTGAGACTATAAATGATATAAAAATATGAAGTATCAAATTTGAACTTTAAAATTTAAAATTTGAAGATGTTGTTTAGTATTTGAATTCCCCAAAATATGAAACATCAAATTTGAAAATTTTAAAAGTAGATTTTAGTTTTTTAAAATTCGAAAAATTTGCCCTCAAGTGACCGAAAATATATTTAAGAAAAGGGTGGTTATCAACTGTTGTTCCCAAATAATCTGGTGTTGACACTTAGAAATGATTTTTTGATCAATATGAACAGAAATTTGCAACAAAGGCAACAACAACAACTATGTCTACTTAGATTTATGCCTATCTTACAGGTATTTTCATATGATTCATGTACATATTTTGCTTATAAGTGTAAACATATGCTTCCCAACAAACCCTAAATTTCTACTTTATATCAGATTCTTCTCATTTTGGTGGTAGTTGTGAGTGCACTTATTTTCGGTCAAATGCAATGTAAATTTCAGAAAGTTTGGGCCATCGAAAATAAATTGCAATGGTTTTCAGACCATTCAATGAATCACATTCACTGAATCACTTTATTTTTTTGAAGGGATAAGTCACTGAATCACAATAGTATTGCCATTTATAGTGATTTTAATGTAATGCATGACTTTTCCTTCGTCTGCTGAATGAGTGCCATTCAATTAATAATTGAGCCTTTCCATGTTCATTAGTTAATTTCATTTACACTGCTTCTGAAAATAAGGCCATGCAATGAATTCAAAACCTAACTCAGCCCCTATATAAAGCCTTGCCATTGCCCCCAATTTCACAGCTTCTTCAAACCACTGATTCCTTTTTTATATGTCCTTCACTTCCCTACAACATAAAATGGCTGAACAATCAGAAGTCCTCTATGCCAAGCCATACACTTGCATCATTCACAATCTTCCTATCCATTATGAAAATGGAAAGCCTGTTGGAAGGAGTTTGAATGTCCTCTGGGATTTGTTACAGAGCTTTGGTTTCAAGGTACGTAAAATAACACTGAAGTGGACGCATCGAGGATTCATGGGCTATGCGTTCATCGAATTCGGAACGAGTGAGGAACATTTCAAATCGGCTTTTAAGCTTCAAGACAAGTTTGAACAGGCTTCTCATGGTAAAGTGAACTGGTTAGGTTATGGTACAAAAAGCGGACCCTATCTATGGATGGCTAAGTCAAATGATGATTTACTTGCCAATCATCCAATAAACTTTACTTCCGTCCCAGCTAGTTGGAGGAATGAAGCGCGAGCGGTCGCCAATGATGACCAAGCTGCTGTTTTTGATACAATCAAAAGCTTCTTGTTATATTAGTTTTTCTTTTGTTTAAAATGGTGTTTTTAAGTTTACCTTGCATTATGTAGTTTATTTCATTGTCCTGCTCCTGTACTAGACTTTTGGTTGTTGCTTACTTTATTTATCTTATCGTTTGCATTTTAAATTATATTTTATTGTGTGTTCTTCTCTTTCTTCTTATTATTTTGTCTTCCATATTAAATGATGATCAAAATGCTGTTTTTGATACAATTAAAAAAAATGATTTTTGTTTTTATAGAAAATTAGTAATACATCATTATGGTATTTTCAAACTCCTTAATTTTTGGGAGTTTAGATAGAGTGTAGCGATTAAAGAATTTATTTTTATTATTGTTTTGTTAGCAAATTCCTAAGTAGTGGATATAGAGGGGGAGTGGGGTAAACTTTGGCGGGTAGTTAGCAATTAAGTTAGGTGTTGGCGCCATTTATTAGGTTAACTAAAGACTATAAAGGATTGATACACATCATAACTCTAGCCATTTGTTATTCACCCTCTTACCTCCTAATACTTATGATGGCAGAATCAGATGTTATAGAACATTTGTATGATATAGTATGCATGAGCTTCTTTTTTTATGATTGTATTTCAAAGTTAGGAGTTAAATGTGTAGAAACTGCATTGTCTCATTGTGGATATGCTCCAACAATGATTATGCTCTTTGAAAATGAGCTATCTGTATACAGATCGGAACTTGGTTTACCACGCGATCAATTCCTTAGAGGTACCATAAGATAGCTTTGCGTATTCATGTTTTTATTATCTATATATTATTTTCGTGCTTATATGTAGCTAACTTTTATTGCTTGATATTCAGAACCGACTGGAACACTTGGAGACAGGTTGACTCATATAAAGGATATAATTCAGATGAGAATGTTTGTGAAGAATATCATAAAACTTTGTGGCGTTCAAGAAGTGTATGATTTAATGAAATGTTCTTCAAAGCTTCTTAAAGATATTATAGAGTTGGAGAAGAATTCTCTAATAGTAGAGAATGGAGAATATGATCAAATTACCATCAATACAAATGGAAAGCGCGTCCTCGCTATACCAACAACAATTCTTGAAATTGTTAAGGATGAAGCAACCGGTAAACCATCTTCCGTTATTATTCCGGAGAAGCTTCCAAGGACAATGTTGTGCATTGATGTTTAATAGTTTTAAGCAGAAGAGTTGTAATATTTAGATGTTATGGATTATCTTGAGTTAATTGATATAATTTTGATTAGATATCTCGAATATCACAATTTGCAATCATTCATTCTTTCTTGGACGTTTTTTTTTTACTCCAATTGCAGTTTAGTACTTATTTACTCCAATACACTTAGTTTATCTCTCTCAAATTGTTAATACAAAATAATACCCCTAGTTATGCAAATTATTTATGAAATATGTCTTTTGACAATCTCATCATAAGTCATGTAAAAATAAAGGAAATATTATCATAATCTTACGCGCCTAATGAATCATTATTAATTTGGTTTTAACCTAGTATGCCAGTTATCATAATGTCCGCATATTGTTTAGGACATCTGTAAACACATCTCTCAATTATGGTAATGTCCACATATTTGTGTGGACATCATTGAACCTACACGTTTGGTCTTCCCTTCAATATACTATATTTTATGTACATAATCTTAATTAATATCAAAGTTTTATTTCTCATGTGTATTTTGAATTTAATTGTTGTTATCGAACAATGTATAGACTTTTTACAATCTTAGTAACCTTGTACCATAAAAACCTAATGCATTATATCAGATTGAAATCACAATTTGATGTTAATTGATCTATTCATTATATCAGATTGAAATCACAATTTGATTTGTTATGTTGTAATGTCCACAGATGTTTATGGGTAACTGTAAAGCAACAAATGTTAACCATGTTGTTTGTTAAAGCCTTCAATGTTCCTTATTTATTTTCTATGTATGTATTTACGCACCTAATGACACATTATAAATTTGGTTTAAACCTATACTCGTGTGGAGATATGTAAACCTAATATTCTCCGGTATGGTAATGTCCTTATATTTGAGTGGTCAAATGTAAACCTCAAAGTCCTTTGTTATGTATTTTTATTTTATTTGATAAAAATTAGTCTCACAATCTGTTAAGAATAATAAAAACGAGTTACGCATTACTTATGTGTAAAAGAAATAGTTGAATTATTCAAAACACTATCTACACTTAGGAAGTTTGTTTATTAAAAAGATAGAAAATGTATATTTACTGTTTTGTTTACTGTTGATTTGTTATCACATTCCTTAATTTTAGGTGGTGGAGATTATGGGAGTAGAATGAACTTTCTGTCAATGGGATCATGTTTTGATTTTTCTAAACCGTTATGAATTTCCATACTATACAAATTGTTAATTAATTATCCATAAAAATTAATTAAAATATCCAAGAGTACGATGTATGAAATTGCTCTTTAATGCATTTTAATAAAATAAAAAATATATACTACTCATTTTAATAATGTCTATCAATTTTCATTTAAATAAACCACTATTAACGCGAAATTATTTCTAGAATGAATTATATATAAAAATAAAAACCAGTCTAATGCATCACTTCAGTAATCAGCAACACATTAAATGAAAACACTATAAACTTCTATTTAAATAAATTTAAACGTAATACTATAAATCGCGCTATTTCTCAACGCATTTTTGAAGAATTGGCGACGCAGAATAGCGTCGAGAATCTGGGTCTCGATGCAAAGAGAAAGCGTCGAGATTTTGTAGCGTGGAGAATTCTCGACGCTGTACTATGACGAAAATTGCGTCGCTTTATTGTGTTTACGCCATCATTTCAACACATTTATGCGTTTAGAAAAGTGACGCGGTTACACATCCAATTTCAACACTTCGACGCTTTTTCATGTTGACAATGTGCTTGGCACGGATCTTCAAAGTTTTTGGAGCCAAAATGCTCTACACACTTAAGCGTCGAGATCTTCCCACCAAGTTCTTTTTCCTACGTTTTATTTTGTATATGTTAATGTTGTATGAATGTTGTGAATATTAGTCATGCCGAAATGCTATATATTTAGTCTTCCATAAAATAAACTTGAACTCCAACAATGAAGAAATCAAATACAATCAAATATAAATATCGTAAGCCTAAGAGTTTCTTTGTCTTACCAAATTAAAACAGAGGGAAAGTTCATAGTTCATTAACAAATGAAAGTAAGGAAATACCTAAATAACATTCATTACCAACAACTCTGTCCACAAAGTTGAGGTTATTATATCCTATGAACTCATTTGTTCAAACATAAGAAATCTAAAGCATAAAATAGGAAATTTGACTACATAAGAGGCGTCTAAAATCATCTAAGACCTTGTTCATTAATGGAAGTTCTCCAATTTTCCTTCAAGCACCATAATCTGCAACCTTGAAAAAATTACAATATAAGTAAATATACAAGTATATATATATAAATATAAAGACGTCACGAGATATTGGTCAATCACAATTTTCAAGTGAAATTACGATTATTAATAGAATATTGCAATTAGACACTAGTCCAATGCTTGCTTATAGATCAAAAATACACAATTTACATAATCAACACAAAAAGATTCTCGTGTAATTAGATTTGTTGAACTATAACGTTGACTAATAAATTCCTAATCATGCTTATGGTATTCTTTTTTTTCTACATGGTGTAAATAGAAGATTTCCACTTTCTAAAATGTTCCTATGCTTTTCTACAATTTACCACTACACTAAATACACAGAGAGCAGCATTCATTCAGAGAGGAAGAGGGAAGGGGGTTGGCTGATGTGGAGGGGGGCAGCAGGGTCGGGGTAAGGGTTGTCGTGGCGGTGGTGAGGGAGGAAGAGAAGGGATGTGTTAAGGTTATGCTTATCACATAATTAACTTAAGGTATAGGAAAAATATCATGCTTGTATGACATGTATCATTGTTTCTTGTTTCTTCCCTATCAACAGAGAATTTTTGCACAAGTACTAGTTAAAATTTCGCTAAAATCTAAATACCAAGAACTTCATTCAAAAAGTTAAGAGAATTATATAGGAAATTGATGGCTTTACCAGCTTGTTAAACATCAAGTATTTGGTGAGTCGGACGAGTTCAATGGAGCCTCCCCGGCTTCCTTTCTTACACCATCATCTACTCCCTTTAAAAAATATATATAATGATATAAGTATTGCATATAAGTGAATGACCTAAAGGTAATATGAAATTAAATACCTGTGTAGTAATCAAATGCATCGCTGATTGTGCAGCCTCTATTAGTTGAGGGGAAGCCTTTCCATTACGCACCGCGTCCAAAACTAAAGAAAATTGTGTAGCAACTGTCTTCATCATCTTAGTATGCTCATCAAACTTATTAGAAATTTCTTTATTTTGCTTTTCAAGCTCTTCATTTTGTTTTTTCAAATAAGATGTTTCTACAATGTTTTCCAATTCCACATATCGTTTTTTAGCTTTCCAACAACCCTCTTTACGAAGTACAATATGCACCCCATAAATATCACTCTTTTTTACACCAAACCCATATCCCTGTGGTCGTTCAGGAATTTCTCCTCCATTCAGAACCTCTTTAAATGCCTCATTCTCGATGTCAGCATGGGGCTTAGATGGATTACATTGCTTTAAAGACTCAGCCTTAGCCTTTATATCATCCTGAAGACAAAGAAAATCTAAACTAAACGTATAGAAAATTAGAAAAAGAACAGAAACAGATTAATGTGTTAGACTAGATACCAAAAAGTCCTCGGTGTCCGTGCCTTCGAGAAAGCTTCCATCTTTCCTCTTATGACTTTCTTCCCATAGTTGTATCAAGCTCATTTCTTCTCCATGCTCATCTTCCTGCGTTAATTTTTGCATAGAAATTAAAAGCATAATTAGTCATTTTGTTAGCTATAAACTTGTTGTGAGGAAATTAGGAACATATATGTAGAAAAGAATATATATTCAGAATTATCACATCTCACAAAAGATAAAAATACAAAAAGAACTAGTATGGTTGATAATACACGTGACAAGCTTGATTGCATTATTTCACATTTTGTTCCACAAGATAAAAGATAAAAATATGTACTAGACATTGCTGGAAATCTATCATATTCAGGTCATCAAGTTTACAGGAAAAGGAAAAGGACTACAAAAGGCCCTCACATAATCAGCTCGTCGATTAGCGTAACTAGTGGAACCCAATGTATGAACTTGATTTTGTAATGATCGTGCCCTTTTACCAAGTTCAGACAACCTCTGCATCACAATCAATTGGTTAGTTAGATTATAATAATTAGTACAATAATTTAGACATCTCAGTCAACAAAACACCAAGCAAAGTACCTCTCCTTTAGGTGAGAACCAATGGTTAACCAATGGTTTCCACTCGGTCCGAGTATGTCCAGTAGGCACATTATCATAGTGTTCTTCTTTTGTCATCTTATTTGGTTTGAAATATGTCGCTTTGAGGTAGTGTTTATAGTGCCTCCAATATTTGTCAACACGTTGGAGAGCTAGTGTATCGTAGATCTTGTCATTAGGAATCACGAAATGTTCCTTCAAGGAAATAAATAATAAGCAGAAGCATACTGATATCAAACCAACCACACTTGTAGACTAATGAAAAAATCCTGATCATTGAAGGCATGCTCCACTAATATAAACAAGTGACCCAGTGCATGGCAATGGTGATATACAATTTATGGAGGCTAGAGTTGCGACTCCCTGAAGTTTTGTCAAATGATAGATCTAAAAGCAAATCGAAAATCGTACAAGACTACAAGCAAATCTGGATTAAAAAATCAATAGTAACTTGTAGCTAAATAAATAAAGACAACATTTCAAAATATAAGTTGTAAGCATTTTTACGTACTCTCATCTTTGTAATGATTCTAGCTTTCAGTTTCACATCAACATGATGCCAATTTTCTTCTCCAACAGGACAATAGGTTCTATTCTTTGCTATACTCCCAAGAAATCTTACCAAGATATGTCCACCTTTCCTTATTGGTTGGTGTAACTCATTAAACTGAACATAATACCTAACACCATGACTGTTCCAAACGTCTATGGGTTGAATTGATCCACTCATCAACTGATGCTCGCCATTAGAATCTGCCAAAGGAACAATAAGAACAAAGGAAGAGCAAAGTTTAGATACGAGGTCCATAAAATCAACTGAGGACTCATAATTCTAGTTCTCACATATTACATGGCCACTCAATATTTGACTTAGGAAGATGAGATTTGCATGAATTGGATTTGTTAGCATTGTTGTACTCCCTTTTTTCTTGCCCTGTATGCTTATTGTGCTCCCTTCTTATTTGTTGCTCTGCATGCTTGTTGTTCTCCCTTCTTATTTGTTGCTCTGCTTGCTTGTTGTTCTCCCTTCTTTCTTGTTGTGTATGCGTATTGTTCTCCCTTAGTTCTTGCTTTGCATACTTGTTATGCACACTACTTTTCACCTCCATGTGCTTCCTCTCACGTGCCTGCTCCAAGTTGTTTTCAGTTTGAACATGGTCAGGTTCTACTTCTTGGTTCACAATTTGAGCACTAGTGGAGGTATTAGTTGAACCATGGATGTGAAACTGATTTTCGGAAAGAACATTAGATTGGTTTACATCTAGTGCAATAGGATGGTTTTGATTTATTTTCAATAGCCCAGACTGCAAATTTCTTTGTTGAAATAACATAGGAAGGGATTTCCATATCCCTGCACCTCCATTGACTTCGGTAGTGGTAGAGGATGATGGTTTTGGTAAGACTCCACTGCTCGGCGGACCAAAAGGTCCCCATTTACTTGGATTTTGGGATAAGAATGATGGTTTTATGGGCAAAGGATTTGAAGGCAGCTCTAATGCATGAGTTGAGCGTTCAATTTTTACTGGCTTGAGGGTTGGTCTACTATGATGAAGAGAGTCAATTACAGTAGATTTTGATGGCTTTGACAGCAGGTGAGAATGAGGCTTTTTGGATGGCTGGAATGCATTAGAAGTCATAGGATTTTGTTTAGTAAGAGTATCAGATTTTGACACTGGAATACAAAGAGATTGAGTTGTTTTTGGTCCCTCTAAGCCATTCAAACTCATATGTTTCTTTTCATGTATACCAACACTGGTGCTATTAAAACCTGAACGTGAAGCATGTTGAAGTGCTGGAGATGTAAGCTTATTTTGTGGCTGCGAATTATCTGTATCCATAGCCAGAAGAGCAGCTCGTGTCCTTTTGTTACGATAGCTCATACTAACTTTGAGTCAAAATTCCTTTAAAAAAAATAATACTTCTATATGATTAGATACGAATAACTCATGACATAAAATAAGTAGCAAGGATTGGAAAAAAAACGTTATTCAATATATTGTTTCAGATTAATGACATGTTTGTCTACGCAAAAATGAGGAAAGACACATTTTCACGAATCTATTAAAAAGAATCTCATCTGAAAAGACATCCTCTTACTAACACTAGGTTTCAAACAACAAAGTGACATAAAAAGGCACATTAATTTACAGTATGTACCTATACCTATTCACGTAATGCCATAACTAAATAAAATGATAGTTCTTTAACAGAATAGTATTACTAAACTAATAAAGCTTGAACTAGTGAACATAAGATAGGAACGGTTCCGTGGTATCTTAATGCTGATAACTTGGTGCAAAGGTATCGTCACTACAACAAACAAGCGAAGACTTCAAGAATACAAGAGGATGAATGCTGGAAAATAAAAGCCAAACCAAACTTATTAAATTGAAAAATATATAAATTTGAAGAAAATTCAAGTAAATATCGTGAAAAAGAAATATTGAATAATAAACGAAAAAATGCAATACCCACAGGAAATGAGCTGTCTCCTAGTGAATGTCTTTTATGTGATGCGTCTGCTAATGTCTTGATCAATATAGAACTGCAATGACAGAAGAAAAACACGTCGCATTCTGCTAACAGAGTAACATGTCCAATACAATAATTGAATTGCACTACACGATAGAAAAAAAACTAAAGGAGAAACGATTGAGTATCATGAATAACCAATATACCAACACGAAAGAAAAATGACAAATAACAATTTCAGTAACTCAAAATAAATTTAAACCAAGTACATTGAACCTGAACCTTTCTGTTGAAATTAAACCTTACAAAAGTTTACTACTAAAACATAACAACAAAACTAATTAAGTACAGCACCACCAACTTCGAATAAGTCCCTAGGCTTAGTCTTAATAACATGCAACCATCCTTTTTGCACCTCATCATCAACATAAAAAACTTGTTTAGCTTGAGATGAGAAAACAAATGGATCATCATGCAAATAACGACCGGTATGCATCAACTTAGAGAAGTTCACACGTACTCCCCCCCCCCCCCCTTGGATTTCTCTTTAAACCCCTATGTATGTCCACCCAATCGCAACGAAACAGTACAACCTTATAAGAACCGTAGTAGCTCAATTCATATATTGCTTTAAGCTTTCCGTAATACTCTTGGCCATCGGCTTCCACCATGATTCCGGAATTTTGTGTCTTGCGATATCGTTCACGATCCACAATATCAAATTTACACCCACTAATTACAAAACCTTTCACCATTTTAATACGATTACATGGCCCCACTGCTAAAGCTCTCCTCACCTTCCCTTCTAGACTAGAATCGTCTATGTTGTGCACCTATAATTAAAATATATTTTATGTTAAATAATGGTTGGTCACCAAAAAGAA
Source organism: Patellifolia procumbens (assembly GCA_947645195.1). Classification (NCBI taxonomy): domain Eukaryota; kingdom Viridiplantae; phylum Streptophyta; class Magnoliopsida; order Caryophyllales; family Amaranthaceae; genus Patellifolia; species Patellifolia procumbens. Next base: position 19,917 of record CANSGD010001131.1, read on the forward strand.
AATAAATTTCAAATTTTCAAGGAGTATAACCTGGTTTTTCAACCATTCAGGAAATTCATTGATTATCCATTCATTTTGATCAAATTCTTTCGTCTCACTTCCTAATGCCTGAGTCTCTTGTTGCTTTTGGAGTAGAAAATCCCTTCAGATTGCCAAAAGTTAATGTTATCCAACAAATTAAACAGATTTGATGAATAGTTAAAAAGCTCATGATAGTACTTACTCAAGAGCAGGTTGCATCTCGTCCGAGTGAAGCAAAACATATCGATGTGCTTGCCTTAAACTTTTATCATCAAGACGAAAATTTTGTACCCTCCCAATAACGCGACCACCAGAATTAAATAGATAGGCATTCATGTCCAAAATGCCATCATCATTTCTTTTAGGTCTATCAAAGATGGTCTCCACACATTCTAAGTATCTTGAACAAAAAGTAATTGTCTCCCTTAACAAGTATCCTTCTGCAATAGACCCCTCTGGTTGCGCTTTATTGCTTACGTGAGATTTTAAATAGGCTAAGTACCTTCAAATATTGTAAATAATGTTAATATAAAAGATATAAATTGTATATATAGCCCTAATATATACACATATCATTATCCTGAATTTCTAAAGAGTAACAAATTTAAAGATATTGACCTTTCAATGGGATAAATCCATCTGTAGTGAACAGGTCCACCGAGCTTCACCTCCTCCACCAAATGTATCATTAGATGAACCATTATTGTGAAAAACGTTGGCAAAAACTCCTTCTCCATTTTACAAAGTGTAAGCACGAGCTTATCTTGAATTATATCTAATTCCTTTGGATCAAGAATTGTGGAGCATAATTTTTTGAAGAAGTCGGATAACTCATCAAGCAAGTCGATCACTTTTGTGGCATTAACCGCTCGTAGTGCTACAGGAAGGATATCTTGCATCATGACATGATTGTCATGACTTTTCATATTAATAAGCTTCCGTTTTTCCATATTAACGCACCTATATATGTTCGATCCATATCCATCAGGAACTTTAAGCTTCTGCAACACTCTTAAAAAACGCACTTTCTCCTGTGAAGACATGGTGTATGCAGCAGGGGGCATGTCACGCTTTTGATTTGAAGAAGGTTCAAGCCAAAGATGTTGTCTTATCTTTAGGTTTTTAAGAGCTTCTCTAGCATTCTCATCATCTCTAGACTTATCCATGTCTAAAAGAGTTCCGAGTAGATTATCACACACATTCTTTTCAATATGCATAACATCTAAACTATGCCTTAGAAGATTATCCTCCCAGTACGGTAAGTCAAAAAACTTACTTCTTTTATTCCATTGAACATTTTGAGCATCATCCTCACAAGGACCGTCATTAACTCCACGAGCATTCTTCTGTCTTTTTTTTGAAGATTTTTTTTCTTTCCATAAACATACTTGATCCCTTCTTGTTGCTTCAAGATGTCAGACCCACTTTCACGAACAGGAGCAATGCCATATTCGTTACTGCCATCAAATAAAGCAGCTTCAGATCGATAAGGGTGATCACTAGGCAACCATTTGCGATGCCCAAGGTAACAAATCTTACCCCAAATCTATATGAATCAGTAGAATGTGTGCATATAGGGCAAGCCTTGTATCCTGATGTACTCCATCCCGACAACATAGCATATGCTGGGAAGTCATTAATAGTAGAATGCAAGGCTGCTCGCAGCTTAAAATCATTTCCACTATAAGCATCAAAAGCATCAACACCATCCCACAACAACTTAAGCTCATGAATCAATGGTTGCAAGTACACATCAATATCGATACCAGGACTTGATTTCCCCGGAATAATCAAAGATAGAATAAATGATGATGGTTTCATACAAAGCCATGGTGGCAAATTATAAGGAATTAAGACCACAGGCCAAGTACTGTGATTAGTATTCATTAAACGATAAGGATTAAAACCATCACTTGCTAAACCCAATCTAACACTACGAGGATCTCTAGCAAATGCTTCATATTTTTCATCAAAGCTTTTCCAAGCCAAAGCATCTGCTGGGTGCCTTAACATATCATCCTTGTCACGATCCTCAAAATGCCATCTCATGTCTTTTGCTGTTTTCGATGACATGTAAATTCTCTTTAGCATTGGGATAAGAGGAAAATACCGCATAACCTTGGCTGGCTCACCTTTCTTACAAGCTTCTTTACCTTTCTCACTTACATCACCCTCCTTCCCTTTAGTTGCCTTCCACCTAGATGTATGGCAGATATGACACTCATCTTTGTTCGCAAATTCACCCCAATATAACATGCAATTATTTGGACAAGCATCAATTTTCTCATATCCTAGACCCAAATCCTTAATTACCTTCTTTCCATCATAATAGGAAGACGGAAACTCCTTAATTTGAGGAAATGCATCTATGAGAAGTTCAAGCAACTTAGTGAATGACTCTGCAGACCAGCGAAACATACACTTAAGATGAAACAAATACAAAAGAAATGATAGCTTTGAGAATGTAGTACACCCCTCATATAGGGCCTGGTTTGAAGCTTCAATTAGTCTTTTATATTGGGCTTCTTCTGCTTTCGAATCAAACGATGGAAATTCTCTATCTACCTCATAATGGAAATCATCCTCATGCATGTCATCTAATGCTCCCTCATCACAATTTATTTCATCAGACAATTGAACACGAGGTTGATGAGTAGAGGGTGGCATGTCAACCCTAAAAGCATCTCTTAACAACCCACTCATATCATCCCGACCAACTATTGTTTCCTTGTCGTCAAGTGTTTTTCGGGTACTAGTTCCGTCATCACTTTCACGATGAAATATCCAGTTCCTGTAATCCTTATGAAAACCGTTAAACAAAATATGTCCTCCTACTTCATCTACTGGAAACCATTTGCGTAACTTGCACTTACTACATGGACATCGAGTTTTTCCTTCTATAAGAGTCTTTTTGGCCAACCCAATAAAATTCATGCAGCCTTTATAAAACACGGGATCATCATTCCGTAAATCGATCCAACTTGTTTCCATGTCTACATAAACAAAAATATCAAAAATCTTTAAAAAAGAAAATTCCTATTCGTAAGCTTAACTTTAGTAACTTTAAATATTACTATATATTTTACAACTTAACTCTAGATCTAGTATAAGTTTACAATTTCAGCATACAATTAAAAATAAACATCCGGCAAAACGACCCTCACAATGAAAGTCGAAAACTAACAATCATTGATGACTGCCTCAATTGTAGCCATAAGATACAACTAAAATACAAGTGTCATACTCTATGGAATATGAACTTCAATAAGAATAATATAAACATAACATATAGTTTAATACACAATTAAGATACCATCTAGTAAAGTCCTAAGAGCTGAGACGGTAAAATGCGGAAAATCTATGCTTGTTGAAGTAAAGTTATGAAAATATAGCTCTAAGTATTGTAGCGCGCACTCTAATGATGAATTAATGATGCTAATATAGACTCTCATCTTCATAACAATAGTAACTGAATAAAATGCCATAGCTAAATAAAATGATACTTCTTTAACATGATAGTATTACTAAACTAGTAAGGCATAAACCAGTGAATATAAGATAGGAATGGTACCGTGGTATCCTAGTGCTGATAACTTGGTGCAAAGTTATCGTCACTATAACAACATGCAAAGACTTCAACGATCCAAGAGGATGAATACTGGAATAAACAATCCAAACCAAACTTGTTAAATTGAAAAACATATAAATTTGAAGAAATGTAAGTTCATATAGTGAGAAATAATGAATAATAAACAAAAAATGTAATACCCAATGGAAATGTGCAGCCTCTTAGTGAATGTCTCTTTATGTGATGCATCTGCCAATATCTTGATCACTATTTCCGTGCGTGTTAGGCAACTAACATAGTAAAATGTCCAATACATTCAAAGAATTGCATTACACAACAAAAACAAATAAAGGAGAAATTATTTGAGTATCATGAATAACTAATATAACAACACGAAAGAAATTTACAAACAACAATTTCAATAAAACAAAATAAGATTAAACCATGTACATTGAACCTGCACCTTTTGTTGAAATTAAATACTACAAAAGTTACTACTAAAACATAATAACAAAACTAATTAAGCACGTCACCACCTACTCCAAATAAATCCCTAAGCTTAGTCTTAAAAACATGCAACAATCCTTTTTTCACCTCATCATCAACATAAAAAACTTGTTTAGCTTGAGATGAGAAAACAAATGGATCATTATGCAAATAACGACCGATATGCATCAACTTAGAGAAGTTCACACGAACTCCCCCTCTTGAATTTGTCTTTAAACCCTTATGTATGTCCACCCACTCGCAACGAAATAGTACAACCCTTATGTATCCATGTCTACACAAAACAAAAATATCAAAAATCTTAAAAATAAAAAATTCCTATTCGTGAGCTTAACCGAGTATATAACATTAAATATAATATATATTTTACAAGTTAGATCTAGTATAAGTTTGTTATAATTCCAGCATACATTCAAAAATACACATCCAACAAAGGAGCCTCTCAATGAAAGTAGAAAACTAACAATCACTGAACTATGACAATGTGACCTTCAAGGCCATTCCTGACTATTACATGCCCCGGGGCGAAATTAAAATTTTGGGCCCCTAATGCACAGGGTTTTATACCATATGTAGACAATAAATTTTTTTAAATTATAATCTACAAAAATAATCACAAATAACTACTACAAAAATAACAAAACAAACTTTGTTTTTTATGCAAACCTTTATTTTTCATTCTCCTTCAAATAAAACGTTGCCTAATTGCAATTTCAAACTCAAATTTTATATAAATCTTGTGTGTTAGTACCTAAAGCACATGCTAAAATCTTTATTAACACACAAACATTAGCACAAGCAGGCAACTAGGGGTCTAAATTAGCAAAAGCAAATATCTTGAACATCTTGATTGCATGACATACAAAAAAAACTTACTAGTTTTAGGATTGTCACTAAAAATACCAATTTGCTACATATTTGAGCGTATACATAGATGGCTATCAACCATAGAGCAATATAGAAACTTTAATTCTGATATAAAATTAAATAAATTCAGGAGTTTAAAAATTAGAACCGAAGAAATTAACATATATTGTAGTCTGTAGAGTATAATTACAGTTCATATATGGCGAAATTCACTAGAGATTTAGGGGGGAAATTTTGGGAAAGGATAGATGAATTAGGTAAGTATTTAGAAGGCCCTTAAATTACAATATTTATTGGAGATCTTGGAAGAGTAAATTTAGAAAGAATGAATACTGGTCTAATACTTTACTTCGTAAATTGTAAATGCATTAACTAAGCCATTATTGTTCATTCTTTCCCTTCTTTCTAATTAAGGCTAACAGAATTCAGATTTGTGGGCCCTGGGCGGGCGCCCCGCCTGCCCCGGCCCAGGGCCGGCCCTAGTGACCTTTAACCATAGCTATAAGATACAACTAAGATACCATTATGAACTCTATGGAATGAGACCTTTAAGACGAATAACATAAACATAACATAGAGTTTAATACACAACTAAAATACCATCCAGTAAAGTCTCAAGAGTTGAGAAAAGATAATAACATTATTTTCTAGTAGTGAAACTAATAATATTATTAACCATCTCCCCCTGTTTGGGGACATATTATTAATTTGTTAGGATTACCTGGATGGGTAGAGGTGGCTATTGACAAGCATTAGTTGGTCTAGCGGTAAGAGTCTACGATATAACCATATGCATCCGGATTTTCGAAAACCAATGCCATTACATATTGCAGACTACACTAAAGATGAAAACAGATTTTTTATCCTAGAATACTAAGAGGTTAGGCAATACAATAGTGGAAATTGATTGCAAACAACAAACCAAAGAACAAAGATGAACCTCAAATAGACAAAATGGTCAACGTTGCATACTAAATGATCAGAAACATAGCAGAAAACACATTCAGCTACTCAAGCTCAATACTTTTTACCAATCCACAATCAAGATAATCAAACATCAAGCAAACTTAACATAAAAATCAGACATTATTACTGCCATTGACAATTACAGCAAGAAATGAAATCAAAAACCAAAGAATCAAACTATCCCCTTGCTAGCACTGATTAGATGACTAAGAGTTTTAACCAGCTGCTAGTACTAAGATGAATGGAAACACTATCATATTGGGAATGCACCTTCGTTGCTTTCAAAATTATACTGCATTATATATACTGGGAATGCATCTTCGTCTGCGGTATCACTAATTATTCTGCTATCGAACTTCATTTCGAACAATCCAGATTTGGTACATGTAAGCAGCTAAACAAGGGTGTGGGCATCAAAGAAAAATGAAGTCTAAAGGTCTAAATATCTGTCGGCTTCTTGGATTTTATGATTCAAGCTGGTGATTTTCTAAAGTTCTGTCAACTTCTTGGATCATATAAGTGTTATTTAGGTGCAATAGATTTTATCTCCCTCCTTCCAAAAGCACACTCATACACATAGAACCAGCTTTTATTAAGAATAAGTCTTGGAGCAATAACATGTGATTCCACTTTCTTTTAAAAAAATCAATTCCATCTGGTGTAATTGGACGATGAAACAGATCAACCACAGGGCGAGAATGACCATGTCAAACAAGAGGAACAACAACCTTTTCTTGTCCATTTCATACAACCCACAAATAAAAATCCAAACTTTTACTCACTCAAAAACACAAATTTCACCAAAACCACAAACAAAATCAAACAAATATGAAAAAATTAAACTCTCAACTGAAGGGAACAATCTTATCAAAGCAAAGGCAAAGATAGACAGCAAAAAGGAAGAGCGAACTGAGAAACAAAACAAGGGGAGATGGTTAAGAAAGCGGCAGAAACAGATAAGAAATAAAGATTACCTAGTGGTGGAGGTTTCAAAGGAGAACTCGACAAAGAAAGCGGCAGAAACAGATGAAAGGTACTGCAAGCAAGGAGATGAAATCCAACGAATTTGTCAAAATTGATATTGAAATTTAACGAATTGGAAGAATTGAACGAATTCCAATTTAGCAATTGAGCGAATTGATACCTCGAATAGAAAGAACTGACACCTTGAATTGCACGAATTGATACCTTGAATACAACGAATTGATTCCTTGAATTGAAGAATTCCAATTCAGCAGTTGAGAACTTGAGACTAGAGCGACTAGTGTAGAGAGAGACTGGTGTAGATCTAGGTTGAATTCTAATTGAGGGCAGTTAGTTGCTTGAGATGCATGGTGGGCGAAAATTGGGGATACTGTTTCATTGACTCAATTTGCCTTTTGCGGGCAACATGACTTGAAATTTTGTTTTTGCGGGCAATGTATGGAGCACGTGACCCTCACGTGAAGTATCTCGACGCTTTTCTGAGTCGTAATTTTGGTCGGCGCATAACAGTGTCGAGAAAACACGCCTTTTATTAATTCCCTTCAACGCTCCTAAGGTGCGCCGAGGATATAGTGTCGAGTTAGTAAGCGTTTTGTAGTAGTGTAAGTATCTAATACTTAGTATTTGGTTCCCAATCAAAGATTGTGGGAATTTTCATGAAATGACTAACTTCATAGCAGTCCTTAGCATTTGAAGCCTCTCCAGGTGAGAATACCCTTGGCATGAATTGTTTTACTAAGTTAACAAAACTGAAGTTTGGAGGAAAAGGCGGTACAATTGGTGCTGCATTTAGGTCATATGGAGCACATGTCTCCCTATTTGTCTCCTCTTCAACAGGCGCATCTGCCACCTTCATCTTCTTTTCTGTTTCTTTGCCTTTGCCTTTGCCTTTGTCTCTACCCTTTTTGCTTCCTATATTCATTGGATCATCGACTTCCGGTTCTTTTGGAGTAACCTTCTCCTTTTCAATGTCCAAAATCATTTTTGCTAGTTTGTCTCTCAACCACAAAGACTTGTCGTACGAAGTTGACACCATCCTGCAAAGTTTGGTGCTAAGGCCATTTAGGAAAGCTAATCTTCCAAATGCTGCTTTCTCGTCACTATTTTTATCAAGATCAAACTTATCGCTTTCTTTTGAAAAATGTGCCTTAGCTCGGATTGTCCATCTTCGAAGAATGCATCCTTCAGGAATTTCCACCAAACCTTCGTATTTCATAACCGATAACATGTGCCGGCATGGGAATCCAATAGATTATAGCTTCGCACAGCAGCAATACATTGTTTGTAGTTTCAAATTGTGCACCACAATGTACTTTGCACCTTTCCTAACGCAATCGTTTAGCCAGTACTTGTTTGTATGACCATCAGAATGCTCCTTGTCTGTCTCTGTCTTAATTACAATGTGCCTAGACTCATAGTCAAGCTCCTTACAAAACATGTCATACGCCTTTCTTGTATACGTTTTTGCTGCAATGGTCTTTATCTCCGACAACACGCCACGTATAACAGGGAAGGTGTGTGTTGAGATGTAATCATCTTGATCTTCTTCAAATCTTATATGATCTAGGACTTGGTCGTATAACTCCACAAAGCAGTATAACATTATCTTCTTGGTTAGAACCATCTTTAGTGTGGCGTTCATATATTCACATCTTTGTGTACTTCTCATACCTGGATTGACACACGCTACTTGAATCAATAACCGTAGTACTAGTAGGATGTTAGTTTATGAAACGTACCAAATTACAGTACTTATAATATAAAGCAATATGTTTATATTTTTTAATGAAGGTCATGAGACACACATACCAGCATAAAAATGTCCTACTAGGAAAGCCTCACCCCATTTTTCTTTATCCTTGTATAGGTCTAATGCCCATCTTTTATCTTTCACCGCATCATAAGCTTTCATTAATTCAGCCCATGCATCTTCGAACTCCTCCGGCGAGCGACACACATCCACACATTTCATAAACCCACTGCAGAATCGTTTGCTGCTATGTGCTTTGATGTTTCGCATGAGGTGCCACAAACATAACCTATGTCTAGCATTAGGAAACACTGCCTTAATGGCGTTGGCCATGGCCTTATCCCCATCAGTTACTACAGTGTATGGTGCAACATTCTCTCCAGCTTCTAGTAGTTGATGTAGCACCCATCTATAAGTTTCCTCTTTCTCATTAGTTATCAATGCAACACCGAATGGAACCGTTTTCCTATGGTGATTTACGCCAACAATGACCACGAATGGTTTATGGTAGGCGTTCACTTTGTATGTTGTGTCAAACGCAATCACAGTTCCAAACACCTTGTAATTAGTTTGACATATCCCATCGCACCAGAACATCTTATCGATCTCACCACTCTCAGCACGGGTGTACCTCAAAAAAAATGTGGTATCCGTCGATTTTTTCCCCCAGCAAGTACGCCATTACTGTCTCTGTATCCCCATCTTTAATTTCTTCTTTTTTGAGCTTCTCACATGTGTTGTATAGATCACGGGCTAAGAAGCCTACATTATGTAGACCCCCGGCCTGTTGAGCAAAGTTCCTCATTGTGATGGACGGTCGAACCCCAGAGTCGAGTAAGGACTTTATGCGAATTTTATCCGCATTTGTGATCTCTCTTTGGCTCCTGTGACAATTAGTCATCTAGTCACACATTTTTCAGTTTTTTGAAATAATAATGCATATGACATGGTAAGTAGTACAAACCTTATGAAAGGTACTTGGTTCATGGGAACAAGTTCATGATTATGTTCTTCGACGAATTTCCTCACGAACCATGTATCATTTATGTGATCCCATTTGAATTGGATTAATGCTGGGCATCCGCATCTTGTTATTGCTTTTTCTTTACGCTTCCTATTTGTTCTTTCCAAGTGCTTCGCTGCTCAAAATCCTTCCTTATTGCACCACACCATTTGGGATGTTGGGTGTCCATCCATTTTGCTCTTAGTCACATTCTTGCGACGTACACCAAAACCCTTGACTTTGGCATACATTTTATAGAATGTAAGACAATTCTCTCGGGACTTAAATGAAAGTTTTACCATATCTGCTGAGTCAAAATCTTTGTCAATTTTGTTCCACACATCGAGATCGAAGAATAGTTTTTCCACGCAGTCTGTCTCGATATCGGATTCATCATCAGTTTGATCCCCATTGTCACTATCCTATTTATATTTAAAAATAAGACTATAAAATCATAATAACAAATTTGCTATCTTTACATACTTTATTGAAATACATGATTAAGATAGATTGACCTAATTCATTGATTGTGAATATTTTGTAGTCCAATTTATTAATATCTTAGCCTAATATACTATTTTCGTAAGCCAAATAACCAAAAAATATAATATTATGATGTATTTTTTTCTTCAACAAAAAACTAACACATAATTCTTATACCTCATCAGTCTCAGAAAGTTCCTTATCCAGTGATGCCTTTTCATGCTGCTGAAAACTCTCCATCACTTTATCATCAACCTTGCAACCAATAGTTGAGAAACATTAATTGATCTATGTAAACTATATGTTAATGGATGGCAATCATTGTGACATACCTCTAAATTTTGCATTGTAATATCTGGGTTTAAATCTTCACTCATTTCAATGGCTTCTTAGTTTGAACTGTAAATTGTATGTTGTTTCATGTTATAATTAAATTACGTATCAAAGGAAAAACGTAATTAACACATTGAGTAAAGAATATACTATTATTTTGAACGAAATATAAAATCATGGAATTAATGTCTACCATAATTCATAAATTTAATACTAAAAACGGCTAACTGCAAGAATTGATGTAATATGTAAAAGCTAATAATTAACATGTTTTTAAATTAATGAAAGTAACATCATCAATGAGATGTTAGTTTGGTATTGCAAACATACCTTTGACAATTGAAATGGAGTACAAGGTTTCTGAATTTTCCAAGATAATCAAATTATCTTTTTTGATTGCAAGCTCATCAGATTGATTTGTTACTCGACTTTTTATCAAGATAATAGATTTTTACTGAATAAATATTTTTTCCTATTAGCAAATATGATTTTAAGCGCAATATGGGGGAAGATTTCAAAAAACAAACCGCAACCTAATGGCTACATTATCTCAACTACCCTTTCCTTGATTATTTGTTTTAATTAAAATATCTATAATCTCTATAAGGGAAGAGGGGTGGGGCACTAAACATAATGTATTGCCTAATTTACCATTTTTTGTTTAATTAATAATTTACATAAAAAATAAATTATCATAAAAAATAAATAAAAAATTAATGAGAAAAATTTCATAAAAAAAAAAACTGATTCAAAATACCAAAACTACTATGATATAATTTTTGCACACATTATTATAAGGCTATCCTTTAATATTATTAGATTAATTTAACACCATGGTAACTAAAAAATCCTTTAAATAAAGCTTTAAATTAAAAAAAATTATAACTTAAAATCTTTTCAATTTTTAAAAATTTAAGTTTATTTGTTTTCGCACCGAATGACAAATAATAGACTTGGTTCATATGTCCCTACTAAATTATCACTAACTTGGTTTAAATCTAGTACGTAAATTATGGTAATGTCAACAACACTTTTTGGACATCTGTTAACACATTTGGGCCAAATAAACTCCAGCATTTATTCAATTTTCAATTGATCCAATTATTTAAATCTTATCATAAGTTATTTATAAGGGAAATAGTGCAAAAAATATTTACAAGATAGTATTTTTTTTAAAAAACTGTTTGTTTTGAGAAATTAGAATGTTTTTTTTTATACAAACCTAATGAAAAAATCTTTAAAATGGTTTAAACCTAATATGTCAATTATGGTAATGTCCACAACTGTTTCTGGACATCTGTGCACACAATATTGGTAAACTCCAGCATTCATTCAAGTTAAAAGTCATCCAATTATTTAACTTGTATTTTGTTGTGGATTCTTACACACGGAGTGTGTAGAAAATTCAAAAATTGTAAAATTCAAATGATGCTCAAAATATATTTAATAGTGACAACTATAAAAAGGGTACTATAAGTTTTTTAATTGTTAGATGAAGATATTAAGGAAAAGAGAAAAGTATAAGAAAATGTTTTTTTACAAACTTAATGACAATAATGAAAATTTGTTTAAACCTACTATATCAATTTTGGTAATGTCCATATATTTGTGTGGACATTTGTAGAGCAACACATTTTAACTATAGTGTTAATTGAAATTTTTATTGTTCCAAATATATAAATTGTATGTATAAATTGGTTAATACTTCCTAATCTTATAAAATATAAATACCTGCTAATGAAAAGAGCATGAAAATATGGGGGAATTTTCCACACAATGTTGGTAGAGCAATCAAGCATCAGAATCACACAGTTGCTATTTTGAACAAGACAGGATTAGTTTACTTCCAAATTGCAACAAAATAAGTCATAATCAAAATACGTTTTAATGTATTTGCCTAGTTGGAAAGATATTATTCTTATCCTAATCATCATTTGGGCCAAATGTATCCATTCCAGAATCAGCTTGATCATCACTATTATAGCCTTCCTTATCATTATCTGCTTCATTATTGTCGCTACCTTCTTCTTCGTCACTGACATCTACTTGTCAAAGTAAAAAAAGAAGTCAATAGTTAAAAAAACGCAAACTATATTAGTACACTAAATGATTTATATCAATATATAAATTAAAAACTATTAGTAACGTACCAAATTCCGTATTTCCAAAAGAGTCATCTGCATATTTTCCACGATAATGCACTTGAATTTTTGCTTTCTCACGAAGCTCAAGCATACACTCGGGAGTGAAAACATTTGGATGTAGTAACTTGAGCATCTCCTGCACAACTATGCTTTGGAGTACCGAATCCTGAGCCCCAAACCTTGTGTCGTCTGACTCCCATCTTCGGATTCGTCCTCAACATTAGGAGTTTGAATGTTTTCAGATGAATATGTACGGCGAGGAGCACGCTTACCAAGTTTGTTCCATATACCTTGAGTTTCATCAAACATATAACCTGGATGTTTACTGATGGTTCGGTTATAGAATGGCTGTCCAGCATTTTTTGCAATTGTCTCATCTGAAAGGTCTATATTGAAGTACTTGAACACCCTAGTTAACCACATCCCATAGGGTAGGAATCCGCCTCTTTTATCCTTCTGCGCTGCAATCATATAATCTATCATCAACCTCGGCATATTCATCTTCACATTGCCCAGGATACAATGCATCACTAACATGTCCAGGAAGGTCATAGAAGACTTCCTACCAATTCTAGAAGTGAAAGTGTGCATGAGAATTAAATGTAGCAGCCGGGTGTGCATCGGTAGTTCATCTATCAAAGGTTTCTTCTCTGTGTCAGCTTGTGGGTCCATCAAAACAAGTTTTATGCATTCATTCTTGTTAAAACCATCCGCTTGACTCCACTTTCTCCCTGGGAAATCATGCATACCTCTGCTAGGTATTTTTAAAATCTTCCCCAAAAATACATCATCCAATATAATCTCCTTTCCCTTAACCAAAGTATAAATGACCCCTGAATTTACGTTAGCATGATCAAAGTGGGTGTAAAATTGGCGAATGAGGTCGGGATAAACATCTTCGTTACTTTCAGCAACTTGTCCCATTTTTGGTTCCCAAACCACTCTCTCACAAAAGCAGCGTTGTTGTTGTCGAGAGATTTGAAGTTCACAGAACTTCCATATGCAATTCTCCTCGCCCCAAATTGTAAGTTATAAAGGTTTCTGTACAGGGAAGATTTGAAATATATAGTTTCTTTACCAGGGGTTTCTTATTCATTGTTAGTATCAGATATTTCGTCAATTCCCTATATAATTTTTCGTCGCCCCTTTGCTGGCTGTTCTCTTTTCTTGTTAGGGATCCTCCTAGCATTAGTCTTTATCCTAGCCATGTTATAATTGCACATATATAGAAATAGGGATTGGTGTGAAGTTATCCATAATGCATTCGAGACTAATAGAAATACTACGCCTCATTGAAATTCAAGCATACTGATATGCTATGATAATGGTTAAGTATTTAATTAACAAGAACAGCTTCTCATAACTTTACAAGTGTTGGCCAAAATTACAAAGCAGATAAAAGTTGTTTTCTTCAAGACATCCATGCATAGTCAGTGTATGTATGCACCCAGATTCTTGAAATGGAATATGCCATTAGCAAACCCACTGCGGGTGCAATTGAACCCAATTTCACCTTCAAAATATAGAATTCCCATCATTCCCCACAACTAAAAGTTAAAATGATTTTAAAAATTAAGTAACCATTATTTAAAATGGTGTGGTTGTTCCCCCTTCTATTTGTAGAGTTTACAATACATATTATATGAATGGATCAGTTTCCACATTAAAATCAAAATTTGCTTCCTTCCACATTAAAATCCAAACTTTTCATTCAATTAAACATGTGAACCACCCAAATGTATTTACAAGCACAATGAAACCCTAACCTTTCAATCTGAACATTATATAAATCCCTATTAATCGACAATTGGATCGAATGATAATGCTTCATTTTTAATCAACCATAATCAATAGTGTTCTTGTTAGATTCAACAATCATACCATTAAAGCAGACATTCTATCCTTATAAACGAAGCAAAAGCCGAAACAAAATTAGCAGACAAAAAATTCAAGATTCATTGACAACAATAATCAATTAAACAAAAATTGTTAATGGAAAGAGAGAAATCACACCTTAGAAACTCAATCGAAGGACTTTGAGGGCAATCTTCCGTATTCTGACAAGGAGTTCTCAATTTGGATTTTCAGTTAATTCTTTTTGGGGTTATGAGGAGAACTCTACTTGACCTATGTTTGTGGGATTCTTTTAGTTAAAATGTATATTTGGTTTCCTTGTAAACAGGTTTTTTTGAAATTTCCTTTTAGTTAGGAATTTTAAAGTTTTTAAAAAACATTGTTAGGTATTTCTTAATAAAATTAAATATACAGAAAAATTAATAAATTGCCAAATTAATAATTTAAACACATGTAAGAATAGTCTGTCAAAAAATATTTAAAAAAAATCATTGAAAAATTTCATACAAAAACCATCCAAAGCCGTTTGTGATCGATTGATGTCAACCTAAAACATGAAGATAAGTTGATAATTAATAAAACACCCCTAGCATATTCATTAGCTCCATCATTTTTTACCTCTAAGGTCCTATGAAAGTCATTATTTTATTATTGTCTAAGTATTCAATCAAACTTCAATATAATGGAGAGTTCTAAAAAGTGACTATCATGATAACTAACATATCGACCCAAAATATAACACTCATGATTTGTTGCTCCTCTCAACCAATTTGCACGTCAAATTTCCTATGTAATTTCAAGTCTTTAATTCATTAACATGTGGAACAGTTTTGAACAAGATGTTGGTGATGTACACGTGTCAGCTTAAAACATATAAAAAACGAATATAGCACCACTCATTTCTTGATAGGCTCGATCAATTAGCCTATAATTCATTTTTTATTACTGTCTAAAATATTCTACTTATTTTGAAGCTAATGAATACGTATAAATAATGACTATAACAATAGTTTTGAGATAGCCCATAATTCAGTCAAATAAGTTTGAAATATTCCTTCGTGATGAACTAATATTGACTTTAAACATAACGTTAAAGTATAAAACTACCCTCGTTTATTGATTGGCTCACTAAATTGTCACATTTAAGTACCTTATTAATTTATATTTTTTGTCATTGTCTACTCAATTTGACACTACATTATTCAGAGTCCTTAATTCATTAACATATGGACTAGCAACCAAATATTACTATAACATTGAACATACCGTTTGTGATCGATTGATGTCAACCTAAAACATGACGATAAGTCGATAATGAATAAAACACCCCTCACATATTCATTAGCTCTATCATTTGTTACCTCTAAGGTCTTATGTAAGTCATTATTTTATTATTGTCTAAGTATTCAATTAAACTTTAATATAATGGAGAGTTTTAAAAAGTGACTATCATGATAACCAACATATCGACCCATAATATAACACTCATGTTTTGTTGATCCTCTCAACCAATTTGTATGTCAAATTTCCTATGTAATTGTGATGGTACTATTATTGTCTATAAAGTGACTTATAGTGGATTTTATAGACAATTGTTTCCTATAAAAGTGACTATAACAATGACCAATACATTAGATGGACATTACATTAGGTTTGATAGCCATTTTTATTATAAGTATGAAATTTAATATTGATTTTATTTGAAGTATTATATTTGAAATTTTAAAACAATAATTTTAGTAATTTAAATCCCCAAAAGTATGAAGTATGAAATTTGAAAATTGAAATTAATTGTTTGAGTAAAATTTAAAGTAACATTAAATATAGCAACCACCCCTCATAAAACAAAAAACCACTAATAAAAAAAATCAGTTGTTGAATATTCAGTCATCTTTTAAACTCTCAAATCCTACTAAACCAAACCCTCTACATCCTTCAAAAAAAAACCCTCTACATTGAAGAATCTTGATTGAATAATCAGGCACTGTGAACACGCTCAAGACATAATTGGTATGTCATGTTAACTATTTAATTGTAAATTTTAGTTATTTTTTGTTCTTGTTAATCAATTCGTGAAAGTAATTGTTCATTCAGTTGTTGTTGTTAAATTAGGGCAAAAAAATTTCGTTTTTTGATGTCGTTCATGTTCTCGATTTTAAAGCAGTTAAATTTATAAAATGAGAGCAGTTAGGTAATAATAGTTCCAGATCCATTTGATTATTATAGCTATTTGATTTGTAAAGCGTTAATGGAACAATGACATTATAATTTTGGTAAATGAAGGCTATGCTTGCACTTTCTTCTCAACCTAATTGCTGATATTATACTATGCTACTCATTTTGTTTAATGTTTGATTCTAAAGTGTTTTTTCATAATAATGGTGATGGCAACACATTGTATAAGCATGAGTTTATCTTAAAGTGAGAAATGACAATGGTGTATTTAAAGTCAGTTTTGTTGACCAATTCAATATTATTCCTTTATATAATTGTGTTTTTGAATTTAGGGATTGAAAAATGAAGGGAATGACAAAGCAACAACCTAAGAGAAAATTAATCGAGTCTCCTAGGCAGAAGAATTTAGGGTCGAAGAAGATGAAAATAAAAGACAATGCTGAAGGATCAACATCTAAACAGGTACACACTTACCTTTTCCTTTTTGTAAGTTGAATTGTTGTTTTGATCAACATTACAGAGGTATATTTACTATAATTGCAGAGTTCATGGACCCCGTTGGGTGATTTAGAAGAATTAGTTGCACTTGTAAAAGCTTTTCCAAGGGAATAAAAGAAGGTTTTGGAGACAATGGGATTTGAATGTTTGGTTCATTATAACACCAAAATAATAAGGAAAACAATGTGCAAGTGGGTGCTAGATCATTTTGATACAAGTTCTAATACTTTAGAGATCTATGGTGAAAAATATGAGATAACTCCAACACATGTGGAGTATTTATTGGGAATCAAAAACACTGGGTTTGATGTACATGAAGTTCCTTATGTGGACGAAGGGAGATTAGACGAAGAAGTTCTTTGATTGCCGATAAGGATGTCAGTGAAATGGTAACTGATTTACGTAGAACATCGCATGAGTCACCTAATTTTAGGAGCATGTTCACACTCTTCGTAATGACAGCATTGTGCTCGCCAGCTACTAACCGGAAGCCTAAACCTGAATGGTTACACCTGGTTGTCAATGACATCATTGTTAAATATTGGAATTTTGCAAGTTTCATTTTCAACAATGCAATTAACGCCATAGCTCAGTTTAAGAGCCACAGTTCATCAAATATCTTGGGAGGATGCCCTCTATTTCTGATGGTACACAATTCTTTTTCTTACTCACGTATGTTGATTTTTTTGGTAAGATCCATATTGGAATGCTTTTGTTGCTATTGTTTTAAGTTGATGATCAAGTATTGTTGTAAAGGTTGTACTGCAATGGTAACTAAATCAGCTTTGATCCATATTGGAATGCTTTTGTTGGTTGTATGTATAAGGCTTTTATTCAATGTTGTTGCAGGCTATATTTTGTGAATACTCTCCCAAGGAACGTCTTGATGACATTTGGAAGTATGACCTGCCAAGAATTAGAGATTGGAGCGATATTAACACAAAGCGACTGCATGATGCTATAATGAACATGGCCGATGGATATAAAACAAACAAAGTAAGTCTCTGTTTTAAGTATTCTGTGATGCTGTCCAATTATCATGTTTATGTATACTAGTGTCGATTACTATTTCTTCTGTCCACCCCCCCTCTTTCATATATAATTGAATTTGTTTTTTAAACCGTGCAGTTGTTGGCAGTGATTGAAAAAGATAAATGCCACATTTCATGAAAGTTTCCGTCTAATCATGTCCAAAATATGGAGAAGTCATTTCACTTGGTGATTAATAAATTGGATAGTGTAAGGAGTGACATGAATCAAATGTTCCAACTGGTTAGTTAACTATGTGAATATCAATAAAGAGGAGAGCCACGAGGAAGAATATGTAGATGATGAGGACAGCAGTGAGAATGACGGAGGATGGAAGGTCCAGAGAAGGAAGAAAAAACATATGAATATAAAAGAACATAAGGATGAACGTGAATTTGATAAGTTTGTGAGTGAAGTTGGTGGTGATGTGGGTGGTAATGAAATGAATGAGAATGATCCTAAGGTAGATATGGAGGTTGGTGGTGATGTGGGTGGTGAAAGAGGTGATGAAAGGAATGAAAATGATCCTCCGGTAGTTATGGAGGTTGGTGGTGATGTGGGTGGTGACGGAGGTGATGAAAGGAATGAAAATGATCCTCCGGTAGTTAAGGAGGTTGGTGGTGATGTGGGTGGTGACGGAGGTGATGAAAGGAATGCGAATGATCATCCGGTAGTTATGGAGGTTGGTGGTGATGTGGGTGGTGACGGAGGTGATGAAAGGAATGAAAATGATCCTCCGGTAGTTAAGGAGGTTGGTGCTGGTGATGCGGATGATGACGTTCGTAAGGACAATAATGAAGAAGATCGTAATTCTGATAAGGAGGGTACAAAGGATGATGGTAATGAAGAGGATGATGAAGGGAGAACGGACAATAATGAAAATGATCCTAAGGATGATGATGAGGACCAAAGGGATGACAATAATGGTGACAATGATGGTGATAAGGATGCTAGGGGGTAAGGACAGTACTAAAGGCTGTTCTGAAGGTGATACTAATGAGGGTGATCAGGATGCTGGCGGGGGTAAGGACACTACTGAAGACCGTCCTAATGCTGATAATAATGATGGTGATAAGGATGCTGACAGGGATAGGGAGGACCAAAGGGATGACGATGATGGTGATAAGGATGCTGAAAGGGGTGTGGATGAGGTAATCAATGATGACCAATTGGTTGTTGGTAAAAGGAGTGATAAGACGGACAAAAGTGATGACGATGCTGGGGTGAAAGGGGGAGATGCTGAGGCCAATATCCCATGTCCACTGAATGAGATGGAAACTGCCAAAAAGAGATCCATGCGTATAATAACGTCACCAATCGAGAAAATACTCAAACAGTTGAATCCCGAGGCAAGGGCAGTATTTGAATATGTGGTTAATGATGAATTGGATGATTGGTATGTGCAAGCCTTTATTATATTATATTTACTATTATTATGGTCCTCTGACACTAACTAAAATTTCTAAAATATTTAAATAGGGAGTTGTTGATAAAGACCGAGTGGATGGACGCAGCGCATGCTGACTTGTGCAGCTTTTATCCAGAAGAAAATATCTTGGAAACAGTAGGTTTCATCGTTTATTTGTGGTTTATGTTATAGTATCTTCAACTCATCATGTGACCAATGTGCAGGTCATAAATCTGGTCGGTATTCGCGAGACATTGACTAGGCCAACACACTTCTATGACCGACTTTACTAAGGGTACGATTCATGCTTATATAGATTATGGCTGTCAACTAAAAACAAAAAAATTTTACTTGTAATGATTGTAGAACTACACTACAAACCCTAAGAGAGGAGGAACAAAATACTTGCCAGATTCTCTTGTGATGAAGACATCTTACTTGCCAGACGATCCAGAGAAATGCGAAAAGGTATTATCCCTTTCTTGCCAAATTTATATAATGTTTTGCTAGTTTTTAATAAACAACTAACTGATTACTCTTTTTTTCCCGACAAACAATATATACCAATAGATTATGGTCCCATTATGGTCTACAAATCCAGACTATTGGTACCTGGCTGTTGTTTTTATGGAGGAGTCAAAAATTTACTTGCTGGACTCTCCTCCTGATGGCCACACTACCAAAAGGGTTACCAACGCTAAAAGACAGGTTCAAAATGACGCAATTCAAATATTATATTTATGAATAATAAAACAACCTTTTAAAAGTATCTTTCATTTTTTGGATCTGAGGTTATTTGCAATTATTTGATGTTTACCCTTACCGGGGATTAGCTGTAATGCTTATTTTTCTGGAGCTGCAAATAAAGCGAGTTAAAAAACTCAGTTTGGTTAGTACTTATGGTGGTTATTACCTGGATGTAACAAAATGAAGGTATTGTGGGCTTAATAGGGAAAAGGCTGGTTACAGTGTTACAAAAGAGAGATTTGGGTTAGCAAAGTTCACCTTTCCCATTTGTATTACTTTGGTTTTCCTTGGGCCTGGGTTATTTTTTTTATTGCTTCCTAAAAAATCTATTTCATGCAGATAAAGAAGTTGTCTTTATTTCTAACGTCTAACAAGGAAGACACGCATTTAAGGAGGTTCAGCTCACTACCCAAATTTGAAATCGTGCAAGTTAAGACTACTCGACAAGTTAACGGGTAATTGTTCAAAAGTTTTCACATTTGTTACTAGAATGTGTTGGAAGATTACGTTATGCTACTAGTACATGTGGTTACTAATTCTTGATTTGAACGTAGACATGATTTTGGGATGCATGTTGTTAAGAGCATGGAAGCACCAGACAAGAAAAAGGGACTACCAAGAAATACTTTGAGGTTAACATGCTAAACTTAATTTGATTTCATTGACAAAAATTGTAGTACGATATGGATTTATACTTTTATAGTTTATATTCAAAAAAAATTTTGGTATTCATTCATACCAGGATCTATCAGGTCATCGCGTGAGGACTCTGATTTCATTGATTGAATGGGAAGAAAATTCGATGAAAGAGACTGTTAAAGTGAAAGCACGAAATCAATTGACTGTTTAAATTGTGATGATGACTTTAGTGTTTTTGATTGTAATTAACTTGATATTAGTTTCCACGGGTGTGTGAAAGTGTTTACCAGAATTGTATACTCTATAATATAGGTCGAAGAATTTGGTAAAATATCATGCAAGTCATTTAGAAGATCATGGGGATTTTGGTAATGTCCATAATAGAAGTAGCCTATTACCATTCTGGTATTCAAAGAATGCTCATACTGTAGTTTGGTAATGTCCATAATAGAAGTAGGCTATTACCATTTTGCTAATCAAAGAATGCTTATACTATTTGATTATGTTGGTTATGACAACCAAAACATTAGATTTGTGTTTGTTATTGTGTAGCAGAACAAGCCGTTTATGACGTACTCGTTTCGCCCTAAAACATATCAATATATAAGTTTTTTTGTTTAACAAACCACTTAATAAGAACTTTATTTTCAAAAGCACCACCACTTTACCGAATACTTACCGAAAATTTTAACCATTTCTTCTGTTAAGCGGTGGTGCTTTTGAAAATAAAGTTCTTATTAGGTAATTATTACTAGCAAAGGTCTTATTAGGTGGTTTTTTCGAAAAAATAAGGTTTTATTAGTTGGTTTTGGCTATTTGAACAGAAGTTTTATTGGATGGGAAAATGGATTGGCTCGGGGATGATGAGAAAAGGGGGCCCTATTTGTGGATAGCTAGGGATTTGGATGAGGAATATTTAAAAGGTCAGGCGTCCCACGATATTGGAAGCGTAACATGGAAATGGATGGCTATCGAGACGAAACTCCTATGTATGAAAATGTCCGAAGTATCCTTGGTTACTAATTGTTGTTTAATGTTTTTTAAGATTCAGTTTACTTTATGTTATTTTTATATTATGTGGGATTTATGTTAACTTTATGTTTGCTATATGTCTTTTAAATTAAGTTTGTAGTTCCAATATCTTTTGTATTTAGACTTTTTCAATGAAAGATGTTGTTTGTGTGATAAGCAATGGTTTATGACAGTAATGATTGTTTGTTGTGTTGTTTTTACAAAATATTGATTAAAGGAGTAATAACTTTAAGAAATTAAATATCTATCTGCAACAATTATTAATCATGGTTGCTAAGTACCCCCTACCTCACTTTCCCCATATCAATTTCCATGATATAGAGCATGAAACTCTGTTAATAATTTTTTCAAGTAAATATAATGTCACAGTAGCTATTAATTCACAGCTCCATCATAATTTGAAGACAATTTTATGTAAACAGGCATTTCCGTTTTGTTGAAGCATACAAGTTGTTTATTTTTTGTTAAATTGTTGGTAATGTCCACAATAGAAATAGGATATTACCATTAAAATGTTATTGTTGCTACTTCGATGGTTAAAATTAAGTGACAGTAGTTAGGTGGTTATTGTTTCTCATAAAATACAAAAGAGATAAAGATAAAGTTAGTGAGTGAAGAATTTAAGATAGACAAAGGAAATTACATTAATTTCGAAAATTCAAACTTACATTAGTATACATGAAAACTAATACAAACCTAATTACTAAATTCAAACTTACAACTTAATGAAACTCTATGACAATTGACGAAAAGAAACACATATTAAAGATAGAATGTGTCCTCTACTCCCAAGTCTTCATTCTTCATTCTTCAAAGGAGGACACTATAACATGAACACCACCATGTTTAAATTCGATGGAGAATGTGCATATGGTACTGAACTTTGCAAAATAGGCACGTAGTTTCACTGTTGTAAGTGTCGAAGAAGTTCCAATGCTCATTCTCTGATCCTGGAGTTTGGTGACAAATGTTATTGGTTGAAGATTTGCAATCTTTGTTCAAGTCACTAAAACTTGCAACAAGATTGTTTCTAGCAAGAAAGCGTTGGAGTAGATGAGTGTATGGTGGTAACAAATTTTATTGGGCATATTTCACTAAGGTAAACAACCCATCTATGTAATCTTGGTGGTATAACAAGACCCCAAGAACGAAATTTCCATAATCCATGTCTATGAGGCGAAGGTCATCCTTGGCAATCTCAAAATTACGGTCAATTAGGAACTTTTTCACTGCATCTTCAACTGATTTCATTAAAAGAGAGTGAGGGGACAACGGTGGTGATGGTGATGGTGATGGTGAAGGTGGTGGTGATGGTGAAGGTGGTGGTGATGGTGATAACGAAGAGGGCATTTGATTAGTCTTTTGACGTTTAAAATTTGATGGCCCTGATTCACTAGATGAAGCCATAAATTTTTTGTGAGATTAGGGAAAAAATGAAAGTAATATTTCGAATATGTAGATTTAGGAGAAGAAGATGACCAAATTTATAAAAAAGATTAAGAAGTTGAGAGGTCATCCAATAACTTCTTAATAACTCCCCACTTTCTCTTTAACTTCCACATTTCACTTTCTTTTTAACTTCCACATTTTCCTCGTAGGATAAATTTCCACTAGGGATAAACCGTAATTTTTTTTAATGAAGGATAAAACGTTTTTAAAATATAATAACTTATTCTTTTCAATTTGTTTAAGTAAAAAAAAAAATTACATTCATCAAATAATATATCAATGAAAGTAGTAATCTAAAATATAGAATTTCAAATCTTAAGTTTTCTAAAGTTTCATTTATTTAGATGAATTATATTGTTTAGATTTTAACTATGGTGAACTTAGAGAGATCTAGTGAGATTGAGATGCCAGTGGTTTACATGCGCATTATGGTTGAATTATTCTTCTATGGAAGTGGTGAGAAATTGTGAATCTTAGGTATGGAATATACAAAAACCTGTCAACTTATTTTTTTGTATACCAACACATTTAAATTATAGTGTTAATTGTAGTTTCCATTGTTTGGAAATAGCAATCAAATGGCATAGAATGGACATGTTTAGGATTGTTTTAATATTCTACATATTCCATGCAACAGTTAGCAATATTATATCGTTCAATTTGTATAATTATGATACTCACACGCGCAAAACTAGAGATACAAATAGTGTTTTACTGAAGAGAAAGATGATAATAGGCTAAATTGTGCAATTCATTGACTAATATCCGTAACTAATGTTGGACAATACAATAGATTAACAAGATTATCAAATAGAATCAATGAACTTTGCAAGATTGTCAAATTTGTTATGATTGCTTAAAACAAGTTTCGCCAAACACTTGAGTCGTTCCACACGCATCTCGTCTGTCTACACAATAAAAGTAGCTAATGTAAGTTAACTATATAATGCAGCAATTGATAGTGTTTTTAGAATATATATTAAAAAATTATTAGAATACATACCGTGTATGCAATCAACTTCATGGCACTTATGTCTCCACATTCGATGTATTTGTAGACATACATTCCACAGTCGTGACTAAATTAACAAACTCATATCAGTGTGCAAATAAAATAAATTTAGGAGTAAGCTAGTCAATGGTTGAACTACTTACCCATTTGGTTGATTTGTAAGTTCAACAACTTCATGTACAAAACTGTTATATTCTTTAAATAGTTCACCTAAAGGACTTCTCTGAAATACCTTCCAAGCATTCCTCATCTAATGAGCATTAGATAAAGTATCAAGCCATCACCAAACCCAATTTAAAAATAAATTTAAATAGATTTACCATGTTTGCGGCGAAAAGGTTGCGGCCTTTTGTATTCCCTAGCGAGTCCACAATGTAAACCTTTTTGTTTATATGATAAACCAACAAGAACCAGTGACTAAACTGAAAATCTAATACGGGGATGAACACCTACAAGGACAACACTTTAGGGACAATGAACTTTGTTTAAGGTAAATACAGTCAAATCATTGTATTTACCTCTTCAATTTTGTAGAGTTGCTGGGGTATAAAAGTTTCATTCCGTTTCATAAACCACTGAATAACTTTTTCGTTGCCACAATGCGGATTATAATCATCCGACTTAGATACAACAATCTGCAAAAAATCCATGTTAATGATTAATGAGATATCGTTATCAACATGATGTCGTATATAATAGAAATATATTTACCTGAAACGCTGGAGACATTATCATCTTACTAGAACCACCACCTTGCATCAAACTCAATTGCATATCGTATAAAACCGCATTCATAAACTTAGAAATGAGATAAAAAATTCAATTAGCATATACGTCAAAATACAATTTCAATGAAACATGTACGTTTAAAAGAGGTAAAAAATTGGCACTACATACTTGGTTACTTATCCATCCATTCGGATACACACACAAAGATTCGCCAACTGTCAACACGTGCAAATCATTATCTAGACAATACAATTCTGCAGATTCATTA
The DNA here is from genome assembly GCA_947645195.1 of Patellifolia procumbens. Lineage (NCBI taxonomy): Eukaryota > Viridiplantae > Streptophyta > Magnoliopsida > Caryophyllales > Amaranthaceae > Patellifolia > Patellifolia procumbens. The sequence goes on from CANSGD010001131.1 coordinate 45,383, forward strand.
TGATTATGAACACTTAGGCATATTTGTTTCTCCTGAGATGATAGTTGTGAAAGATATTCATGAAAATATGGACGCGAAACGATCTCCTTCCCGTTTATCTTAAAACTTTGTTCTTTAGCATCAAGTTTATTTGTTAAGTTCAATTGCGTCTGCATCAAATATAATCATTAATGCATAGATAAATAGATAAAAGATAAAAACTTATTTAAATAGTGTTATAAGTATTAAGTACCTCAGCATCATCAAGTGTCTTCTTACTCCTTTTTGGCTTCGATGTTGTGGTCTGCAACAAATTTAAGGAAATTTATATCGGCTATATCACAAGATAATCTTACTAGTCAATATTGTATGTTTAACTTGAATCAAAGATTATATATTACCTATTACTATACTGAAGTTTATTTGGTAATGTCCATATAATAGGTTGGCTACTGTTATAGACACTAGTTTGTAACTATTTAAATTGAAGATGATAATGTAATGTCCATGTAATAGGTTGGTTACTGTTATAGACACTAGTTTGTAACTATTTAAATTGAAGATGATAATGTAATGTCCATATAATAGGTTGGTTATTGTTATAGACACTAGTTTGTAACTATTAAAAAATTGAAGATGATAATGTAATGCCCATATAAAAAACTAGTTTTTGTTATAGTCACTATTTTTGACGTAGTTAAATTTTTGTTTAAAACTATTAACATTTTACAAATGTATAACATAAAGTGTTGAAGAAAACCTGTCTAATCGGCACCTTTGGCTTGCTATTTTCACTGCCCTTTATCTCCGATGACGCCTACAAACATTTAGAGAAGAGTTGCTGCTAACTTCAACGCCACAACACAAATATTATGACCAACAACAACAATTTTAAAACTTACGATTTCATTTAAGTATTTGTATTGCGATCTTGTCCTCCTAATAGTCTTTCTGTCACTTTTTTGTGTATTAGCACTTGATGCCGCTATAGGTTTTGTAGTTTTCAATTCATTGTTGGGAATATTGCTCTCTTCCTTTAACTCCTTAGTTTCAATGCTCTCCTCCTCTAACTCCTTTTTTTCAATGCTCTCCTCCTCTAACTCCTTTTTTTCAATGCTCTCCTCCTCTAACTCCTTTTTTTCAATGCTCTCTTCCTTTAATTCCTTCTTCATGTCCTTCATCGTTTCCAACCTTGGAGGAAATTGAGGTGCTAGGAAACGAAGATTACTAACACTAAAAGTATCAATGTCAAAGGTTTCTGATTCACCATCAACATCCAACTTGCGTTTAGCATTGGCATTACTAGCAACCACTCCACCATCAGGACTTAAAAAAGGAGAATTCGCACGAGTGTTGATAGTGGCAGATTTAGGAGTTTTTCCAATATCCACCAAAGACTTCACACCATCATTATCAGCACCAAACTTTTGTAATTTAGCACCATCGATCATAGATATAAGTTAAGAAACTTTGGATTGTATATCTTTCACTGCTTCCTCAATCAAAATTAACCTCTACCCAGTGGAAACATTAAAAATAAATAACAACACACATAATGTTAATTAATTTTGAAAAATACATTAAAAAATTATGAGACTGAAACGATAATAAACTTACATCTTATGGCTCCGACTCTTTTCTTTCACCATAATGACACTCTGATTTAATTAAGCATCTCTAAATTTCGTTGTGGAAAATTCTAAGAAGGAGAAATTCACAACATCAAACGAGGGATGGGATGCCAAATTTATCACAGCCAAGATTTGTTTTTTAGAAAATAACAATCAAATATCCTAAAGGATAATCGAAAACAAAAAGATAAGTAATATTTAACTACTATCCTAATTTATAGGATGTGAATGTTTTATCTTCTTTTTTTTAAAAAAATATTAAATCATGGCTATTGGTTTACACGAAAAGTGTAGGTTACTTTTTGTAAAGGTATTGTCAAAAAATAACAATGGACATCACACAAAAGGTAATAACAAAGATGGTAATGTCCAAACAGCTTTACAGACAAACACGTAAAAATTGTTTAGAAAATTAGGTTAAAGAGAGGCAGTTGTCTTCAACCCACGTTGTCTTCAACCTCTGTAAAACTCCAACACCAGCATCAATGGCAGCCGTCTTCGACCTAAATTCTACAGAAACAAATAATGGTAAAACATCTCGATTTCAACAACACGAATTAAACAATGGGTATAATAACTATAATTTATGGCAACAAATGGAGTTTATTATCTGAAAAACCAAACAACCATTGAGTATAATTCTCGAATATGATCATTAATGGAGGTGAAGAACAAACAAACAAACAAAAGACATGAGGCAGTTATTCTTCAACCACAGACCCAATCCGAAACCACCATTAATGAATAAAAACAATGTAGAAATTTATATAATCCTAGAAGAAGAATAAGAAGGTATTTCATGAACAATAACAATGGAGTTGAAGAAGTAAAACGAAGAGGGAGAGGTAAAAAAAATAACAATGGAGGTAAATGTAACAATGGAGGCATTGAGTTTAATTTCATGAACAGGTGAAGAAGAAGGAAGAGGGAGAAAGAAAAAAAAGATGAATGTAATTTTTTTTTTTAATAATTTCAATTTTATTTTCGGTAATTAAGAATTTAATCTCGTAAATTAAAATAAAAATTAATAATTATTTTCGAAAGTTAGAAATCTGATTTTTTAATTAATATTAGCAATTAAAGAAAATAGAAAAAAAGAGATATTGCAATTTAAGAAAAATCAAAAACATTATCCTACGTGGCAATTTGATTGGTTGATATTGATCCCTCATTTACATGCTGTGGTGGGCGTTTCTCAAATGCCCGCTGTAAAATCATCCGCGTGAGATACCAAAGTTTTTGTCAAAGACCAGCTCTTCCTCCGTGAAAAGTTGCATTACTGATCCTACATCAGCTTGTTAGCACATACTGAGAAACTTTTATTAGATTCTGAACAGACAGTTTCGGCACTAATTTGGCTTATGAGATCCTTCTATATCTATTTAACGTTGGATTAATTAAACTTATTTGACTAGTTGAAACACTTACGTTGGAAACACTAAGAAATAAGGGTTTGTGAACTTTTGTTAGCCGGTGAAATGATGAAGACTACATAGGAAACGAGGAAGACGCAGAATTTGCTCTAGCTTCAATCATGCCAAAAAATGCAAACTTACTCATAAATAAAGACAATCAGCTCTCAGCAGAAGTACATACTTAGGGTTTAATATAATACCCACCTCACCAACAACCAACATTAGACATCTTCTTGTTCAAATATCAGCAAATCAACCTTCAATCCTACCAAAGAATGCTAACTTTCGTTAATCCTACCAAATCAAGATATTCCGCTCAAATACATAATTACAAGGAAATAGAAGCAATAGACTAGCATTTACAACAGAATCTGCTCAAATATCTCATCTATTGCGCACAAAGAACCCTAGATATCCGATGAATGGATCAAACATAGAGCATTAAAAATAGAAAAAAAATATGAGTTATCCTCAATCAAAAGAGCATGTCCATTCAATCAAAAGAGCATGTCCATCATACAGAGTCACGAAACAATAAAAGATGCGAAAGGATGTAGGGCTTAAAGGGTAAAAAATGGCGGAGAGAGTGAAATACCTTGAGCTGAGCTGAGAGAGAAGACGAGTGCAGGTACCAAAGTCATTGCGGAGTGAAGCTCCTTTGAAACCCTCGAAGGTCTGGGAAAGCTCTGTAAAATTGGGATGCATCCATATGAAGGAATTGTGTCCTCGACTCTAATGCAATTACTAAATATAATATGGATCGTATTATGGAGATAATAATTCGTTTAATTGGGTCGTCTTTACGTCTTGCTAGAGAACGCTATAGACCTTTGGGTTAGTAAATAATAAACCCGACGCCCACTTAAATGGATCCTACAAGGTCACACATAGTATTTGGATCAACAAAAGAGAAACCCATAGCCCATAAAGGCTAAAGGGTAGTCGGTCCAAGAGTGAGATGATAGGAGATTATTTGACCTAATTATTCCTATATAAAGGTCATGTAGTCAGAAAATAATATACAGTATCTCTCATTATTTTCTCCTGCTCTATCTCTCTCTCAACTGACATTACTCCATAAAAGAAGAACGCTTTGTTCCTTCCAACTAGCATTGGTGGAGTGTTGATCCAAATTGGTGGACTAAGTAGAGGAATTACGTTTGAGATTCTTTCTCCAAGATCGTTGGCCATACTTTGAAGTATTCAATCCCGCCATACCAGTTTAAATCACGCATCAAGAGGTTGGTAATTAATTATTATATGATCCTTAATTATATGTGCATGAGATCCTGTTTTAGGTGCTTATGAATTAGATTCATGAAATTCCGCTTATAGTACCTATAATCCTATACCATATTTCTCTATGTTATACTAATCAAGTGTTTAATTACTCCTAATTAAGGCTTCATTAAGGATCAAATGATAAACTACTTCAGCACTCTTGGATAAGATCAAGTGAGGAAACGCTTTCTAAAGCTACTCCCGAGGTGTTGAAACCAGATGTGTTAAGCATGAGTCACCTATATGATTCACCTAGAAGCTTCTCCACCTTATATATTCATGTTTATCCAAAGAAACACTCCTTCCATGAATAAGAAAACTTCTCGTTCTAAATCTGTAGCTTAGACAGCCTAGCCAGGCTATGGTGTTTGCCATTTTTGAGGTTCTTCCGCTCAATTTTAGACTCTGCGTATTTATAGCAAAGTTGTTCCCAATGAAAAGTTATAGAATTAGGCTCAAGAATCATTTGATTTAGGGTAGTAGTCAAGGTTCTATGGGCATTTGATTGAACGATATGTTGCTAGGGGCAATGCTCGAAACGCGTTGGAGTATCTGTATGTTTCCCTCTCATTCAAAGGTTCTATAAATGGTTTTATTGGATTCCATGATTGATATTAGTGTTTTTATCGTGTTGGTTGATCTCATGGAGTTTATGGATTAGTTTAATGGAGGTTTTGAGCTTGGATAATCAAGGTACTAATCTAGCTTCTCTTCAATTGTTATACTTTTCCAATTCATGTTTTCAAGTTCATGAGTCAATTGATATGTTGTGTTGAACATATAAACCAAGCGTTTTATATTTTTTTTGTAAGTATTTATGTGAAGTAAATATATTTCATATATATCATGAGATAATTCCTCTAAGTGATTAATTTATCGATTAAGGTAGGTTATTGCCGAGATGCTAGGAAATTTAGTGTGATGTTATTATTGATTTTGGAATGGATGTTTGGTATGAGTTATAAGGCTATTAAGTATGAGTCATAAGGTTCCTAAGTTGCGAGTTAATAGTTTGTTGAGTTATGAGATATGAGGTATGGAGTATGAGAGGTATACATGGTATGAACTAATATATATGAGGTATATGAGGTATGAGGTAGGACATATGACATATAAGGTATGATAGGTAGATATTTGTGGTATGAGCTATATTATGTATGAAGTATTAAAGGTATATGTAGTATGAGCTATATGGTATGAGTTAAAAGCTATGAGCTGTAAACTACGACCTATGAGCTATACGGTATCAGTTAAGAGTTATGAGCTATTAACTATGAGTTATAAGCTATGAGGGTTGAGCTATGAGGACAATGGCTAGAGCGATATTATAAATGAAGGTCAAAGTAGGGTTGTTAATTAAGTATTGTTACTATTAAAGCGAAGTGTAAGCTTTAGCATGCCAAGAAAGTCAATAGTTATGCCAAATCTTGTTTAAGGTATATCAGTAGTGAATGATAAGTAGTGAGAAAAATAGTTGTTCTTAGTATAGTTGTATGAGCTCAAAATCAATATATTTAACTATTTCAGTCTTTTCTTGGTAAGTCTAAGGTATTGGCATTGATATGATTTTTTGGGAATAAATCGAGATGCATGAATATCTTAGTGATAATTATAATTCGGTGATAGAAGATTTGTTATCAATTAAAGGGCAGTTGACGAGATTGACAAAGGAACTCGACTTAATAAAGGTCATTAGGATTGTTTTGTTTGACTGATATGAATACAGAATGGTTGAATGTTCTAATCCTAAGGTATATATTATAGTGATGTTATAACCAGAGGTTTCTCGGTATTATCGTGGTTGTTAAGGTGAATTTCAAAGATAAGCTTGATTTTTGATAAGTGTTATGGTGTTTAAGGTGAATAATAATGACTAGGATTGCAAGTGAATGCCAAATAATTGTGTTGAAGTTCTTATGCTTATTCAGTAATTACTCGAAGGTGTTGATTGGAAAAGACATAATTTAGGAAGGTCTTGTGAGCTAAGGATCGAGCTAAAGGTATTGGTTGTTGGAGTATCTATGCATGATAAGCATATCTTTCATATTGTGTGAAATGGTTTTCAAATTGATTACTTCGCATGAAGCTTGATTTCAAAATGATAAAGCGTGATCTTTATGAGAAAGTATTTTACGGAAAGTAAAGTTTGATATGTGACATAAGGTGAATCCGTCACCACATACTATATTGAATATATGTAATGTAAATAAAAACTGTGAGGTGAGGTGTGAACATACACCCGGGTTACGGCAGGTAGTCCCTAATTGTTACTCAATAGGAAGGGCGAAATCTTGGCAGAGAAGGACATGTCCGGTTAAGTCTTGCATGCAGAACATAAAAGGTGGGGTGACGACCCTCAACAATTTGGACATAGCTGGTACTGGGTAGTACCCCTATCCACTCGCGTTCACACTAATATAACAAATAACACTGAATGTTTCTTGTAAGGAATTTAAGTATTGTGGAAGTAAATTGAGTTTTTAAATACATATTATATCGATGTTATCTTTTGTTATGAACTACAATTTCAATAAAGAGTGGTACGTTGTTGTAACAGCTTTTGAACAAATGATTTGAAATATATAAAGTTTATGGAAATTGTTGTGATTATATGTGATGAGTAATTTAAACAAAAGCCACCAAAGCATGTTTTACTTGTTTTACGAGTTTAGTACTTAGCGCGTTGCTGATGTGAGTCAAATGTTTTGTTTTGTCATTTGTATGGCCTGTCACTTGGGTGGGCGGTAGCGCAATATTAGTTTCAGGTGGATGTAGTGAAGTTTTGCTTATAAAATTGGAAGCTATAATGCAGGAATTCTTATTGCAACTATCTTTATATGTATTGAGGCAAGGACGATCAGCTTTGTAACATTGTAGTATTTTGCTAAGTTATAAACAATTTTAAAATAGTAGTTGTAAAGTACAAGCTGGGAATAGGTGCTGAAAATATATTAAAATAATATATACAGGTTCATAATTCGGACGCGTGCCCTAAGTTAATTAGTAGGCGGTCCGTATTTCAAATGGAACTCTGCCGAATTTTTTGTAGATTCTTACTAACTTTAGGTCACATAATTATGTTCATTTAATGTTAGTAATATATAGTTCAAAGTTTTAAAAAGTTTAGGTTTTTAGGGTTCCACACTCTTTGTTTTAGGACGATGAGTGTGATGGTAATAGTCCGGATTAAGTTTTGCGTAGAGTTTAGCTCTAAATAAGCTGGTTAGTGAATCCAGGTAGTTGCACGTCTGCTGGTAGAAAATATTAGACGCAAAAACCTATTGTGTCGTCGCCTGCTAATTAAGAGGTCACACAAAAAATCTTCTAGTCGATCTTTTACCTTTCACTATGGACCTAATGAGTCGCCTGTTTAGAACCAGACGACGCTAAATAACTAACGTAGGGTGTTTTTGTAGTATTGTAAGTTTCGTTAAACACTTAGTTTTCTCTCTAGCCTCGGTTTTTGAACAAGTTATTGCTTTCTATAAAAGTTGGATCTATATCTTCAATATCATAATTGTATTTCTCTTGTTCTTAATTGCTTTGAGTATTATTAATCTCCATCATTTTCTTAGTTGATTAAATATGTCTCCTTCAATAGTAATTCTTATTATCCATATAATCAGAAATTATTTTAGGCTTTTAGGGAGGGAAGTCATGTTTATACCATGATTATTCTTTGAATGTCGAATTAGTATTTAGGTTCTGGTCAAAGTAGTTGTAGTGTGATTTCTAATCCGTGATATATGTTAGCGGCCGATTTCATTAATTGCGTATAGTAAATAATTGGTTGTACAAACCAGTCTTACTTTTAGAGGCCTGTAACACACTATTAATTCTGATTATGTTAGCGATCGTATTGTGTATGTTGAATTATTAGCGTTAAGACTCGACCGTAGGATTAACACTTGTTCTCGTTTCTCGACTCCTGACCTACGTATTATTAGTCACTTGAACCCCTTTGATTGGTATAAGCATGGTGGACCCAACTAATATCCTAGACTTTTTAATATTTAATAAATTCTCATTATAATCCTACTTTCATTAGTTTAATAATAGTTTCAATTAGTTCCTCTCTGATTTTATCTGAAGTACCTTTTCAGTTCGACATAAACTGTGAAAACTTGTCTCCCTGTGGATACGGCCCATAAATGCAAGGCTCAGGTAACAACATACACCGTGCAATTGCAGTAATATATTGAAAACACATCAAAATTTTGGCAACAATGTCGGGGAGACTGTAATAGCCCGACTTTTTATTAAGCCTTAAGCCATAATTATAATGAGAAAACTACGTATTAATTTAAAATTGTGCACAACTTGTGTTTATGTGTATGATTAGTGATGAGAAAGTTAGAAAAATATGTGTTGTGATATTGGTTGTGTTAGTAACTTGAATGTTACTAAGTATAGATTGTGTTATGGCTAAGATGTGACCAGTTTGTGTACATGAGTATGAGTATACATGTGTGTGTGTGTGTGTGATTTGATATATATATATATATATATATATATATATATATATATATATATATATAGAGTCAGGTTCTACTAAAACCTATACTTTGATGAAAACTGAAAACTGACAGTTCTGATTGGAAAAAAGGGGGTACATATAAGATTTAAAATGGTACATATTACAATTAGATGGTACGCGTGCTTCTAACATCAAAGTTGTGCTGCTAACATCTAAGTTCACAATATTTACAAAAATGCCATTAATATAAGGACGCGTATCCCCTCTATGTTAACATATACCCTGTTTACTTGGTTTTCACGGTGAAAACAGTTTTAACTTGATCCAATTCCTATATATATTATATATATATATATATGTATAGTGATGGGCTCTCGTGAGAACACCCCTCTTATATGAGGACACCTTTTTATATGAGAACAAATCATAGCCATTAGGTTAGATCAAATCTCACGGCTAATTTATATTAAATAAAATAAAAAAGCAATCAAATGCATGTGACGCTCATTCTTCTCACTCACCACTTTTGATTCCTCACATCTTAGGTATTGTTTGGTTGCATGTAGGAAGTTGTAATTCTAATGAAGTTTCAATGCCCATGAAATCTCTATTCCTAGGAAATCCCAAATATTGTTTGGATGGATGTAGGAACTTCTACTTCCCATGGGATGTTCCACTTACGTGGGGGAACTAGGTAAGTGAGTTCCTACATTTTGTAGGAAGTAGAACTACCTAGGAAGTTTCACTTCCCACACTAGTGTCAACCAAACAAGTGCATATTAATATTCTTCCTAGGAAAATAAAATTCCCATGTACTTAATTGTCAACGGCCTTAGTGTATCACTCCTCCATTTTTACTTCTCAGTAGAAACTAGTAGCTTCCCTTAAAATCATACAATAAAGCTTTCATGGTCGATCTCTCTCCTCTCACCTTTAACTTTCTCTCTCCTCTAAAACAACAATGGCAATGAATGCTAGAGATTCGTTAAATAACAATGAAGAAGAATTGATGATGATCATTCAACATGCCACAACTCTGGTTTAAAATCGACTGTTGATGCTAATTATTTCTTAAATCACTTGCCCGAAATACTTTCTCGAGTTTCTTTGCTTTATTGGAAGCCCATTGCGGAGGTTGCGGCAGCTCATAGTGTTTAGAATGGCTTGGTGTTGAAGATTGATCACGATGACTACTATGAATTCTTTGGGAGATGATGATGATGTTTGAAAAAGAGATTTGATGATGATAAGATTCAAGCGTGATCTTGTTGTTGGACAAGGATGTTGCTTATTAGCATGGGTGATTTTAATTTGTTCTCACATAAGTTGGTATTCTCACATAGAAGAGGGTATACAGGCTGAATCCATTAGAGGGCTGCTTAGTACATATCAGATAGGTGGAGTTAGGCACATATCAAACTATTTTAAAAAAAATGTAGTACACTTATATATTTATATAGTATATTTTTCACGTAATGTAGTATATTTATACATAGTTTAGAGTAGTATAGTTTCTGAAAATTGTAGTACAAGAAAAAATTGTAGTATATTTTTTTAAAATGTAGTACAAACCTATCTAATAGATGTTACTGTTCACATCTATTAGATAGGTCTTTGGCTTTTCCCATCCATTGAAATAACCTTTATGCTGAAAACTTAAAACAGGGGATCTCAACCGTCCGCGTCCACTAATATATATCTCACGGTTGAGATTTCTTTGCTTCATTCAGCGCACTCTTCCCGCATTAAGCCCTTCTCTCTCCCTCGTACATATCAGATAGGTGGGAGCTAGACACATATCAAACTATTTTTTAAAAAATGTAGTACACTTATATATTTATGTAGTATATTTTTCACGTAATGTAGTACATTTTTATATAGTTTGGAGTAGTATAATTTCTAAAAATTGTAGTACAAGAAAAAATTGTAGTATATTATTTTTAAAATGTAGTACAGACCTATCTGATAGATGTTACTGTTCACATCTATCAGATAGGTCTTTGGCTTTTCCCCTCCCTTGTTCTTCTCTAGTTCTCAAACATGTCCTATCTCCCCAAATTTCATGTTCCTTGGATTACAGTAATCAATTCATGATTTAAACGACAATTTGCATCTGGTAAGTATATATTTATGTTGTTTAATTCGTTTATCCATCTTTTTTAGTTTATGGTATTACCGATTTGCGTCGAAGTGTGGCACTTTTGCTAGAAAATATTCATGATGTTTGTTTTCCTTCTCTTTTGGTTGTTGCTATAATTTTCTCTAGCTATGATTTTTTCGCTTTTATGTCCTTCAATTATTCTTCATGTAATAGTTTATAGGTGTAAATCAAAGGAATTGTGTTTCGAATTAGATTGTGATGTGAAAAACCAGAAAATTTCTTCACCTACAAACTGATTGGAGTGCTAGTGCTGCTCGACATGTTGCTGTAAGTTTATTCAACTTTCCCTTGCTGAGCTTTAGTATAGTACAACCAAATTCAAGAAAAAGGAAGAATTTGAATTAGAAAATCATGAATTAGAAAAATAAAAAGTATATAATCCAGATTTAGGGAACTAAAAAATTTCATCTAAAAAAGGTAAATAAGTTCTTTTGACCTAATTGTACTCCAATTTCATACGTTTTGACCTGGATACGTCATGTGAGTTTGTTCTTTTGCTTTTGTGGCTCGTATTTTATGAGGAGCAACAAGTGCAATTACAGCCCACAATGTACATGTGCTCGCAGTTTGTAGTAATCTTCGTTGTTGTATACCTTTTAGTATTATCGGTACCTATTATTAGCTAATCCTCAATGACTTCAAGTTCAACACTTATCCTTTCATCCCATTATCATTGCTATTCTAGAATTTTGTGCTCTCAATTTCCATGGCCTTGGTTACGTAGATTAAATGCTTATCCTACCACTAACCATAGTGAAAGCAAGTTTTGTCACATATCTTAAGTAGTTGGACTTTGTACAGAAGGTTAGCATCGGTAATATGAAGGAATTATAAGTTGCTTTCCATCCTAATTAAGGTGTGCTATGGGTTAGTGTTTCCTCCCTGTTCCATTTGTTTATTGATAATAATAGTCGTGATTTTCAGTAATTTGAATTACAATTCTTCTATATTTTATGATTTGTACTCATAATCAACAAAGCTACCATTTCTCGTTGTGTATACCTTTTTGTTGAATGTATGCCTTTCATATTAAAATGTACCAATTATTAGGTTGAATGTGGACTTAAGTGTTTTACGACTTCAACATAAAGGTTATCCACCACTCTTGATTTTAAACCTATAGCTTAATTGGGAGAGCATTATACAATTGCCTAAATGTGGTAAGTTCGAATACGGAGGTTAAGTACGTGTACCGTCTTCAATTGTAAATGTACCACATTTTTTACAAGTATCCATTTGATCTAACTTTCAAATATATATTTTGTTCATACTTCATAGCTTAACTGATCTTTACTAACAGTGTGCTGCATTTCATTGTCATTAGATCGATCAATACAACAACAAATATCAATTGGAGACAAGTGAAGCAAGCTGGAGCAACTTTGAATTACTTTATATGGATGGCTAGCTGGGATGGATGTGCTTATGAATTAGGTTTCATTGATGTGTTCGCTGTCAAACTAAGGCTGGATGTTGGATAATGGTGAGTGGTAACTAGCTGATGAATATGCAGCCCTCATATTTGATATTTGCCCTTACTTTAAAATGGAATGCACCATTACTTTTCTTCATACATATCAAATTTCACTTTCCCTTTAATAAATTAACCTTGGGTACTTCTGGTTTTCGAACCCTTTTTAAAATTGTTGCTCTTATAGTAAAATTATAGAAAAATTGGCAATAAATACTTAGTTTTAACCTCTTTTTAAAAATTTATATCTAGGTTCTTTTTTATTTTATATAAATACCACACTTGCTTTATTTCTTTTGAAAGCAATACCAACTAAAGGATTAGCCCAAAAACTTAACGAAAATTCAACTTTAACAAATAGATCACGCATGGTAGTTAAATTGAATGAAATTAAGGGTAGTTATATATAGTTGACGTTGTGGGACCTTCTAACATGGAATCTCTGTTAAAATTAGTCAAATTCCGTTAATTTTTGGACTAATCCGTTAGTTGGTATTGATTTCAAAAAATGAAGCAAGTGTGATATTTATATATAATAAAAAAGAACCTAGGTATTTATTTAAAAAAGAGGTTAAACCTAGGTATTTATTGTCATTTTTTTCTAAAATTATATAAGTTGTGAGGTTTGTTTTGGGGTATAAAAGTGAGTTTGTAATTGTAATATCGACTTCTTTTAGCCATATATATATATATATATCCTTATTATACCTAAATGTACCTTTTTTGTAAATAAAAATGTAATCTTTAGGTTACTAACTAAGCTGAGCATAAACAATGGATCCTTGTTCAACTCCTCAAAACGAGTTTTGATGTTGTGATAGGACAATAGATACACCCTTATGTGGCAACTTAGCTTCGCAAGTTGTTTTCTTGGTAGAAAAGTTGAAATACAACACTCAGTGCACGCTCTTCTCTGTTATCCTCAATATACTTTCGCTAGGCTATTTCACGAGTTCTCCATGATAATAAGTTCTTCCACCAGATTGTATGCCTTCCATATAAATGCCAGTTGAAATCTTGCTTTTTGTGTAGCCTATCAAGCACGTTGCTTTCCTATTTGCTGTTATAATTGTTTTCGAATGTTTTGTTCTCCTTTATCTTACATTCTTTGTGTAATGTTGTTGTAATTGTGGCGATAGAACTCAATTTTTTTATTTTCAATTTTGTTCGTCGTAGAGTTGTTAGTTAGCGGAACTTTTAACATTTGAGAACAACATTTATGTTGTAGAGTTGTTAGTTAGCTGAACTTTTAACATTTAGGAACAAAATTTATGTTTTCACATTTGTTGTGGAGGTCTGATTATTGTAAGGCGCAGTTTTTGTATATACTATTCTGATCTTTGTGTCGTCAATGAGTTATACTATTATTTGATTCACATCTGGTTGATTATATATGTATCGTTATTGTTTTTTTTTTTGTTTTTCTAATTTGCTTGCCTATTTGTTGATTTTTTTTCTATTAAAATCTTTGTTTTCCATAGATGTAGCCCTTTTGTTCAACATGTAATCTTTTTTCCTAAATGAACCTTGTGTGGATTTTCCAATATATAGGATTTTAGAGAGGAAAACAATGTTACTTGAAATGGTTTAACTTTCTGTACATGGAGTGGATACAGGAAAGCACATATATAATACAAGACTTAGCTATCTGTAACTAGTCTGCAAGTGTGCTAGTGTAGGATGGACTATAAATAAAATTAAAATTTCCATATCCTGGGTACAACAGGGATGAGATAACACCAAATGGAAAAGTAGGCTTGATTATTTTCGAAAATAAGATGATAGCATTGGACTATTGTATTACTTTTCCTTTCACTGAAGCAACTTTCAGCTGTGCACAATGCAGAAAAGGACTGGGATGACATCAAGTTTGAGGTAGGTAATGGAGTTGAGATCTGTGATGTCTCATTTGTCAAAGATGCAGTTGTGGTTCATGAATTGAAAAATTATCAAAAGTAAATCCTTGTGCCGAGTATTCCAAGTTGTGGATTTTGTACTTTAGTTTCTAACCCAAAAATTGTCAATCTGTTTCCTGGGTTGTGGAGCTAATATCCATGTCATTGTAAAATTGGGAGTGCACCTAATACCAAATTTACATTCAATCATTACTGTTGCTGATGGGGTGAGCATTCAGAAACTATCGCTAAGTAAATTTTCTGGAAAAATAACAATTCTTTTGGCATATGAAGTGTAAGATTGTGACTTTCTGACCAATATAAGAACGTTTTTTCACCAATAGTGGTGGCTTTCTTGTTGATACCATGGACAATGGAAGCTTTCGTTGGCTAGAGCTGTCAATTCGGGTGTTCGGGTCGGGTTTGGGTCGGGTCATGTCGGTTCGGGTGTCGCTCGGGTCGGGTCAAGTTCGGATATCCGACAAGATATGTCGGGTTGGGTTTGGGTCGGGTCACTTTCGGGTCGGGTTGGTTCAGGTTTGATTGACTTTGGGTTCGAGTCGGGTCGGGTTTGGTTCGGATCGGATTTAGAACAGGTTATGACGGTTAATTTCGGGTTCGGGTAAGGTTCGGGTCGGGTCTATGTCGGTTCGGGTCAACCTCGGATCGGGTTATGCTCGGGTCGGATCAACCTCGGGTCGGGTTATGTCCGGGTTGGGTCAACCTCGGATCGGGTTATGATCGGGTCAGGTTGAACTCGGATCGGGTTATGCCCAGGTCGGGTCAACTTCGGTTCGGGTTATGCCCGGTCGGGTCAACTTCGGTTCGGGTTATGCCCGGGTTGGGTCAACCTCAGATCGGGTTATGATCGGGTCAGGTTGAACTCCGATCGGGTTATGCCCGGGTCGGGCCAACCTCGGTTCGGGTTATACCCGGGTCGGGTCAACCTCGGGTTATGATCGGGTCGAGTTAGCCTAAGATCGGGTCTAGGTCGGGTCGATTTCGTTTCGGGTCGAGGTCGAGTCGATTTCGTTTCAGGTCTAGGTCGGCACGATTTCGGATCCAGTTATGTATAGGTCAAATTATGTTCGAGTCAAGTTAACATCATATCAGATTAGTTCGAGTCAATCATCTTTCGAAACTGGGGATTAATTCGAATTTGATATATATATTTATTTATTTAATTATTCGTTATTATTCATTTAATGTATTATTCGCTTTGGAACCGGTTATGTAATAATTTTTATTTTTTTGTTGTTAATTTTGTTAATGTTGTTATAAAGAATGGATAATCAAATGTTATATGTAATTGTTGTATTTTTTATTTATTTCTTTTCATTTAATTTTGATTGTTCTATTTAGTAATTTAAGGTAAAAAATTGGCTTTTCTTTTGCAGGTGGTCCCAAATCACAATGAAGTTTAATTGTAATCAAAATCATATCCACATTGTAATTATGTATTATAGATGTAATTAGCATCTATAAATTTTATTGTGTAAAGTTTAATTGTAATCAATTTTTTATATAATATGATGAATAACTCCTTTTAAGTTCTTTGAAGTTTATTTGTAATTATATTAATATTATATTTGATAGATAGATATTATATTTGATAGAAAGATATTATATTTAAGTGGCGATGACCGATGAGTTTTTTATAATTTAATTTTAGTATGATCGATCGTTAACCAATATAACGACTAACAAGACTACTTGTTAGGTCTTATACCAATAACCAACATTAAACGTTGTCTATTGAAATTGAGATTATGGTTTCGAATATATATATATATATATATATATATATATATATATAAGTGACGATGAGTTTATAAATTTTATAATTTAGTTTTAATATGATCGATCGTTAACTAATATAACGACACTACTTGTTATTTGTTAAGGCTTATATCAATAATCACCATTGAACATTGTCCATTGAAATTGAGATTATGTTTCAAAATTGAGGATTATTTCGAATCTGATATATATATGTGTGTGTATATATATATAGATAGATAGATGTTAGATTTGAGTGGCAATGATCGATGAGTTCTTTATAATAAAATTTTAGTATGATCGATCGTTAACCAATATAACGACTAACGAGACTACTTGTTAGGTCTTATACCAATAACCACCATTGAACGTTGTCCATTGAAATTGAGATTATGGTTTCAAATATATATATATATAAATATATATATATAAGTGACGATGAGTTTATAAATTTTATAATTTAGTTTTAATATGATCGATCGTTAACTAATATAACGACACTACTTGTTATTTGTTAAGGCTTATATCAATAACCACCATTGAACATTGTCCATTGAAATTGAGATTATGTTTCAAAATTGAGGATTATTTCGAATTTGATATATATATATGTGTGTGTATATATATATATATATAGATAGATATTAGATTTGAGTGGCAATGATCGATGAGTTCTTTATAATAAAATTTTAGTATGATCGATCGTTAACCAATATAACGACTAACGAGACTACTGGTTAGATCTTATACCAATAACCACCATTGAACGTTGTCCATTGAAATTGAGATTATAGTTTCAAATATATATTTATATATATATAAGTGACGATGAATTTATAAATTTTATAATTTAGTTGTAGTATGGTCGATCGTTAACCAATATAACGAGACTACTTGTTATGTTTTATACCAATTAATCAACTACCATTGAACATTGGCCATCGAAATTTAGATTATGTTTTGAAATTGAGGATTATTTCTAATTTGATATATATGTGTGTGTATATATATATATAGATAGATATTATATTTGAGTGGCGATGACCGATGAGTTTTTTATAATTTAATTTTAATATGATCGTTCGTTAACCAATATAACGACTAACGAGACTACTTGTTAGGTCTTATATCAATAACCACCATTGAACGTTGTCTATTGAAATTGAGATTATGGTTTCGAATATATATATATATATATATATATATATATATATATATATATAAGTGACGATGAATTTATAAATTTTATAATTTAGTTGTAGTATGGTCGATCGTTAACCAATATAACGAGACTACTTGTTAAGTTTTATACCAATTAATCAACTATCATTGAACATTGGCCATTGAAATAAAGATTATATATATCTGAGTGGCGATGACTAATGAGTTTATAAATTTTCCAATTTAGTTTTAATATGATCGATAATTTTCGAAATTGAGATTATGAATTGTTTTTCAATATTTATGTTATTTTTGTTTTGATAAATTTTTAAATAATAATAATAATATAAAAAGCTAAATTTTAATTTTATTTTTACATGACAATATATTACTAAAATTTCACTATTAGTGGCAATATAATTTAAATTTCTTTTACAAAATTAATAACTAAGGAATAATGAGAAATATAAATAATATAAATAAATCGTTTTAAAAAAAAAAACTAAGTGGGCCGGCCCACTACACTAGGCCACTATCATTTTCCATCCATTTCCTATTCCCTTCACTATATAAATGCAAACCATAACTCACACTCTCTTTTCCTCACATAATCAGTTATCTCTCCTCTCTCTCACTCCTTTCTCTCTCAGTATTCTCTCTGACTATTCTCTCTCAAATTCTCTCACTCTCTCAAATTCTCTCAGCCGGACCTAGCCGGATACTTCGCCGGATCGCTAATAGTGCTCCTTGGTTTCTCTTCGCCGGACTCTTGCCGCTTTCTTCGCCGGACTCTAAGTTTTTTTGCCGGACTCTTGCCGCTTTCTTCGCCGGTAAAGCACTGATTTCCTTTTTTCTAAAACACTGATTTCCTTTTTTTAAAAACACTGATTTTCTTTTTTTAAAAACACATATTTCCTTTGATTTTCCCTTTTACATTTTTCATTTTCGTTTCCGTTTTCATTGATTTTCGTTTTTTATTTTTGATTTTCGTTTTTCATTTTTCATTTTTCATTTTCGTTTTCATTTGCTTTTCAAATTCATTTTTGATTTCGTTTTTCCGTTGTTTTTTATTTTTAAAATGAAAAAATTGTCATTTCGTTTCTTTTAGTTAGGGTTTTGATTTTCGTTTCTTTTAAAAAGAAAAGATCTAACCCTCTTTTTCGTTTTATGAAAATAAAATGTAAAGATCCACCCTCTTTTTCGTTTTTGAAATCGTTTATAATCTCATTTTTGTTTTTAATTTATTTTGCTTCGTTCGTTTTCCTTCTTTTTCACTTATTTTTTTCTTTCACTTTTTTTAGTTTTATAATGCGTTTGAGAGAAGCCGGTCTAATTTTTAAAAAACCGGTTCATGGTCCGACAAAGCTACGAAAATCCGAGCATGAATAAGTTATTAATTAAAAGGGATTCAAACCTAAATTAAACGGGCACCAATAAGTAATAAAACGGGTCTGTACCGTTTTTCAAACCCGTATTTTAATCGGTTTGTCTTCCTTTTTTTATTTATTAACTCAATCGGGTTCTAAACAAATTTAAAACGGGTATCCACTCTTATTAAAACGGGTATGAACCGTTTATAATCCCGTCATTGAACCCGATTCGAAATTATATCATGTTTCTTTTATTGTTTATTTCCATGATCCGGATCTGGTCCTTCCATGATCCGGATCTGGTCCTTCCATATTCGAATCTGGTCCTTCCATGATTCGAATCTGGTCCCTTTTTCGTTATTGTTTTAATTGTTATTTATTTATTAACTAGTTATACAATTGATGTATTTATTCATTTTGGAATTGGTGATGTAATAAATTTTATGTTAATGTTGTTATAAGGAATGGATATATCTAAATTTCATATGTTTATTATTCATTTGTTTATGTAGTTATAAAGAATGGAATATCAAATGTCTGGAATTGAACGTGATTATCAACAAGGTATCAAATTTTATTAATAAGTAATACTCTAAAATTAATAAAATTAATGTAATAATTATATAATTCTTGTAATTAGGACTTCGTGCTCTTGAAAATGAAGACAATGATGTTGGTGATGTGATGACACCAACATCAGCTGCCAATGCAGTTTTGCAACAATTTCCTTCTGACGAAGCCACCAAACGTAAAGCTCCGATATGGAGGGAGTTTGACATTTATTATACTATTGATGGTTTATTAAAGTTTGTTGTATGCAAACATTGCAAAAACACGAAGTATAGTGCTCTTATAAAGGTAAGTAATGTCCTTTAAGATGTTTGACTTATTAGAATTTTTGTTACCCTTGGATAATCATTGATGGAAACAGTTTTTTATTTATCTTAATGATATCGAGACTTGATTCCCATGATAAATCCTTGCTGGCAGCAATTTCTAATATTGTTTAAGCATTCTTATTGTGATGTTTTGAAATTACTGGTATCTTGGGTTTCCATGATATAAGATTTGAGAGCATTTTTTCTTATTTATTTTTGTTTTCATTTAATATTAATAGTTTTATTTAAAAGTATTTTGTAGTCTAATTTATTTGTTTATTGTTTTTGCAGATGATCACAATGTATGCGCTCAAATCTTCACTATATTATAATTTTGTATTTAAGATTTAGTTAGTATGATGAAATTTTGTAGTATAAAGTTGAATTGTAATCATTTTTTTATATAATAAGAATACTAAGTTCATTGAAGTTCTTTGATGTTTATTTGTAATGAAATTTTTTGTATACATTATTAGTTATTTATTTTAGGTGTATGTTAGTATGTTCAATTTTTATAAGATAAAGTTCATTTGTAATCGACTTTTCATATTAAAGCAATTACCAAGTTTTTTAAAATTTCTTTGATGTTTATTTGTAACCAAATTATATATATAATTAGTTATTGTCTATTTATATTGATATTTTATTTATATATAATTCATAATTTGAATTCATAATAAATCTTATATAGAAGAAATTTGTGTTTTTTTAGGATTAAATAATTATTTCAATTTAGTTGAACTAACTCAACTAAGTATTTTTGAATCAATTAAGTGATTATGATCCTCTTTTATAGATATTGTGTATTTTTCAAAAAATTCAAAGTTGGGAAGATTGAAATATTCAATACTTCAAAATAATTTTAAATATTATAAATTTCATAAATATCTTAAATAATCACTAGTATTGAATCAAATTCTAGATTTTCAGAAAAAATAATGATTTGAATTACGGTTGAGATGAATATATAATTTAGAATATTAAATTGGAATTTTTAATTAAGGTTATTGGGAAGAAGTAGTGTTGAATGTTTTATTGTAGAGAGTTTAAATTAAAAAATTGAGTAAAATAATTTAATAAAATAAAATTGAGCTATCGTCTAATTGTGCTGAAATCAGGTCAGGTGGAGACATAATTGGGCCGGGTTAAAGTTAAGTCGGGTTAGGTTTGGGACGGGTTAAAATGAGGTTGAGGTCAGGTCGAGGAATGTTCGGGTCAGGTCGAGATAGGGTCGGGTCATGTTAAGGTCGGATCATGATCGGTTCAGGTTATAATTGGGTCAGGTCATGATCGGATCGGTCACAGACTCACAATCATGTCGTCACTTACGATATTTCGAAAAAGACCACGTAAACCCAGAAGAGGACTTATGAGGGGGACCGGCCGAAGCTCCGTCGCACGGCTCGAATCTAGTCCTCTTCTTGGCTGAGCTATCAATATGACTTGCGGTGAAAGCCTTGCCGTAGGCGGGTTGAGATTAGCTCGGGTCATGATCGGTTCGGGTCAAATTTGGTCGGATCATGATCGGGTCGGGTCATAATCAGGTCGGGTTGAGGTCAGGTCGGGTCATGTTCGGGTCGGGTCATAATCAAGTCGGGTTGAGGTCAGGTCGGGTCATGATCGGGTCGGGTTGAGGTCAGGTCGGGTCATGATCGGGTCGGGTTGAGGTCAGGTCGGGTCATGATCGGGTCGGATTGAGGTCAGATCGGGTCGGGTTGAGGTCAGGTCGGGTCATGATCGGGTCGGGTTGAAACCAGGTTTCATCGGGTAAATTCGGATATGGGTTGAGTTCGGGTCGGGTTCAGGTCAACAATTGTCGGGTGGATTCGGTTACAGGTTGAGGTCGGGT
Organism: Patellifolia procumbens; assembly: GCA_947645195.1. Classification (NCBI taxonomy): domain Eukaryota; kingdom Viridiplantae; phylum Streptophyta; class Magnoliopsida; order Caryophyllales; family Amaranthaceae; genus Patellifolia; species Patellifolia procumbens. The sequence continues at coordinate 66,730 of CANSGD010001131.1, forward strand.
CGGGTGCGGGTCGGGTCAGGTCGAAGATTGTCGGGTGTCATTCGGTTACGGGTTGAACTCGGGTCGGGTGCAGGTCGGACTCGGGTGTATCATTTCTCGGGTCGGATCGGGTCGGTTCCGGGTCGGGTTCGGTTCAAAATCCTGGAGCAGGTCAGCTTTTGACAGCTCTAGTTATGGCCTAAGCGCTAAGAAGTTCCCATCAGTCTACTTCCATTATCTTTGTTGTCTAATCGAAAGGCTGATATATCTCTTCGTCTGTATTACAAACCTATTAGCTCAATTGGTAGAGTATTTGTTAGTTACACAAAGTGTGTAGGTTTGAATCCTACATAGGTCGAATGTTAGTCTTAACTTTTCGACTCACAATTAATGATTTACCAAATCTATGATTTTTGTTTATGTACGTGTTGCTCTACGGTTTATTGTAGAGGTTGAACAATTATATTGTAGGGATTGAACGAGTTTTTGGTTTTAGATGCTTGAATATTTGAGGTTAAATTTTTAATAGGCGCATATTACATTTTGGTGTAGATCATGAAGATGAATCAAAATCAACAGGAGAGAAAATAGTGTAGATCATGAAGTAGCCCTTCTACCACTATAAGTCTATAAGTACCCCTTTCACCACTATCTGTGTCATCATGAAAATAGTTCATAAATTGATGTATGTGATTATTATCATAAATTGAAGAAAAATATTAGTTCTAACTCAAACTCATTGAAAAGTGAAGTTTTGTTCATTTTCGTTAGGCACTTATAAGGCTACATTTGACTAAAAAAGGGTTACATTTAATAACAAAGGGGTTACGTTTTACCAGTAAACGCTAGATTTAACCTATGTAGGATTTGAATCTACATCTTTTATGTGAAAACATAAATGCTCTACCAATTGAGCTAATAGGTTTACAAGTGTACTTTGTGAATCACCATACCGTTAGATACAGAAACTTACCGCATATGACATAGATATATATGCGAATCATAAATTACAAAGTAGAAAATACAACCTATATTGTTCTGAATATATTTCACAATATGCATTCTTAATTCTTGTCACTCCACTAATAATATTGTCCTAAAAACAATCAAAACACTACAAGTGCAACCTAGAACATCAAAATTGTGGCTATCCAAGTATCTGTTATTGCTGCCACTTTGAAGAATTCATGGTAGTATTCAGACAGATAAGGAGGGACAGAGCAACATAATCAAACCAAATCAATAGTAATAAACAACCTTGCTAAGGGAATAGGGGGCATTTTTTGAAATAATCTATAATGAACACCGTAAGTAGAAATGTAGAAGAACTCCACTCCTAAGAAAGAAAAAAGAAAGACAAATCAGGAGTGCACCGAAGATGGGGTTTAAAAAGACAATCTTCAACGCCCGTTAAAAGGAAAATTAAGAAGAATTAGGATTGAAATAATTTATAAAGCCTAGAAAGAGCAATAAGTTTAGAGAAGTACATCCTTTATCAACTAAATGTGTCCCTTTTAAACAAAAAAATCCAAATTCATGTAAGTGTCTCCCTTTTTCAACTAAATGTACCCCTTTATATGGGGAGAGCCCAATTTGTCTTTCAATCTCCTCCCTATATAACCCTAGATTGTTTGTTGGCTTCTAGATTTTTTGTTTATATTTATACTTTCTTCATTTGTATCAGTTTTGATAAACCTTGATAGGAATAGCCCAATTCTTCTCTCCATTTCTATTAATACAGGATGGATTTTTTGGGTTAGTGAAAATGTATCTTGTCCTCCGTTAAAGAAATGGATTCTTTCCAATCACGACCCAACTTTGGCCTACATCTTTTCTTAAACCCTTCTTCACTGTTTCTCCCATCTACACCACATCATAAGGCATAAGAGTTTGACACAAACACTTAATCAACTAGATCATCCCCGCAAGATGAATGTATCTCTTTTGGAAGTTCCAAGTTCTCAGGGACTTTGCAAGCACTCGGCAATGTCTCAAACACTCCTAGATTTAGTTTCATTTACACGATTTCTATATTTAGATGCTCAGGCGACCTAGGATATCGACCATGCAAGAAGATTGCTTCACTTTTGCTTTGATTCAATGGCAAGTGGACAATTGAGAAGTATTCTTCATATTCTTTCACCAGCCTGGAATGACTACAAGTTGTGTAAGATAGCCATGTAACCAAACCTACTAGGCCTTACATATTTTGATAGCATTTCATTAAATGGAAGACATCTTCTTTCCTTACACTATGTTTTCCATAGCCACTGATCATAAATGTTTAGAAAACTAGATTTTTCACAGGCATTCCAAAGAAAAATCTCTCTTCTTCTCCATCAATCCGTATTTGAGGTACATGTGAGTAATTGGGTAGCCAACTTCTATCTCTAAAGCAGGAGAGACCTTAATGGCATAAGCATGAAGTTGTTCCCTTGCTCCACGAAAGCAAAATCAGCAAAGGCACCATGCAAACCTAAGTGTGAGAATGAATCTACTTGTATATTGCTCTCTCCAAGCTGTCTAAACATGTTGTCTCCAAAAAGTCACCCTTTTATGCATAACTCAAAACCAAAGATGCCTTGGAAACGACACTTCTATCTTCTACATATTCAAAATGTTAATTGAAGTAATCCATTTACCAACTAAATGTATCTCTTTTTCAAACAAAAGTACCCGTTTTTCAACTCAATTTATATGTATAGCAACTAAATGTACCCTTCTTCTGACTGAAAATACCAAAACCTCAACTTAAAATGCTACACATAACTTCAATTACCTTTTAAATTACACATCAATTCTAACAAAATTATTTCTTTAAAAGAAATCAAACAAAATAATGCTCATGAAAAATCAAATGCATACCGTAAATAAGTTGAGAAAATCTCGTGAATAGATCCATCAACTTGGTAGACTGTTTTTCATCTTTGAAATAGATATATCAAGCAGCAAGTCTTCTATTCGAACATAAATTGAACAATCTTGCTTGTTCAAAGCTAATTAAACACGAAAAAATTGAACAAAAATCCATAACATAGCAAGAAATTGAAGGAGGAAATCTCTTGAGTGATTATGATGCTTGTTAAAGCAAGGTCTACAAGAGAGGGAAACATAAAAATTTAGAGTTATCTAAGCTCATATAAGCGAAAAAAGTATAAAAAAACAATCGAAAAGATCAATGAACTCTGCAATTAACCTTCAAACAATTGATCCGGGTTAACTAGAGAACGAAATAGGAGGATGGAGAACAGAGAGAAGGAGGAAGTCTTCAAAAAGAAAATTATGGCTTCGGTGACTGAGTATGAATTTCAATACACAAGACTCAAGAGTACAGATTGCATTAATAATATCAAAGCGAATCTGGAACGTTTGATTAAATCCTACGCTCACATTCACCGTTTTCAGTTTTCAACTTAGTATATGGTTTTCACCGGATCCTATTCTTATACGTATATATATTTGCAGTTTTTTTAGGGTGATATCTTCTAGATGATGATCTACCTGTTTGGTTGAATGGTGTTACGTATTGGTGTGTTGTGTAATTTATTGGCACTATCTGAGTTTGTTTGTATCATTGTGAGTTTAAGTTTAAAATTTAAGTTTTAGATGTGTTAGTGTTTCTTATGTTGTAATAGCCAAGCCAATCCAAGAATTATTAATTATTGGTCAATATGTGGTGTTTGTGCAAAGTATATTTTCCTGAATCTGCAATTGGCTATTTTATTGATTTAGCCGAAATGTTTGTCCAGTTTATACAGCAAAGAATAACACTATGAGAAATTTAATGTATAACAAAAGGAAAGGAATTTTAGGGGTGTATTCTAAGTTGTAAAGTTTTTCTCCATGCTTCTTACAAAGAACAGGATCTATATTGTATAGTCTTTTTTTAAAAAATTGTACTTTAGATAAGTAAAAAATTGCACCAAAATGGTTTTACGTTGTGTACTTGTGTGTGGGTTTAATAGGTAATATAAGATTTTAGTAGTATCAGTCAATGGTTTGAAGAGCAGTTTTGTACTTAAAGGCCTTGTCTAAATATGTAGAGCAACTAGTATTACAAAAACTGCTTATCTAGGGTATTTGTTACAAATTGAAGACATCATTAACTTGAAACAGGTGGAATGTGGACAAGCAAATTCTATTATCGTTATTTTTTGTTATATAGTTATAAAAAATTTATCTTTGGGATAATCTGGAAGTTTAATGCTGTAACATCCAGCGATTTCTTAAATATCTTTTGGAGAGAAATTGAAGTATTTTGAACCAAATTATTTCCTCATGTCATATTATTTCTGCAATTTATCTTGCACTTTATTTCTTTCATGCCATTCAATCTCACTAACTTCTTTGTTCTTGTTGAGAAGTATGATGTTGGTCCAAATTCTCTTTGATGTAGATGCTTATTTGTTTATTCAAGTGATAGTTTAGTTACTGCTTTCATGTAACATCAAGTTTATTGGCGTTGAATAATGTATTGTCTTCTTTAATATTTTAAAATTCATTACTTCCACCACATTTTTCAAGATTTGAAATGTTTATATTACCTACTAAACAATTCATTATCTTATACCAACAATTCAGTAACTGATATTAAATCTTCAAGTGCTTACGTTAAGAAATGATGTAAGGTTATAAGCTTCATGGCTTCATTGGTCTAAGTGTAAGTCATCTCATGTATGAATACCTATGCTCAATTTTGTTGCTCCCTTTTTTTGTTAACATTAATTTAATTATTTTCTTTTAAACACTAATTTAATATTAATTTGATTGTTTTCTTTTGAATGCAGTGTGATCCCTAAATCTCTCATGCAGTCATGCCTACTAAGGTACTACTTTACATTTTGGGACAACGATAGAAGATGCTGATTTAAATGCTTCTAGGGATTGGACCTTTTGTGTGTGCTGAATGGAACTTTTGGTCATTTTATGTTACCCTTTTTCCTCTTACATGAATTTTTAGTTTTTTTCTAAGTTGGAAAATAATCCATGTAACTAGTTGTTTAGTTACTATGTTTTTTATCTCATTACTTTTATCTAGGCTGCAATGCAAAGATTCACTGAGATTGTTTGAGACACAAGGTGGTCCAATTATAATGTCTTAGGTATATATTGTGTATATGTGTATCAAATACTCCCTCCGTTTCCTAAAAATCGTTACACTTTCAAAAACACAAGAACCAAGGAAGTGGGTATAAAAGCATGACAATGATAGGAAAAAGTAACTTAGGAGAGAGAATAAAGAATAAAAAATTAACTTTAGGAGAGTATAAAGAATACAAAATTGGTGGGGCCATATATCCCAAAATGGTAAAAGTAAAGTGTAACAATTTATGTGAAACGTATTAAAAAGGAAAGCGTAACAATTATTGAGAAACGGAGGGAGTATGAGTCATTCTCTAAATTTGGGGATGATAGTTTTGGGGATCACACTAATGCCTATAGTTCTGCTGTTGGTGTCAATACTGCTGATGTTAAAAATGTTCTACAAATGCCTATCGATCTGCTATTGCTGTGGATGCTGCTGCTGTTAATTCTGTTAGAGAATCCATCGGATGCTATTGCTGTTATTGTTGTTAATGTTGTAAGATTATTTTGTTAGGTAATTGTTGTTGCTATTGTACTCCTGCTTTTGTCACATGCCTACTGCAATTTACACAAGTATTGATAGATTCATCAATATGAATTATAGTACGTTGAATAATTTTGAGTCAAATTCTCTAAATGCTATACATCTTTTTTTAGTGCAATTCAGAAATTTGTTGAATTCTACTCTGAGTATCTGTTGTGTTAAGGTCTTACATGGATTGCTTTTGATCTTAAAGTCTCCAGTACTTTCAACTTTTACTTTGTTAATGGCTCAAGTGTATTTACTGGTGGATTCAGGTCTGAAGTACAAGGATTATTTGCTGTTTATAGGCAAATTTATACTCCATATCTTGAAATGACGCATGCAATTGTAGGACCGTTTAGGTATTCATCAGTAAGAGGTGTTTTTATGTTGGTAGTAGAAATGTAGGTTAACCTTATTCAGTTATTGTTATGGACTTATGGTAGTAGTAGAAATGAAAGGCTATAAGGTTACTGTACGAAATAAACAACTTTTTTTGTGTTATTATGACACCTGTAAGACTGGGCCTGACACATCTATGAGGATGTAATTATTTATTGCTTTTGTCCTATACTTCTGTCCAATAGTGAGTTTCTGACATGTTATGTTTCTTTTTTTTATTCATAGCACATAGTATGTGTTGCGGTTAAATGTGATAACCGCATCACATAGAAAACATAATTTTTTTTTAAAAAAAAAAAATTCATGTCCTGCCATTTTCATTGAAAGAGGGCACACATGTATATATATTTGGTACTATTTTCTTGTATTTTAAATAATATTAGATGAGTGGCATTTTCGTTTCGAGCCATTCTGATGCCCTCTTGGATAACTAGGAGTCTCCATAAATACTGAGTATAGCCAAGAGTGGAAATCAAATTCATCCTACTGAGCTGTGATTTAGGGCAATAAAAGCATGCAGTATGGTTGGGGAATGATGTTTCAATTATGAATACAAGATGACATAGAGTCCCAACAAAGTAGCCCCATGAAAAACTTAACTTTGGGGGAAACTTCGCTTGCCACAACCAATTGATCTCCATGTTAGGTTTAACTTATATTATTATGCATGGAGTCTATTCTTTCTCTTATGAAATAAGGGAAGATGAAAGATAGCTCCATATCATGAAACCACACATTTTTTGACTCAGAGGTCAGACTTCTTATACTCCCAACTGTAGGAAGTATGACTGGTAGATTATTAAACTTATCTGTGAAATTGTTGTGCCGTGATATGATCACTGCCCTAAAGTTGAAATTGTCCCGCTACGAACACACGGACTCGTGGCAAACCAACCTCCAGGATTAACACAACACTGACTCGCCGGTGAAGTACAAAGAGACAGTTTGAGAACGCTCTTAATATTGCGCAGTATATGATAGATTAACAGAGAGAAGTATGAGAGGATAATTTTCTGTGTCTTAAAACTGTGCCAGGAAGGGGGTATATATAGGGACAGAAGAAGGGAAAACTGACTCCTAAAACCGTGTTAAAAACGGTAATTAATGGGTAATGAAAACTGCCCACTAACGGCTAGTGGAAGCAGTCAATTAAGGAGTGGATCAAGGAATTGACTGATTCCAAAACAGTCATAAAAGGATGACAAATTTTTCCAGTAAAAATTTAGTTAAGTTAAGTTATTTTCCAAAGGCCAAAGCCCAAAGCCCATGGCCCGGTCCGGTCCGGGCGGGCGGCGGCGGCGCGTGTGGACTAGCCCAATCAAGAGCCCAACCAAAAAAGCCTACCAAGTCACCAACTCAATAGATACTAGGAACATAACTATTAATAAACTCACCACCCACCTCTTATTCTTCCTATATGGGATCCCCAACTCTTCATATTCTTTTGAAGCAACTCAAGAGTTTTTGTATTACTCTTCTCACAAACTCCAACAATCCCCCACATGATTCAAAAGAAGAGACAGAAAGAAACGGGGCTGAAAAAGAAGATTTGGGCAATAGATACTCAGTTTTGTAAGCATCAATGTCTTAGAGACTTGAATTGATACCCAGTGCATACAAGTATGTCATATTGTCGTATTAGGTAGATTTCTCTTTGAACCTTCTACGGAGTTCATAATCAATACTTGCGCACTAAACATTTTTCAAAATAAGAAACGTTCTCGCGATATATATATATAAGTGCCCCACAATACCTGGATTTTCATGAATGCTCTAGAGATCCTAAGCCTTAGGGATCTCATAGGGGATTGGACGTAACCCCCACATTCACATAGGTAAGTTCATCAAGTTTGTACTGTTTCAAACCACCTTCTCAAGGCTATGAACTTATTAAGAGTATTTTACTCATCCTTACACATTTTTCAGTAAAAAAAAACAAATACTACATCACTTTTATTAATATAGGAATGGTAGTAATATCTACTACTTGAGTTCTTTTATGACTTAGTTTGACCCTTGAACTTAGAAACTTTCTAACAAGGGTATCCATCATAATTCACTCCACAATAGGCTTTAAACCCATTCCTTGTGCCGACTCTAGCACCATTTTTCTACAAAGGCCTTTGGTGAGAGGATCTGCAATATTCCTCTCTGACTTTACAAACTCGAGTGAAATTACATTATTTCTAATTAGATTTCTAACTATAGCATGCCTCAAGCGAATATGCCTCCTCTTTCCATTATAGGCTTGATTATTCGCGACCTCAATTGCAGCTTGTGAGTCACACCGCATTGAAACTGATGGAGTTGGCTTCCCCCACAATGGAATATCAGCTAGCAAACTCCTTAACCATTTAGCTTCCTGTCCTGCCAATTCTAAAGCAATAAATTCAGATTCCATAGTAGATTTGACAATACAAGTTTGCTTTGATGATTTCCATGATATAGCTCCACCAGCTAGAGTAAAAACAAAGCCACTAGTAGATTGAATCTCATCATTATCAGACACCCAATTAGCATCACAATATCCTTCTAGAACACAAGGTGTTCTTTGATAATGCAAACCCCAATTGATAGTGCCTTTTAAATACTTCAACAATCTAATCAAAGCACCCCAATGCTCCTGATTAGGATTGTGAGTATACCTACTCAATCTACTAACAGCATAAGCTATATCCGGTCTAGTATAGTTCATCAAGAACATTACACTACCAATAATTTAAGCATATTGTTCTTGTGATATACTATCTCCTTTATTCTTTTTCAAATGAATACTAGAATCATATGGAGTTTTCATAGGAACACAATCATATTGATCAAACTTCTTTAAAATTTTCTCAATATAATGAGATTGATTTAAAGATATTCCATATGACGTTCTAGTAATCTTTATCCCAAGAATAACATCAGCCTCTCCTAAATCCTTCATTTCAAAACACGAATTTAGGAAACTTTTAGTTGCATTCATTATGTCTATATTGGTTCCAAAAATCAACATATCATCCACATACAGACATATGAAAACACAACCAATACCATCTGTTTTGGAATAAACACAAGCATCAGAATCATTTACTAAAAAACCATTTGAAGTAATAGTTTGATGAAATTTATCATACCATTGTTTTGGTGCTTGTTTTAAACCATACAAAGATCTAATGAGTTTGCATACCTTGTCCTCTTGACCAGGAACAACACAAAGAGGAACCGATCGAGCTGATGAGAGTAGACTTAATTAACACTAGTCTACCCGCCTTGGGCAGGAATTTCATCTTCCAATTTGCTAGCCTTTTCTTGACTTTATTAACTACTATTTGAACCTGTTTCTCTTATGTGAGAAGGGCATTCCAATCCTATTATATCTGCAAAAAGAGATTTGTGGATGTCTGATATGACTGAAGTTTGGGGATTTACTTAGATGATGTATCTCTATATACATATAGCGGCTCATAGCAGTAATTGTAAAGCAGAACATTGAAATCTATACAATCAATCATTCAAATTGAACCAAAACAAACAAATACTAAACTGCCATAATCGAGCACTATTACATTGCTTTTTCTGACAACGAACCAACAATAATTTATATGTAATTACAACTGATGTATAGAATTGAGTTGAAAAATCTAGATTATTATTAGGATGGTCCCACATGGCACAATCATAGCCCTTCGTTAAGGAGGTTAGGAACTTTTTATCCCTATAAATAGGAGGGGGCTCATTTTGTACATCCAACACTTGAGAACATTCAATACAAAGCATTTTTCAAAAGCATCCATCCATTCTCTCTTTGCCTTATGTAGCCTTTCCACTTAGCTTTCTTTAGCCACACAAAAAAGCCTAGCCAAGCCTTTGGGTACCTTAACTTGTCTTCCAATGGGAGTGTGAAGAAAGTAGGCCACGTATAGCGACGTTGTAATAAGTCGGTACATGATAGGCTGCTAGTCACTTGCCCTCATAGGCATCCTCTCCATGCATATAACCCAACCCAAACGCTTGCGTCCAGTTATGCAAAAAAAAATCAAATACTATTATAATGTCTGTATTCAAGCAAGACTTAGTTTATTAATTTTAATAAGGTTTTGTACCTTATTGTGGGCAAACTTTGTTAACCCATGGCCGTCAGCTCTCCCAGAACATACCTTAATGTGTGAAGATATCTCGCTTAGTAACTCTCTCCAAGGTGGATGAACTTGACCGATCTCTTCAGGCCAAGCTTGGAAAAATTCCGTAGCGTCTGTAAACTGTGGTATGTATAAGAAATAGAACTTAAAGATGAGATACTGAACATATATATACAAGTAACTACTACATATATACAACTAACCCAAAACATAATTTATTATATATATATATATATATATATATATATATATATATATATATATATGTAAAATTTACACCATATCACATCAATAAAGATCACTTCAAGAATTTAGAATGCCATAATTTATAATAAAAACAAGAACACAATAATATTAAGAAAACCCATTTCAAGAAAGGGGATATAATCTTAATTGTTGTAATAAACATGCGAAACCTTTATCAAAAAACAAGAACTAGCAACCTGACATGAATATATCTATGTCTAATCTAATGGCCTCATATTCAAAATAATATCAGGTTTCATATTGAGCAAACAAAAGTAATTTAAGCGGCCTAGGATCAAACCACCAAGAGTAGCTTTTTTAATTCATATAATAAGCACTTCACCTGGTAAATTAAGTGCAATGCAGACCAGTATTAATAAAACCCATTATTATTAAAAAAAAAATCAATAATGAAATGGGATACACATATATACTACATTTATATAAGCTACAATTATCTTGATTGTATAAAGATGAAAACCTTCTATAAAAGAAGAATACCTTCACAAATCTCTTCTTCATATCACGTCTGCATAACTCCCTGACGATTGCAATCGACAACTTCTCCAACATTGTTTCACCCAAATTTTCAGTGGCAATTGATATCATGATCATCTTGATTATCATCGTTTGTGGATCATCATCATCATCTTTGGGCTCTACATTCACACGATCAAGCATTTCTTGATCCTTTCTTGAATTTTCTTGGTTGCCATTATTGTTAGTCAGACGTAGATTGAAGTTAATATTGAACTTAGAACTGTAGATCTTAAAGTTGACGATGTGATTTTGTGTTTTAGTTTGAGTTAAAGTGGGAGAATGATTGATTTATGAGCGAGGTTGTTGTATTCAATGTCTTAATGATGACAAATAATGTTTTTGGACTTTATAATAAAATGTATATAAATCGTTTTTATCATTTCATGTGTTTGATTATTAATTAGTTTAAGTTTAACTTGTGGGAAAATGGTGAAGAGTTTAACCTAATCAAGTCATTCAGACTAATTATTATATTCACTCAAATAAATAATGTGTTTTGAACTTAGGTTTATTTCGTAGACTTAGATTTTATTTAGGATTTAATTTTAGGAAAAATTGTTTTAAATAGGTTGACCTTTGCTCTGTTTTCTAATATTAAGCCAACTTATTGAAAATCTCAGAATAAGTAAACTTTGTTACTTACTTGAATTTAAACAAGTCAAAAAATTTAACCTACTAAAGCAGGTAGCTTCCGGTAAAAAAGGTGCATTGAAGCTTTGTAAAGGTTTGACCTTTTGACTTTTGTTTTCTTCCTCCCATTTCCTTCGTATTCTTCCTTTCCTCCATTGATAAAACTTCATTTCCTTCATCCCTTTCCCACTCAAAATTTCTTTCTTCTTAATTTTTTTGCTTTGCTATGTCTGAAAATCCGTCCACTAGCTTGCCGCCGGCAAATACGTCGTCATTTTTACTGTTCCCGACCTCATTGAAGCCGTTGGAAACTAGGTGTTGTTCGTTGTTGCGGATTCTCGGCGGCACTTCATAAGCTGCATTCGTTTCCCCCCTTTTTCGTTTCAGAGATGCATTTTCACTTACAAAATTCAAATTCTCATCAAATTTAAAAAATCACTAGGTGTTACTTGTATCTTTTGATTAATCAATCGCTTTATTTGTGTTTAATTCAGAAATTTGCGTAGTCTAATGAATGAGAGGATCTCTGCCATTGAACTTGATTTGCGAAGTCATGGTCTCTGGTGCCTTGACATTCATACAGTCTCAAATCTGGAGAACTTGTAATGTCTACATGTGGAGCAGGGAGAAACACTAGAAATTGGGTATATCTGATGATATAATGCAATTCTACCACCTATAATTATTTTGCCTAGAGTATTGGATTTTTTGTTTAATTGTATTACTAAGCATGCAAAAATTTCAAACCCACTCCATCAAAATCCTGGATACACCACTGGATCTAGGGGTCCTGAAAAGTTCGATAAGGGACCAAGGGCATGTATTGAAAAAAGAAAAAAAAATCAAGAATTAAATAATTGTAACGAGTTATTTTGACTCATGTGTTACTGTTTTTATCCCATTATTTTACCCACTTGTTCCGTCTTTAATTTATTTCTTGTAGAAAAATTTTCCAAAAGAAAACTTATAAAATGTTCAATTTGTGCTAAAAAACGTTATACTTTTTTTTTACGAGCAAAAAACATAAAGTTTAATTTTTTTGCAAGATTAAACCTGATGGCACTAATCCAGCATTGACCTTCATTTACCGGCGTTGTCGGTGATTTTGGAGGTCAGTCGTGGTGTGTCGTGGTGAATAGTGGCGACGGAGAGTGGTGAAGGAACTTGTTTTCCACGTTGTCTCTCATCTAATGAGTTTATCGCGCTAGGTAATAATGGTTTATTAATTCAAAAACATTTAATTCAGCTAGATAATCATGGTTAAAGCCATTAAATTGCAGTCAACGCCGAAATAGTAACATCAGGTTTCATCTCGCAAAAAAATAAAGTTTAAGGCCTTTTCTCGCAAAATAAATTGTAGAAGGTATTTTCTCACAAAATGAAGATTTTATGAGGGTTCTTTTGTAAAGTTTCCTTACTTTTCATGGATTTTACCCATTTTTTCCATTATATTTTTAAAATTTAAATTTTTTTTAAAGGCCTACAAATTATAAATATTAAAAACATTATTATTTTGAGAGTAAGGGATAGCTAAAGTGGTTGGGTTTCCCTTGCACTTCTAGGCTGTAACAGCCCGTCCTAATACAACTAATGGCGTTAGCGGAAACACGCCATGACGGAGGTCACTTTATTACTTTAGAGTGAAATCGAGAGTTGACTTAAGTCTTGTGTGCTAATTAGAGCACAAACATTGCACTTTAGTGGGTTAACTCCTAAATGGGTCTAATATGTGATAGCTGAGGTTTTAGAAACAAAACTTAAACTTAGAAAATAAAGATGCTTAACATTTAAATTACAATAAACCAAGGGCAGAACAACCCGTATCGGCAAAACGCAAGACAGAGTCGAAGAAACTAAGGAGACGTTCGTTATCGTTTTTTGTTTACAGGTTTCAGTTTTTTTGAAAACAAAAAAAAAGGAAACCACGTAAAGTGGTTTTCACTTTTTAGTTGTCAGTTTTAAAAATCATCATATTTCTAATAAGTTTGACAAATTTTTAATTTATCATAGAACATATATCATATGATTTTCAAATACAAGAAACTGAAAAGCACAATGATACCGAACGGGCCCTAGTTAAGTATGCAACCATTCAACAAATCCAGAAACCAAAAGTTCAAAATCCAACTTAAAGGAGTCCTAAGACCCACTCACTCCCGGCCCAATGGTACACAAAAGCCCAACTCGATCATCACATTAAGCACCTTCTTCATCACTTTGTCATGTTAGTTATTGCCCTCATTCACATTCATCTCTTCACCTTCATCTCTGCACCTTCCTCTCTCAAATTTGCAAGTAATCTTCAAGGCCAAACTAGGATCATTCAAGCTGCTCTTATGTACTCCATCTTCAAGCCATAATCATATCTCAAAGAAGCATCAAAAGGAAGGAACAAGCAAGCGGTTTCTGCCGGTTTCGAGCATGGCTGTTTGTGCGTGCAATTGGGTGATTTTAGGAACTTCTTTTCCTCTTCTTCTCTACTTTATTCTTGAGTGTTCAATCAAGGTAACTAGCCCTTCTTCCTTAGATTAGAAATACTAAGTATAGGGAGTAGAAATTCTATGATCATTGTCTGGTTAATGCTGCTATTCATGTTTCTGTTGTTGCGTTGTTCATGCTAATTTCCGTGGGTTTTAGGTACTGATTTACGGTCTGAAATGCAAGTCATTATGTCTTATATTGCTTGTATTAAATGCCCAAACTAATGTATACTTGTATAGTCTAAGACTAAGTGTTACATGATGTTTTATTAATGTTTTGGATCAAATCATGCTTCTTGTTGATGTATTATCCATGGCTGCCGAGTTTAGGCTATTTTGGAACATATTTTGCCTTGATTTCTGAAGCCTAAGTTGTGTATTTATGTTTGTATTGGATTAGAGTTTGATGGGGTGTTTAATCCATGATTAATCCTAGTTATCAAGCATGTTTCATGAGTTGTTAAAGCTAAGCTATGCAAATCTAGACAGCTGTTTTTACAACCCTTTTTATTTGAGAGTTTAGGTCTGGTTCATCTTTGGTTTGGCTTGATTCTCATGCATACTACAACTTAGTACAATGTTAGGATAACTCCCAAGTCGTTTCACCATGTTTTAAGCGTTTTGGGTTCGATTTTTGAGGCTTAGAAATGAAGCTCTGCTGCTACCAGGTCTGTTGTGTTACATCCTTGATATCACCTAATTTCAGCCTTGTGCTTTGTATTTGCATGATTTTTATGGTTAGAATGGTTTATTATCACGTTAAGATAATCCCCAAGCTTTTGCATCATGTTAGTAAGCAATTTGGTTTGATATTTATGGCATGAGAAGCAAATTGGTGCTGCTGCTAGTTTCCAATTTGGGCGTGTGGTTGGTCTGGTTTAAGGGGGTTGTTTTTGTTGTTTCATGCTTACTCTTGTTGCCTAATATGTCTTAAGAGTCTGTATGTCAATGGGCTAGGTTGGATAATGTGTGTATCGGGTCTGTCCAGCAGACCTCCAGATGGCAGCAGACCACTGGTCCCACCACTCCACGTCAGAGCGCCTGGAGCAGAGCAGACCTCCTCAGGCAGATCGCTCCGGACATAACCTCTAGGCTGAAGTTTAATGAAGGCCTTGTTCCACCTTGGCCCACTTCCAAAGATGCTCACTCACTTTACTAGGTCAGTTGCAAGTCCATGTCTCATATAAATACCCATGCCCATGCATGGGTAAGGTACATTCAATCAAACACTCACAAAATACTTGCACTTGATACTCGTTTTCTCTCTACTAGAGATCTTGTGCTCAACTTGGACTGACTTAGGCATCGGAGAGGCGATCCTCGGAACCACCCCCGAGGTTTCTCCTTGTTTTGCAGGTAACCACCACCACGAAGGACGTTTGGGAGCCACGTTCCACCAAGTACCCACCACCACATACGCTGTTGCTGTCTTGGACAGAAACAATTTGGCGCTAGAAGGAGGGGAAGAGTAGAAAAGCCCAATCTACAACTTCGCAATGGTGGTTCCAACCTCAGAAACGCTCGGTTCCGACAGTTCAGGAGGAGAAAGCAACTCTCCACTGAGAGAAACAAACACGAGATCAACTAGAAGGGGTAGTGCTGCTACCACTAGATCAGGCAGGAGGGATAACACTATCACCCCCCGCCATGAAACCAGGCAGACCCCACAGCCAAGCAGCTTAGTGGTCATGCCCACACCGGAGCAACTCCAAGCAGCCTTTCAAGTGCTGCAGTCTGCCCAACGGTTTATGCAAACTGTTGGAAGCCAACCTGCTCGAAAGAGAAGGAGAACTAGAACACATGGTTCAGTTCGAAGGCACCTGCAGCTGTCATCTGAAGAGGAGACAGCCACAGCAGACCCCCTATGCGGGTAAAACATGACAAACATCACACCCACCCCGACGTCGGAGTATGGCCTATCTAGCCGCTCTAGACCCGGGTACATCAAGAGGGGTTGACAGGAAGCAGAATGGGATACTGAGATAATGCAGCAAGATCATCCCAACATGTTCGAGGAACTGACACCCACAGGGTATACGGAAAGCTCAAGCAGGAGATCTGTCCACAGAGGAAATCTAGGGGGCGTGGCCTAGAATGTCCAGCCGCGGCCCAGAACCAGGCACAACTCAGGAGCTAAAGAGGCCCTGTCTGCGCCTGGTGGCGGAACGGTCAGAAGGCATGTCAGCCTGAGATTAGGAACAATACCATAGGAGGGCTCTGGCGATAATGGAGCCCCCACAGATCTCAGAGGACTCATAACCCACAGAGTCAACTCCAGACCCATTGTGGTATCACCAGCAGAGGAGATTAGATCTCCTTCCAAATCCCCCTTCACACCTGAAATCATTGCGGCCAGAGTGTCGAAAGCGAAGCTCCCATCCAATCTCAAGTTTGAAGGGGAGGGAGACCCAAAGGAGCATGTGGCAGCCTTTGAGACCCACATGGAGCTAGGAAACTACAATGAGGCCACATGGTGCAGACACTTCCCTGCCACTCTGTCAGGGATAGCTCAGAGGACTATCCCTTAGGGGACGATTGCTAACTTTGATGAACTGAAGAAGAGATTCAAAGAGCATTTCGTTAGCGGAAGTAGGAGGAACAAATCCACACATGAGCTGCTACTGCTGAAGCAGACTCAGAATGAAAGCTTGCGAGATTTCATAGGGAGGTTCAACAAAGAGCTGGTGAACATCCCAGAGCTGGAGTCTGCTCTGCACGCTCTGAGGAACGCCCTACCCCACACCAGTAAATTCAGAGATGACCTTAAATGGGTCACCATGAAGGAGCTCAGCGAGGCCCTGGCCCTGGCAGAAAAATACATAGCTGTCGAGGACTTAAACAAAGCATCGACACACGGAGCAGAAACAGGCAGACCTGCTAGACAGGATACCAGGCAGAATGAGCATCAATTCATGGGAGGTAGATTGAATTTTGGAGGCCCCAGGCCCCATCAGAGCAGAGGGAGAGAAAAACAAAAAGAAGCAGAGAGAGAAGTGGACCGGCTGAAGGCCCAGGAGAAATATAACAACTATAGCAACCTCAGCGCACCAAGGGCTGAGATCTTTCTGACCAACAGAGATGACAGTAGGTGGCACAGACCACCACCCACCAAGAAGAGTAGCCTAGGCTCCAACATGGCAGAGTTCTGCGCTTTCCATGAGGCGCCAGGCCACAGTACAGAAGACTGCATAAGCCTGAAAAAAGATCTGGATAGCCTGATCAGACGAGGTTACTTCAAAGAGTACCTAGCCTGGAATCAGGGGATCAAGGAGAAGGAGCAACAGAGCGAAGGGAAGAAATTGTAGGACAAGCGGGCAGAGATCAAGGAAGGGAAAAAGAAGACGGTATACGTCATATTTGGCAGTTCTAGTTCGATGGGGGGAGAGAGGGCTCATTTGAGGCAGCTCACCCACCCCAACCTCTACTCCATCAACCAGGCAGAGCTGAGCCCAGACCTGCCAAACATGACCTTTACGGCAGAAGACTGCAAAGGCATCAGTTTCCCGCACTCTGACCCTCTTGTGGTCACCCTGGAGATTAGCAGAGTAGATGTGCGAAGAATACTGTTAGATGGCGGGAGCGCCGTGAATATCCTTTATAAGGACACCTTCGATAAAATGGAGCTGGATCGTTCAATGCTGAAGCAAGGAGGAACTCCAATCGTCGGATTCATGGGGAACTCTATCATCCCAGAGGGGAAAATACATCTGACAGTGACCACAGAGGGGCAAAACGGAGTGAAGAGAACGGTAGTACTAGAGTTTCTGGTAGTAGACCTCCCGTCACCATACAATGCTCTGATGGGAAGGAAGTTCATCGAGACGGTACAGGGAATCCCGTCAACCCATCATCAGACCATGCTTTTCTTAAGCAGCACTGGAGAGGTGGGCAGACTGAAGGGAGACCAGAGAGTAGCTAGGTCATGCAATCTGACCGCTCTGAAGAAGGATAAAAGACCTCCTCCTCCTGACCACTCTGGGTCCAGGAGAAAGAGGAGAAAGGAAAAGAAAGAAGGAAAGAAGAAAGAGGCTGAAGAAGCCAAGAAGGACCAGGCTGAAGAAGCCGGGAAGGAAAGAAAGGAAGGAAAGGCCGAAGAGGCCAAGGAAAGAAAGGAAGAGTGTGCTGCTATTAGTGAGGCCGATGCTCGGCCAGAAGCAGAGCAGGAAGCAAATAAGCCTGAACCGGGGGAAGAGACCGAAGAGGTACTCTTGGGACCGGAAAAAGGCAGGGCAGTCAGAATAGGTAAAGACCTGGATCCTGAAACCAGGGTCAACCTAATCAGTCTGCTGAAGGAGAATGCAGATGTGTTCGCCTTCTCAGCAGCTGAGATGCCTGGGGTGGACCCCGCCGCCATCAACCACAAGTTAAACACTACTGCAGGATACAGACCTGTGAAGCAGAAGAGGAGGAACTACTCTGCGGAGAAAAATAAAGCCATCGAGGAAGAAGTTCAGAAGCTGCTTGAGGCAGGGTTCATAGAGCCCTGCAAGTACCCAGAATGGCTGGCCAATGTGGTGATGGTTAAGAAGGCGAACGGGAGCTGGAGGATGTGTGTTGATTTCGCAGACTTCAATAAGGCCTGCCCCAAGGACTGCTATCCCTTGCCAAGAATCGACCAGCTGGTAGACTCTACCAGTGGTCATGCTCTGCTCAGCTTCATGGACGCGTTCAGCGAATACCATCAGATCTTCATGGATCCTGCAGACAACAAGAAGACGACATTCATCACCCCTATCGGGGTATTTTGCTATGTCATGATGCCCTTCGGGCTGAAGAATGCAGGCGCCACCTATCAAAGGCTGATGGATCAGGTCTTTGCAGGTTAGAGGGGAAGGAATCTGGAGGTGTACGTGGATGACATCATCACCAAGAGCAAAACTGAGACTGACCATATAGCAGACCTCAAGGAGACCTTCGCCAACCTCCGCAAACATAGCATGAAACTAAATCCTAAAAAATGCGTGTTCGGAGTACGGTCAGGGAAATTTCTGGGCTATCTGGTCAGTGAAAGGGGGATCGACGCGAATCCCGACAAAGTGAAGGCAGCTATGGATCTGCCAGAGCCTAAAAGCAGGAGAGACATCCAGAGGCTGACAGGCAGAATGACAGCCCTGTCCAGATTCATAGCCCAGTCTGCGGAGAAAGCTCTCCCGTTCTTCAAAATATTGAAGGGGAACAAAGAGTTCAAGTGGGAAGCAGAGCAAAGGGAGGCATTCCAGAAGTTGAAGTCACACCTCTCTGGTCTGCCAACACTGGCCAGACCCAGGACAGGGGAAGCTCTCTTCCTGTACATTGCCGTTACTGCTGCAACTGTGAGTGCAGTCCTGCTGAAGGAAGAAAACAAGAAGCAGCAGCCGGTATACTTTGTGAGCCACACCCTCACGGGTGCAGAAACACGCTACCCATTGATAGAAAAGGCAGCCTACGCAGTAGTGCTGGCCACCAGAAAGCTGAGGCCATATTTCGACGCACATCCCGTCACTGTGCTGACACATATGCCTCTGGAAAAGGCAATGGACAAGGTAGACAAATCGGGGAGAATCATGAACTGGGCCCTGGAGTTGACAGGGTTCGGCATCAAATTCGCCCCACGAACCGCCATAAAAGCACAAGCTCTGGATGATTTCCTAGCAGAGTGTGCCTATCAGGAAGCAGTAGGAGAGCCCAGAGCCAGGGAAGTCTTTACAGATGGGTCTGCAACCATCAACGGCTCTGGGGCAGGCGTGGTCATCAGAACCCTGGAAGGGAAAATCATTGAATACGCCTGGAAGTTCATGTTTTCAGCAACCAATAATGAATCAGAGTACGAAGCGGCCATCGCTGGTTTGCAGCTCTGCCAGACCCTGGAAGCCAAGCACGTCCACCTCAAAATTGACTCTCAGTTGGTAACCAACCAAGTCAAGGGGGAGTATGAGGCCAAGGAGCCGACGATGCAGAGCTACCTAGCTAGGATGAGGTCTCTGATTTCAAATTTTGAAACTTTTAGAATTGAATAAGTGCCTAGAGCACAGAACGCACAAGCAGATGCTCTGTCCAAATTGGGAAGCAGCAGTCTGCAGGAGTTGAACAGGTCTGTTCTGGTGGAAGTCAGACCCACCAGCGCAATCTGCGAGGATGCAGAGCGAGTTTTGGAGCTGGAGGATATGCCAGAGTGGATCAGGGAGATCGCTAAGTATAAAAAGACTGGTAAATTACCAGAGGGGAAGATGAAAGCAAGAAAGCTCAAGCTGACAGCATGCAGATACTGCCTGATCGGGGACGAGCTGTACAGGAAGTCTTTCTCTCTGTCCCTACTCAAATGCGTAGGGCAGAGAGATGCAGACTACATATTGAGAGAGATCCATAAGGGACTCTGCGGACACCATATCGGACCAAGAGCTCTGGCCCATAAGGCTCTCAGAGCCGGTTACTATTGGCCCACAATGAAAGCTGACTCTGAGACTCTGGTGAAAAAGTGCGACAGCTGCCAGAAGTTCGCGCCAAACATCAAGCTGCCCGCAAACGACCTCATGCCGATCTACAACCATATCCCATTCGCCCAGTGGGGGCTAGACATTCTGGGACCCTTCACAACGGCCCAATATCATAAGAGATGGTTAATTGTGGGGGTAGACTACTTCAATAAGTGGGTAGAGGCAGAAGCCCTATCCACCATCACAGAAGCAGCCGTCAGAAAGTTCTTGTGGCAGAGTATCATCACCAGATACGGGATTCCGAAGCCTTTCGTCTTCGACCATGGGAGACAGTTTGACAACATGCCCCTGTCGGGGTGGTTGGAGCAGTTTGGGATCAAATATGCCCTATCTTCAGTCTGCAACCCTCAGTGCAATGGCCAGGCCGAAGCCGCTAATAAGCAGATCTTGATAAGTCTGCAGAAGAAGCTGGAGGAACAGAAAAGCAAGTGGCTAGAGGAGTTTCCTAACACTCTGTGGTCAATCAGAACCACAGTTAAAGAGTCAACTGGGCAGACCCCCTTCCACCTGGTATATGGTTCTGAGGCTGGCATGCCTGTTGAGATCGGGTCCGAGAGTCTGAGGATCAGCCTATTTGAGCCAGGTTTGAACGACGAAGCTCTGAGAACAAATCTAGATCTGCTGGATGAATACAAAAACGAAGCTAGGCTCAGAATGGAAGCCTACAAAGCCAGAGTCAGCAGATACTATAACCGGAAAGTGAGGGCCAGGCCTCTGGAGGTAAGGGATCTGGTGCTCAGAAATGCAGCAGCTATGCAGAAAGACAAAATACACGGAAAGCTGTCGGCTAAGTGCGAGGGACCCTACCAGGTTAGTGAAGAGCTATACCCTGGAACCTACAGACTGAGCTACCAGACTGGGGGGCAAGGATATGTATGGTATGTGAAGATCAGGGACAGCCAAGAAATAGGATATTTTCTTGCTTTTCTTATAAAAAGATACATGCAAAAGGAGTCTGGCACCTCAGACCTACAGACTGAGCTACCAGACTGGGGGGCAAAGATATGTATGGTATGTGAAGATTAGAGATAGCCAAGAAGTTGGATATTTTCTTAC
Source organism: Patellifolia procumbens (assembly GCA_947645195.1). Taxonomy (NCBI): domain Eukaryota; kingdom Viridiplantae; phylum Streptophyta; class Magnoliopsida; order Caryophyllales; family Amaranthaceae; genus Patellifolia; species Patellifolia procumbens. Next base: position 88,268 of record CANSGD010001131.1, read on the forward strand.
TTTTCTTACAAAAAGATACAGGCAAAAGCAGTCTGGCACCTCAGACCTACAGACTGAGCTACCAGACTGGGGGGCAAGGATATGTATGGTATGTGAAGATCAGAGATAGCCAAGAAATAGGATATTTTCTTGCAAATGACGCAAACAAAACAATGAAGGCACACCACAGGCCTACAACCCAGCAAATAAAGAGGATAACAGGGTAAACAAAGCAAACCCTAAAAATCCCACAAACAACAGTAGAGCAGAGCTCAGCTGAAGAAGTAGAGCAGAGCCTACCATCCAGAGCGGAGAACGGAAATGAAACAACACCCAACAGATCTATGAAACAGAGAAATAAACAATCGCATCTGAAGACCAAAGGAAAGAAACCCTAACCTCAAAAACACAGGCAAATGAGTGCGTACAGAAGGAAAAAGGGGGAAAAATCCATAAACACAGAGAAGATCACATCCAAACCATCCAAGAAGGAAAAAATCAAAAGTAGATCTGGGAAAAAGAGTTTACCTAGATAGAGAACGGAAGACGCCGAGAAAAGAGAAGACGAAAGCCACAAACGCAACAGTATCAACACTTTAAATAGGCATAATTCGTCCACTCAGCACCAACTTGTCATCATTACATTCCTTGGGAACCCAATGAGTCACATCAATTCAATTCAATTCAAAATGAATTAATGACCCTTGCTCAACACCCCAACCAAATGGGCGGGAAAAATGGAAGCATTCTTGAGTTTGTGAAGAGCACCTCCCAGATAGTCACGTACCAGTCTGCGGAAAGCATAACGCCAGATCAAAAACAAACGTACCCATCATATTGCAGCCTGCAAATACTGGGTCCGGGGGGCAAATTGTATGGGGTCTGCCCAGCAGACCTCCAGATGGCAGCAGACCACTGGTCCCACCACTCCAGGTCAGAGCACATGGAGCAGAGCAGACTTCCTCAGGCAGACCGCTCCGGACATAACCTCTAGGCTGGAGTTTAATGAAGGCCTCGTTCCACCTTGGCCCACTTCCAAAGAGGCCCACTCACTTTACTAGGTCAGTTGCAAGTCCATGTCTCATATAAATACCCATGCTCATGCATGGGTAAGGTACGTTCAATCAAACACTCACAAAATACTTGCACTTGATACTCGTTTTCTCTCTACTAGAGATCTTGTGCTCAACTTGGACTGACTTAGGCATCGGAGAGGCGATCCTCGGAACCACCCCTGAGGTTTCTCCTTGTTTTGCAGGTAACCACCACCACGAAGGACGTTTAGGAGCCACGTTCCACCAAGTACCCACCACCACATACAATGTTGCTGTCTTGGACAGAAACAATGTGTTTTGAGTGAGTTTTGTGACGTTTAACTATGATTTATCATACTGATTATGTTTAAGGGCTGCCATGTTTTAATTCTTTTACTTTGCATATTTTGCTTGCTTAATTCGTGCCCCTCTTGTGTGATTACATGGCATAATATGTGGGTTATAATATCCTGGTTTTGTTTTCATTATTTAACATGATTTGAGTGGTTTTAACTCACGTTTAAATAGTTTGTTTCAAGATTGTAGTATGAGTAATTTTAATTGGGTGTTATAATCTTTAAAAACATTATGTGAAATTAATTATATAATTTTTTAATGTATTGTCGATGTTGTGGTGCTTTAAAGAAGAATAGCTCTGTCTTTAGCTCTACTTTGCCAAGAGTTGTGAGTGTTATCAATCGTTTGCATAAAATAATTGAATACATTCCTGAACTTAGACGATACCTGTTCTTGATAATTATAGTTGAAATATATATATATATATATATATATATATATATATATATATATATATATATATATTAATTTTTAATTTGATTGGGGAATTTAAGTATTCCTAAGCTGTTGTTTCTTGAATGTAAGGCCTGAGGGTCTCTCTGTTGAATTATTTAAGGGGGCGTTTGGTTAAAAGAGGGGAAAGAGAAAGGAATCAAGTAAGGATTAGGGGGAAAAGGAGTTCAAAACTCCCCAATTAAAACATATGTTTGGTAACACAAATAAGGGAAAGGGTTTGAAAAACTTCCCCCTCCCCTCTCTTCTTCTGGCAAATCTGGACCACCACTCTCTCCGGCAACTTCCCCTTCACTCTCCGGCGCCGTTCACACTCGCTCCGATCCTCCCCTTCAATCTCCGGCGTCGTGTGTGGTTTTATTCAGATCTGGGCTGTGGTGTTGTGGTTTTATTCGTGGTGTTTGGGTGGTCGACGGGGGCTAGGACTTGTTTTCCTTGCGGTGGGGGTGGGTTTTTGCCGGGCTATAGGGTGGTTCCGGTGGGTTTGAGTGGTCCTGGGGTGATTTCGGTGGGGTAGGGGTGGGTGCGATAAGATGTTAGTGGTTTTCATGGGGTCGTAGGTGGTTTAGGCGGTGGTTCGATGGTGGCAGAGGCAGCGTTATGGAGTTATTTTGGTGGTGGTGGACGGGATTGGCAGAGGTGAGGTTGTGGAGGTGGTTGTTTATAAGTTGGTTGGGTGGTCAAAGGTGATGGTCAGGGGCTTTACATTCCCCCATTTGAAAGTGGAGGGGTAGTGGGGAATCAAAGTAGAGGGATTTGGGGTAATGGAGGGGAGAAAGGGAATTACAAAACCCCCAAAACAAATAAGTTTTAAGGGAATGGAATCAGATAATTACCATTCCCTTTTCCGTGACCCCCTAACCAAACGCCCCCTAAGTGTAAGACCATATTTGGCATCTTTGCTGATTTATTTGACTGTAAGGCCATATTTGGCATCTCTTTGACTATTGAAAATGAAATTATATTATTATTATTATTATTATTAATTTTTAAGCATACATTATTTTGGAACTGAGTAATGGAGCCATAGTTGACTATAAGTCCTAATGGCTTCTCAATGGTTAAGAAAATGCTAACTGTTGGAGCTGCGTGTTACAAGTAGATTTATCTGGGTTAGTTGTTGTCGTCCGAAGGTAGTGTAAGGCAAGGGAGACATCTACACATATCCGGAAGAATAGCCATGCTTAGACGCAGTCTTCTATAGTTTCGCCTGACAAACCTAAGAAGTGGAGCTGCGAGTTCGCACTAGCGTTCATTCTATCTCTTTCGGCTGTTTGAAATATTTCTTAATTCTTATTATTGTTATCATCATTGATAAATATTATGGTCATTATCGTTATTGAATTATTTAATTCATTAATCATTTATTATTTTATTTATTATTATTATTATTATTATTATTATTATTATTATTATTATTATTATTATTAGTATCATTATTGTCATTACATATCATTAAGTTTGCTTGCGACTATTTTAATTATTACTTTGGTAATTCATTGTCTTGTTGTCGTTGTTTTCTATCTTTTAGTTTAACTTTGAAGCTTATTATTTTTGATTTGAGGGAGAACTTCTAGTTAATCCCAACTGATTGTGGATTGTTGTTGTTCATTTTCTTTACATGTTTTTCTGTTCCTTTTGGGGAATACGGGCTTAGTGAGAGCAGTGGTTTCCCGTACTTCTTCGTTTGGTTGTAATTTGCTTTATTTATTTATTTATTATGGTTTTGAGGTTGTAATTTCCTCATGTTTTTATACATTGTTTTTAATCATTTATTTACTTTTTGTTGATTTTGAGGATTTCTTAGATTTAAAACTCTTATTCTTTGTATAGTAACTTGCTTGGATGAGACGATATTTCTGCTATCCTCTACCTCTTCAATTAAAATTGTACATTTATCTTTTATTTTCGCTTAAAATTTTTCCGGGCCGGTACAAGCACCGCCCCAAGGCCAAACCCCGAAGAATCCGTCTCCACCAAAAAATCCTTAGAAAAATCTGGGAGGGCTAGTACGAGAACTATGGTCATTGCCTTCTTTAGTTTCTCAAAGGCGGTGGCTGCCTCATGGTTTCACGCAAACTTTCTTTTTTTAGTTGCTCGGTCAGTGGAGATGCAAACCTCCCATATCCCGCTACGAAATTTCGGTAGTAACCAAACAACCCTAAGAAACCTTGCAATTATTTCAAGTTATGGGGAGTAGGCCAATCAAGCATAGCCTTCACCTTTTCCTCATCTACTGCCACCCCTTCCTTACAAATCACATGCCCCAAATAAGACATTTCAGACTTACAAAATTCGCACTTTTTCCGGTTAGCATACAGTCGGAGGTGGGCTAAAGTTTCTAGAACCTTTGTCCGGTTTTGTGCATGCGTACGCTTGTCGGGGCTGTAGACGAGGATATCATTAAGAACACTAGAAAAAATCACCTCAAGTAGGGCCAGAATATGTCGTTCGTCAAGGACTCAAATGTAGCAGGGGCATTAGTCAGGCCGAAGGGCATGACGAGAAATTCATATTGCCCTTCGTGTGTTCGAAAGGCGGTCTTTGGTAAATCACCAAGCCTTATTCGTATATGATGGTACCCGGATTTCAGGTCTAGCTTCAAATACACAGTTGACCCATGAAGCTGTTATATGTGGAACAATAAAATAAGAGGGAACCGGATATATATCCACTCCAAGGCACAGAAACTACGCTTTTCTATTAGTTTATTTCGCCCCTCTAGGATCACCGGTTTACACGAAATAACTAATGAGATACAATGGAGTAAATTAATTCACTTCTATGATCTTAGAAGTGAATTCTCAAGAACTTGTGTTTAATGTGTTTATGAAGAACACTTAAGAAAACTGATCAGAATTTTCTTAAGTAAGAAGTTCTAAGTAGTGAGTAAGGATGGAGTGCACCTCCTCCTTTTATAGTTACATGTGCAAGAACCACCATTAAAGACCTTTGATAAGATCTTAATTGGGTCCTTAAATCAGAGAATCAAGACCAGCAATAAACATTGCAAAACAGCTCATAAACGCTTCAACGAATATAAACCGTCATATCGCAAAACGAAGCGTCACCAAGCAGTGCCCAGTCACGACTTGCGACCGCATGTCGCGGCCCCCGAGTTGGCACTGCCCCCTTTCTCTTCATTCTCCGGAAATAAATCCTACACCTCTATTTATCTCCCCCACATGTAAGCTAACTAAACCATTACCCTTACAAATGTTCCAACAATCCTCCTCCAATTTGTAGGGTAATGTTGAACGGTTTACCTCATGCAAAATTCATAAACAAACATGCTCATGCATCATAGAAATATCAAACGATTGAATTTCCACTAGTATAAGTAAACTTAACAACAATTACGATTGAAATGATAGACTAAACTTTGAATCATTCAACCACTACAAATTATTGAAGTTACAAATACACATAAGCACAAAACTAATGTTCTTAAAACTTCCGATACCTTAATGGCCATGGTGTGCATATCCATTCATGAGCGTTCCAAGTCAAGTCTCGACTTGTTGAAACGGCCCAACCCCTAGCTCATATAGGTAAATCTTTACGCACATGCTCCTGCAATTTGAGCACTTCATCAAAGATTTATTAAGAAACTTAAATCACCCTCCTTTACATTGCAGTAACAAGCACTGACCTCGGGATGTAAATCACACAAGTTCTTCCAACCTTTAAAGAAAAGCAGTATCCTCATTGTATTTGAGATCTAACGTTGTATTAGACATCAAATTTAGTTCTCCTTCGTTAAAGGTTGATCAATAGGCTTAAGACCCATCTCTATGTTCATTTTGTTCACTAGTTCCCTTGATAAAGGTTTTGTAAACGTATCCGCCATGTTTACACTAGTCCAAACAAAATCAATGGTTATACAACCATTTCTTATCATCTCACGTATATATCTATGTCTAATCCCAATGTGTCTTGACTTGCCATTGTAGACTTTAATATATGATTTGGCTATTGTAGATGTACTATCATATTCGATAGCTAAAGGAGACATTGGTTTGACCCATAAGTCAACCTCACTCAACACATTCCTTAGCCATGCCGCTTCTTGACAACAAGAAGCTAATGCGATGAATTCCGATGCCATAGTCGAATCGGTAATACATGTTTGCTTCTAAGATGCCCATGAGACAACACCTCCTCCAAGAAGAAACACCCATCCACTTGTGGAAGAATACTCTTCCTTATTGGATATCCAGCTAGCATCCGAGTACCCTTCTATGATTGAAGGTTCTCCCGTATAAGTTAAACCATAATCTTTGGCTTTGTGCAAATACCTTAGTACTCTTCTCAAAGGTTGCCAATGTATCATACTAGGTTTACTAGTATATCGGGTAAGCTTAACAATAGAAAATGCTATATCCGGCCGAGTGCTAGTCATAGCATACATTAAGCTTCCAACCAAGCTTGCATACTCCTATTGAGCAATAGGAGTACCACTACTCAGAACCAAATTAATACTCGGATCCATACTAGGTTTGACTCATTATACCTCTTTACCACTTTCTCAATGTAATGAGCTTGTGATAAAGAAATAGTCCCTTTACCTCTCATTATTCTAATTCCAAGAATAACATCCGCTTGACCCAAATCTTTCATTGTGAAGCTACTTGAGAGAAAAAGCTTTAGTGTTTTTCAGTTATTCCAAATCAGTCCCAAAGATGAGCATATCATCAACATATAAGCAAATTATAACTCCATTATCGTTATTATCAAATTTTCTATATAAACACTTATCGGACTGACTTATTCTAAACCCATTAGGCAAGAATACATCATCAAAATTTTGATGCCATTGCTTTGGTGCTTGCTTAAGTCCGTACAAAGATCTAACTAACTTACAAACCTTAGAATCTTGACCTTTGACCACGAATCCTTCAGGTTGATTCATGTACACTTCCTCCTCCAGTTCACCATTAAGGATGCCTTTTTAACATATATTTGGTGGATGACAAGACCATGAATCCCCGATAAAGTTATCAATAGTCTAATGGTAGCAATTTTAGCTACTGGAGCATAAGTGTCAAATTAATCGATACCATAATTTTGCCTAAAGCCTTGGACCATTAACCAGGCCTTATGTTTTAATATGGTTCCATTAATTTTTCGTTTTCTTACGAAAATCCATTTACAACCGGGAGGTAAACTAGCTAAAATCCATGTATTATTCCCCATTATAGAATCCATTTCATCATTCATGGCCTCTTTCCAAAAGGCAGAATCATGAGACTTCATAGCCTCATCAAAGGTCCTAGGATAGTAGGATCCTCCTCCATATTGTAACAATATCAAAATTGAGTCATAATTGACTCCCTTGACCATTCAACTAAATAAATTTTAAAATTCGGTCCACAAGACTTCTCTTTTCTAATTCTTTTACTTTTCCTAATTTCCGGTGTTGTGGTTTCATAGTCATCATTGATGTCACCCACAACCTTGTAACTAGTACTAGGTATCATGTCCTTTGGTCTAGGAATCGAAGAGAAACGAGTCTTATCAAATATTGCATCCCTTGACTCTATCACGGTGTGAATAAAGATAAAATCATTATGTTCAATGACAAAACCTATAGGTTTTGCTATATTTCGCATAGCCTATAAAAATGCAATCAATCCCTCTTTCACCTAAAGTTTTACGTTTAGGTTCCGCCAATTTGACAATAGCCTTACATCCCCATACCTTAAGGTAATTGAGATTAGGCTATTTCTTTGACCAAAGATCATATGGGGTAGTTTTGTTCCTTTTATTAGGAACCCTATTCAAAATATAGCATGCCGTTAAAATAGCATCACCCTAAAAACCGTCACTTAGACCCGAATTAGAAAGCATGCTATTTGCCATTTCTTTTAATGTCCTATTTTTCCTTTCTGTCACACCATTACTTTGAGGTGAATATGGTGCGGTAGTTTCATGGATTATTCCAATGGAATTAAAATAACTAGGATTGTAGTATTCACCACTCCTATCCGTCCGAAGTCTTTTAACTTTTCCATTAAGTTGAAGTTCCACTTCGGTCTTATTGATCTTAAACTTTTGAAGTGTTTCATCTTTTGGGAGTAATAAATAAACTTAACAAAACCTTGAATAATCATCAATAAAAGTTACAACATATTTTTTATTTCCCAAAGATGGTGAACTGTGAAAGTCACACAAGTCAGTATTCACCAATTCTAGCAATACCGATTGTCTTGTCACACTAGGAAAAGGATTCTTTGTAATTTTGTTTAACATACATGTATTGCAATTCTCTAAATTCAAATCAAAGGAAGGTATTAAACCCAACTTACACATGTCATATGATCTACGATAGTTCACATGACATAAACGATTGTGCCATAGAGAAGAAACATCAAACATGTAAATAGAACTAGCAATTTTATTATCAATGCTAAACTTAAACATTAAATTACAAAAGTATCCTTGACCAACATAAATACCACTCTTAGACACGACAAACTTATTGGATTCAAAAACAATCTTAGAAACCAAACTTATTCAAAAGACCACCCGACACAAGGTTTTTCCTAACTTCCGGAATATAAACAACATCCCGGAGAGTTAGAGTCTTTTCTGAGGTTAACAACCATTCTACTTGGCCAATTCCCTTAGCCTTTACCGTAGAATCATTCCCCATATACAAAATTGGACCATCATCACATTCCTTCAAAGACTTGAAATGGTGCCTATTATAGCACACATGTCGAGAAGCTCCCGAATCAATCCACCAAGAACCATCAACCTGCACCACATTAATTTCAGAAATCATATCCACAAAATTCATTTCTTTAATTATGTTTTCATGTGCAACCGTACCTTGGTTTTGACCAACACTAGGTTAAGGTTGATCTTTCTTTGTCATCTTTTTTCTTCCAAGACGCACAATTCCTCTTCAAGAGAGGACCATTGCACACCCAACAAGTGAGAGTTTTCCTCATCTTATTTGCTACATTGGTTTTAGATTGAGCATTGGATTTCTTGGTCCCACTAGACCCACCAACTTCTACCATATTAACGGTAGACTTAGGAGCACTATAATTAGTTTCCTTAACCCCATCATGAGCCTGAATCCTCTACTCAATACGAAGATGAGTTCCTAATTGCTCCATTCTAAGATCTTATTTTTTTATGTTTTAAAGTATGATGAGTGTCTTTCCAAGAAGGTGGTAATTTATCAATACTGGAAGCAACGACAATTGCTTCATCCATTACAATTCCATGTGATCTTATTTGGTTTAAAATGTGATGAACTTCATGAAATTCCTCCATTATAGGCATATCATTAGTCATTTTAAACATTAAAATTACTAACAAGGAACTTCTTACTTGAAGCATCTTCCGAGCTGTATTTGGCCTCTAGAGAATCCCAAAGCTCCTTTTGCACCCTCCACATTTTAGTAAAGATCAAACAAGGCATCCGAGAGTGAATTGAGAATATGACCACGACAAATCTAGTCATCATTCTCCCAATTTGATGTCTCCAAGGGCTCTTCAACCCCTTCTTGTGGATAAGCCAAAATTGGTGTTGTTAACACATACACCATATTGAGAGTCGTCAAGAGGAAATGAATCTTCTTTTGCCAACGACGAAAACCCACCCCTTCAAACTTATCCAACTTTTGGAATTTTAAAGTCAAGTCTTTCAGTGATGAAGCCATATCCAAAAGGAAAATAAACTAATAGACTGTTATATGAGGAACAATGACACTAGAGGGAACCGGATATATCACCACTCCAAGGCACGGAAACTAGCTTTTCTATTAGTTTATTTCCCCCCTCTAGGATCACCGGGTTACACGAAATAACTAATGAGATACATGGAGTAAAACAATTCACTTCTATGATCTTAGAAGTGAATCCTCAAGAACTTGTGTTTGATATGTTTATGAAGAACACTTACAGAAACTGATCAGAATTTTATTAAGCAAGCAATTCTTAATAGTGAGTAAGGATGGAGTGCACCTCCTCCTTTTATATTTACATGTGCAAGAACCACCATTAGAGAAGTTTAATAAGATCTTAATTGGGTCTTAAATAAGAGAATCAAGGCCGGCAATAAACATTGCAAAAACGCTCATAAACGAGCAAATACGCTTCAACGGATATAAACCGTCATATGGCAAAACGAAGCGTCACCAGGTGGTGTCCAGTCGCGGCTCGCGAGCTGGCACTGCCCCCCTTTCTCTTCATTTTCGAGAAATAAATCCTACACCTCTATTTATTTCCCCCACATGTAAGCTAACTAAACCCATTACCCTTACAAATGTTCCAACAGAAGCTCATCCAATAGCTCTTCGGTTACTAGAATGCGTTACTTTTCGGGAATAGTCTCTTTGTTGAAGGCCCGAGAATCGACACAAAACCTTCATGAACCATCTTTCTTTTTTTACTAGAAGCACCGAAGTCGAAAAAGGGCTTGTGGAAGGATGTTTGATGCCAGCCTGAAGCACTTCCCGTATCAACCTCTCAATCTCATCCTTTTGGAATTGCGGGTATCGGTAGTGGCGGACACTTATCGGTTTATTGCCGTCTTTAAGGGTGATGAAGCGTTCCGATCCCTGTGTGGTGGTAACCATGCTGGCATCGCAAACACACCGTGTGGTACTTGGTCACCACTGATTTTAAAAAAACCAGGAACCTCCTTGTTGCCATCCGTTCCTCTTTCGCCCTCAATCTGACTTAATTCAACCAGTATACCACCCCCTTTGCATTGCAGAGCCTGAATCATCGCCTTGAGTTAAACCTGGTTTTGACTCAATAGGTTACCCTCCAGTCTGACTCGATTTCCTTCGACCATGAAGCTCATCGATTGGGATTTCCATTTTGTGGTCACTTCACCAAGTTTTTGCAACCATTGAATGCCTAAAATTAAGTCAAGAGTTTTCCAGCCCCAATGGAAGGAAATTTTCCCTCACCAAAATCCTGGACAAGTCCAGCTCTACTTCAATACACTCACCTATCCCCTTGACCCTCGTGCCATTGCCCAAGGAAGCTCATAACTCACGATTTCTAGTAACCAGGATCCTAAGTCGTTCAATAGTCGATGTTGATATGGAGTCATGTGTTGCCCCCGGATCAATCATCACCATCACGGTACCCCCGTTTAGCACTTCCTCCAACTTCATCGATTTTGGGCTGGTTAAACTCACCACTGAGCACAAAGATACCTCAATGGCATTCATCTCGTTCTCCTCCCCCTCCAAATCCTCTGCATGATCCTCCTCCTTGTCTTTCATTGTTCTGCCGGCAATCATGACACTCCTCCTTGTTCTGAAATCGGTGGTTAGCTTCCCATTTTTCCATCACAATTAGAATAAATTCCATTGTCACTTCAATACCTCCACTCCTAATAGTACAGTCGCCGGTCTCCTCTATTGTTTCGGTCATCTGGCGTGGCGGTGGAATTTTCGGGTGAAAGAGGTTGGGTTACAGTGTTTGAGGAGAACCGATTTGGCTAGGATTAGACAAAGATATTAGGTTCATTGGTTGTAATCCCCTTTCCTCTCTAAGGTTCAACTGTCCTCTTTACTCATTACCCATTTTTACCTAATTGCTCTGCTATTGTTTGTCGTGACGAGAACATGTGATAGTAATTGGAGGTCTGTCATGATGCATAACATAATTTTCGTTGCCCTTTTAGCAACCAACTATAAAATTAACTGTGTAGTATCTTAAAATATGAGCTCCCTAATAGAAAGTTGCACTTGTACTCAAATAAATAGTGTTGTATGACAATTGTTCTTAAATTATTCATTGATGTTACATATGGTAACGAAATTATAGTTTTGGTTGCTAAAATAGCAACAAATTTAAATTTTTAGTAGCCAAAATAAATGTTAGCAACAATTTTATTTTGTTTCCTCGTTTCTTCTCCGCTTTGATTAGCGACGCCATGGCAAAGAAAAATGGGGGTTCGAAGGTCGTGAATGGAAAAGCTAGAGGTCCATCTACGATTTCGAATCAGAAAATGAAGAAGGTGGATGAGGTTATGGGTGGAGGTGATTTGCGATTAGATGAAGTCGGTAAATTTATTGGTGATATTGAGCAAGTTCGTACTCCTGAGGATTCTCTTAAAGAATATATGGTTGACTATGCTTTGAAGCGTAATTTTAGCGATTGGCTTTCTGTTATTTCGAAGCAATCTGGTTCGCTGTTTGATTGGGATGGCAAAGCTGCTGAGAGTTCTCATGGTAAGCATCATTCTCCCATTCCTATTTTGCAATGGAGTGATGAATGTGCGGATGTTATTGATAATGTTGTTCCTGAATATAATGTTGGCATCACTGATTGTGATGATAATGGTTTGATTAATTCTGCTTAATCTCGTATTAATGTTGATTGTGCTGAGGCTGTTAATGTGAATACTCCTGTCAAAATTGATCTTGTTGATATTCAATCTGAGATTGATTTTTGGAATTCTGTTGTGGTTGGCTATGTTGCTGGTGCCAATCCCCCTAAATCTGTCATGGATGGTTTTTGTAGGAGGATTTGGAAGAATGATGGTTTAGATAAGGTTGCCTTAGTGAGGAATGAGGTGTTTTTTATTAGATTCCAATCAATGGAGAAGAGAGATTTAGTGCTCAAAAGAGGGATTCCTTTTTTTGACAAGAAGCCTATGTTTCTGAAAGCTTGGGACCTTGGTATGGTGTTTACGAAGGATGATTTCAAGTCTGTTCCTACTTGCGTGAGATTAGAGTTGGACTTCAAGTATTGGGGTGAGAGGAGTTTATTCAAAATTGTGAGTGGGTTGGGGAAGCCTGTCAAGGTAGATCTAGCTACCAAGAATAGAGACAGATTGTCTTTTGCCAGAATTCTGTTTGAAATACAGGTTGATCATGAGTTCCCTAACCAGCTGGTTTTCATTAATGCAAATAGTTGTAAGACTTGTGTGGAGGTTGAATATGAGTGGAAGCCAGTTAGATTCTCTAATTGTTCTATGATGGGGCATTCTGGTGTGGAATGTAGGAAGAAGGTTGAGGTGAGGAAGCCTAGACAAATTTGGGTTACTAAAAAACTTGAGCAGGTGATTGAGGATTCTGGTGAAGCTCAGAAGGTTGTGGCCCTACTGATGGTTTCATTAGACCTAAGCATGCTCTGAAAGTACAAGATTCTAAGAGCTCTGAGGTGCATATTACAAACTCCTTTGATGCTTTGAATGTGAGTGAAGGGGGGTTGGTTGCTGACATGATTGCTGTTAACTCTTATGCTGCTGATATTCCTGCTGTTGATAGTATTGTTGTTGATATTGCTGCTGTTATTGACCCTGGTGGTGTTATTAAAGCTCATCAGGAGGTGGATGAGGGAGGTGGAAGCCTTCCTTTACCTAATGGATAAGGTAGTGGTTTGGATTGTGAGAGGGGTGAACAATACTCAGAAGCAATGTAGTGTTAAGAGATTTCTTAATTCTCAAGCTGTGGGTCTTGTTTGTCTCTTGGAAACTAAAGTGAAACCCATTAATATGGACTCACTTTATACAAATGTTTTTAGAGGGTGGTGTTTCACTTCCAATTCTAGCTACCATAAGGGTGGGAGAATTGTTGTGGCTTGGAACCCTATTTCTTTCTCTGTTAATTTTGGTTTGATTACCAACTAGTTGATCCATTGTTTGGTGTCTCTTATGCATAATAGGAACATTGAGTTTAGGTGTACTTTTGTTTATGCTTTCAATGATGATATTGGAAGGGTGAATCAGTGGAATAATCTCAGGGGGCTTGCTAATTTCAGTGTTGTTCCTTGGTTAGTTGCTGGTGACTTTAATTGTGTTTTGAACTGTGATGAAAGGATTGGCTTTGTGGTATCTCTTAGGGAAACCGCAGCTTTTAGGAGTTGTGTTTTTGATTGTGGGCTCAGTGATCTAAAAGGTGTGGGCCAATTCTTTACTTGGAGTAATAAGCAGCAAGGGGATGCTAGAGTGTTCTGTAAACTGGATAGGGTTCTTATTAGTAATAACTGGTGTGATACATTTCCTAATGCTGAAGTTAGGTTTGTTCCTGAAGGCAATTTTGACCATACCCCTATGGTTATTCAGTTGGTGCACGATATGCAACTAAGAAGGAGGCCTTTCAAATACTTTAGATATTGGAAGGAGTTAGTTGGGTTTGATTCTGTTATGGAAGAGGTATGGAATGATACTGTTTTAGGTTCAAAGATGTTTTCAGTTGTTTCTAAACTTAAAGCAACTAAGAAAGCTCTTAGGAACCTTTGTAAAGATGCTCTGGATATTGAAACTTAGGAGGCTTTAGCTCTTAAAAAACTGGTGGATTGTCAAAGTAGGCTGCATAGTGATATTTTTAACTTGACTTTGAGGCAAGAGGAACAGGATGCTGCTGCTACTTATCATCCGGTTCATTAGCAGTATATTCAGTCTCTGAGACAAAAGGCAAGGGCTGATTGGATCAAAGATGGTGATAACAACACCAAATTCTTTCATAAAACCATAAAACAAAGAAGACTCCAGAATAATGTTTATGGTATTGGTGATATGAATGGGAATTGGGTGGATTCTCCTTAGTTGGTTAAAAATGCATTTCTTGATTATTATACCTCTTTACTGGGTACTGAGATGGTGGATAGGAAGGGGGTAGTAATGGAGATTATTGGGTTGGGTCCTTGGGTGGCAGAGGAGGCTCATGCTGCCCTTTTAGCTCATTTGCTTCCTGATCAAGTCAAGCAAGCTGTGTTTTCTATTCATGGAGATAAATCTCCTGGTGGTGATGGTTTTGGGGCTCATTTTTACAGAGATAAATGGGGCATTGTGGGCCCTCGGGTAACTGAAGTTATTTTGGCTTTTTTTTCATAGTGGGAAAATACTTAGACAAATAAATGCAACTATTCTTGCCCTTATCCCTAAGTGTAAATTCCCTAATTGTGTGATTGAATTTAGGCCTATTGCATGTTGTAATGTCATATACAAAATTATATCTAAAATTTTGTGTATGAGATTAAAAAACATCCTTCCCTTGATTATTTTTGATAACCAAGGAGCTTTTATACAAGGGAGATGTATTGTAAATAATATTAGGATTTGTCAAGATCTTTATAAAGGATTTAGTGATGGTTTGTGTTACTAGTACTAGATGCTCATTGATGATTAATGGAAATTTGCATGGTTATTTAAAGCCTAAGAGGGGATTGAGACAAGGTGATCCTATCTCCCCTTTATTGTTTGTGATTTGCATGGAGTATTGGGCTAGGATTATGAAATTTGTGGGTTTGAGGAATGGGTTTAAATTTCATCCTAGATGTTCTTCTATTAAATTGAATCACTTGACCTTTGTTGATGATGTTCTTCTATTCTGTAAGGGTGAATTTGTATCTACTTACATGATGCTCCAGGGGTTCAAGTTTTTCTCTAATACTTCTGGTCTGAATGTGAATAAGGGGAAGACTGTTGTCTACACTTCTGGTACGCAGGAGGGTGAAATCCAGAGGATCTTGGATGTTTCTGGGTTTTCTCTTGGGTTTGTTCCTTTTACTTATTTGGGGATGCTTATTTGTTCTAAAAAGATTAGTAATGTTGACTGTAATGTCCTCTGTGATAAAATGATAAGTCGAATCAGAATGTGGAGTTCAAGAAATTTATCTTATGCTGCTATATCTCAACTTATTCATTCTGTTCTTATGAGCCTGCATACCTATTGGGGGCAGATTCTTATTATTCCCAAAGGTGTGATTAGCAGGATTGTGGAAATCTGCAGAGCTTTGCTTTGGAGTGGAGAGTACTTTAGTACTAAGCCTGGGAATGTATCTTGGCATCAGACTTGTTTGCCAAAGAAAGCTGGTGGTTTGGGCTTTAGACAGATTGATATATGGAACCAAGCTGTAATTGGTAGACTTGTTTGGGCTATTGCACAAAAGCAGGATACTCTGTGGATTCGTTGGATTAATTCTGTATATATTAAAGGGGTTGTGTGGTGGGAGTATAAGGCTCCTAGTTCTGCAAGTTGGTATTGGAAATTTGTCTGTGATATAAAGATAAATTGAGAGATTCTGTTTCTGTTCCTACCCTTATGCAGATTCAAAGATATGAGATTATGAAGGTGTATAAGCTGCTTGCTGGCGTTGTCCCTAGATGTGGTTGGGACAAGTTCATATGGTGTAGATGGTTTATTCCTAAGCATAGATTTGTTTGTTGGTTAGCTATCCAGAGCAGGCTCTATACTAGAGATAGATTGTTCAGTTGGGGTGTGTCTGATACTAATATTTGTGCTATTTGTGGTTCTTGTATTGAATCCCATAATCATCTGTTTTTCCTATGTGATTTCAGTTCCAGAGTTATGCAGGCTATTCTCAACTGGCTTCAGTTCAGTTGGAGGAATAAGAATCTGCTCCTGTGGTATAGATGGGCTGGCAGGAGGCATCTCACAAAGTTTCAGCAGTTGGTTTTCATTACTTGTGTGAATGCTACTATGTATGGTATTTGGTTTGTTAGAAATTATTCTTTGTGAAATGCTGTTGTCCAGAGGCCTGAAAAGGTGTTTTGTAGAATCAAATGTGATGTAATAACTAGAATTAATGCCTATTTGCCTTTAAATTTGAGCAGGGAGGATAGAGGTTGGTGGGATATGATATGTACTTGTTAGTTGTTTTAGTTCTCTTATGAGGAAGAGTCCAACCTAGTCAGTGGCAGACCCACGTTGGAACAAGGGGGGACCACTGTCCCCCCACTTAAAAAAAATAAATGAAAAAGCACGCGTCAGAATTTAGAAGGGAGAGAAAACGCTATGGGGCCCACTATCACTGAGACTGAAACGCATAAACTAATAAAGGGAACAAAAGAAAGAAAAAAGAAAGAGAGAGAAAATGTCAATGTCAGTGCATTGAAACTGGTTAAAGAGGGGCCCACGATGAAGAGTCCAACTGTTAAAAGGAAGAGCTAACGTCAATGTCATTCGTCAGATTTCAAAAGAAGAACTACAGAAATTCATTGAAATCACAGTGGGGCCCACGGTCACAGATAAGAAAAGGAAAACAAAAAAAAGAATAGCTGAATAGGTCGTTGATATTTATATGTTTCACTGCTTTCACAAAGTGGACAAGATGAAATCATTATTGACGGCGGCGGCTGCGACTCCGGCGAGGTATTGGTAGTTTTTTGTCAAGTTTTTCTTATTTTTATAATCTAGTTTACAAAATTTCAGTAATTAATTTTTGAGTTCATCAATGATCAACTGTTAATGTTTAATGCTTGTGAATTAGAGTGTAATTTGGTTAATTGGTTTGTGAATTGAATTGGGTTATGAATTGGTTTGGGGATTGAAAATCATTATTGACGGCAGCGACGTTTTTTAATTGTGTTACCCTATTTTTATTACTAAATACCTTTTTGGTACATTATATAAATTGTCCCCCCATTGTCAAATTCCTGGGTCCGCCACTGAACCTAGTTGGTTTGTTCTGATTAAGGGGACTTTAGGGTGTATGCCTGTTTTGAGCTAAAATATTTCTTCTTACTTGTTCAAAAAAAAAAATTATTTGGTTTCCAATTAGCAACCATATGAGGGTCGGTAGTTGCTAAAATCTAGTATAATGAATGCCCTCACTCTCTACACAATGTAGAGAATAGGCAAAACCTGCTCCTACTCTTTCTGCATGAATACTGCAGACTTGAAAATGGTGTTGTTTAAGCCATCTGTTATTTTTCTTTCAGAAACAAAACTGTCTAGTTGAGAAATGAAACAAATAGTAGGGAGGTAGGGATATATTGAGGGAATTTTCATTGATAGCACTAGTCGAGCAGGAGGTTTGGCACTACTTTGGGCTTGTGATATTTATGTTTCCCTCCAAACTTATTCTTCTCACCACGTTTGGTTCCCTAGTTCGTTTGCTGGATGTTGATCTTCAATGGAGGTTCACTGGGATATATGGATGGTGCAAGTCGTTAGCTAAACAGCTAACTTACAAGTTGATTGAGGACTTGGCGGCTAGAAATGACAAGCCATGGCTGGTTGGTGGGGATATGAACGAATTTCTTTACTATTTCGAGAAGCATGGTGGAGGAAATAAATGTCAAAAATTCTTTGTTCTATTTAGAGAGACCTTTAGGAGTTGTGATTTGTGGGATGTTGGTTTCACATGGCACCCCTTTACATGGTGGAATGGGCGGAAGGTAGAGCATTGATAGAGGAAAGATTGGATAAATTCCTAGCAAGTAGCGAATGTTTCGTAAGCTTCCCTTGGGCAAGAGTTCAACATTTAAACGAGGATATCTCGGACCATTTACCAGTGTTTCTGTATCTTAATGTTCGAGGGGCTAGTACTTCGTGCAAGAAGAAAAAACTTATCTTTGAGAATATGTGGGCAGAAGAGGCAGGTTGGGCTGATGTTGTGGCTATAGTTTGGAATGACGATGGAGTTAATGATCCTGTAATAAATTTTATGAACAAAAATGCAAACTGTGCCACCCATCTTATGCGAGTGCTTTAGCTTCCATAAATGTAATTTCAGAAAGTCTATGTTTCAAGTAGCCACAATAATTAAACTTTAGAATGGCATTGAAATTTCAGAAACTCATAAAATTGAAATTTCACATATTCATAGAAATTTTGCACTGAAAATTCACATATTGTCGCAAAAATCATATCTTAAGGAACTAAACACTATCTTTAAGAATCAACAGATAGAACATACTGTAATCTAACATAAGCAA
Organism: Patellifolia procumbens; assembly: GCA_947645195.1. Taxonomy (NCBI): domain Eukaryota; kingdom Viridiplantae; phylum Streptophyta; class Magnoliopsida; order Caryophyllales; family Amaranthaceae; genus Patellifolia; species Patellifolia procumbens. The sequence continues at coordinate 106,757 of CANSGD010001131.1, forward strand.
TAGCTCCGTGCAATGGTACATTGTGAGCAAGCAGCTTGCCTCAATAGGTAACCTACAACACCAGCAAAAACCCCACATATTAGGTCACATCACAATATATCAAATTCATCAAAACCCAACAAAGAAAATCACCCAAATGATCAAACCAAGAAAAAAAAGGCAACTAAAATAAGTAAGTAAAAATAATAAAGTAAAAACCTTGAAAAACAAGGAATGCTCTTAGGAGACAAAGAAAGTTGAGATTTTGATGATGATTGTTGTTTTCACTATTTTGATGATGACAAATAATGTATTTTAGTATAGACTTTTATTAGTTTACTTAGGGTTTATTTCATAGTTTTTAGACTTGGTATTTTCGTAGGCTTTTATTGTTCATAATTAGTGTTATTTTCTCTGTCAAATACTTAGGAATAATTAGTTTTAACTTATGGAGAAATGGTTATGAGTTTAACCTAATTAAGTTATTAAATCTAATTATTCTATGTACTTGATTTATATATCACTCGATTTTTTATATATATGGATGGCTTTGATATAATCCTAAGTTCGTGGAACTTTAAGTTGAGTAAAAGTAATTTCCATGATATTAGTTGTGTTAGTTTGTTAGCATTGTGCAGATTTTGATCAAATGGATAAACATGCACCAACAAACTATAAAACCGGATGCTAATATGGAGGAAACAAGATAAGCACAATATCCCTATAATCTAGGAGGATCTGACGAGCTGCCAATTAGTTCCTAGAATTACGGAATCTCAACCAACCTCCTAGTACTCAGCTTGACAACGAACTGCAGGGAGATAAGGCTGACTAGGGTTTGCTCATTCTGTTATAGATCTTCTTGCGCAAAAATATAATCTTAAAGAGCGGATACTGGGCTAATCTTATGGACCCATAATTGTTTCTATGAAGCAGAGAAAGGCACTGAGAATCCTCTATATATATGAGAAGAAAACCTAATCAAAAGATGAAGAACTTTGCTGCTCTACACGCATATTATATCTTAAGTTCATTCAGTTTTTATTTTCAATAGCTAAAACCATTGTATTTAATTTCGAGTGATTGAGGAGAAAATAGATTTTAGAGTTTTAAGTTTATGTAATCGAGAGTTAAAGAGAGAAAGAGAAAGAGAAGACTTCGAGTGAAGTTAAGTGAGAAAGTCACGAGTTCAGGGGAACAAGGTGACTGGGGACATGGGAAAGTTCCTAGAGGAAGTAAGTGAGAAGAGTTTATAATAGGTTGTAAATTCTATTATAAAGAAAAAGGACAAGGTTTCTTCCTAGAGAATTAAGGAAAATCTCTGTGTGTTCCTAGTTGTTTCTTTCTTTATGTATTTATTTAGCTTTTAATTATTTATATTCTGCAAAAGTTTTACAATTCCCTCATGTACATTTCACCCCCCCTCTTGTAGTTGATCTAGTTTTCATGCTATGATGACAATTGGTATCACATCGCGTTCCTTCATAATCAGTTAACACTGAGAAGGTAGTTTCTGGTAGATATGAACACCACGGGAGAAAAGCTGGACGAAGGTTACTCAATTTGTATCACATCTTTGTCATCTTGTTCCACCCATGTTTAATGGCAAGCATTATCCATACTGGAAGAATCGTATGGAAATCTTTATTAAGGCTGTAAATTATCAAGTTTGGAGAGTCATTGAAATAGGTGACTTTGAAGTTACTGAGAAGAATGATAAAGTCGAGGTAGGTCCTAAACCACTCACAAAATATGACAAAGATGACTTCGACAAGATGGAGATGAAGAACATGGCCAAGAAAATTCTCCATTGTGGTCTTGGTCCTCATGAGCACAATAGAGTCATGGGATGCAAGACTGCCAATCAGATGTGGGAACTTCTTCAAGTTACATATGAAGGAACAAGCGAAGTCAAAAGATTAAATATAGACATGCTCATGCACAGATATGAGTTATTTCAAACGAAACCTAAAGAGCCAGTTCATGATATGCTCACCAGGTTCTCAAACATCATCAATGAACTTGACTCTCTAGGAAAGTCTATCACTCCAGAGGAACAAGTACAAAAGGTTCGAAGGCGTCTTCCACAGGATGACAAATGGATGGCCAAGGTGACAGCTTTGCAAGAAACCAAGGACTTCACCAAGTTCAATATTGAACAACTTGATGGATCCTTGATGAGTCATGAGCTACATCTAGGAACTCATGAATCTGATCCTAGCAGACATAAGGCCATGTCCCTCAAGACTGAGGAACAAGATGAATCATGAACTGATGATGATGAGGAAGCAACATTGATAGTAAATAGATTCAAGAAGTTCTTTAACAAGAACTATAAAGGGAAGAATGCAAGAAAACCATCAAAGTTGAGCTGCCATAAATGTGGAAGCATTGATTGATCATTTCAGAAAGGAATGTCCTCTTTAGGAGAACGAGAAGGGAAAAGGAAGATATGAAGGCAAGGAACAACAAAGGCCTTTCTCAAAGACAGAAATGAGAGAATCTATGGTAACAGCCTGGGGAGAGTCAAACTTGGACGAGGAGCAGGAACAGCCTGAAGAAGAATCAGCACATCTCTATCTCATGGCAAAGACAAATGATGAACTAGACTTCCCATGAAATAAGGTATGATTTAATGTTATTGAAGAAAATTTATTTGGACATAAAAAGAACCATCTTATTAAACTACTTTTAGAAACTTCAGAGAACTACAAGGCAATTTCCATAAGAGAAGATGAAATGGATAAGGCCTGGGTAGTTTATAAAGAACATTCAAAATGGTTTTAAAAGTTGAACTCGGAAATTGAGGAAAGGTTCTTTGAACTATTAGACAAAAACCTATGTTTTCAAGAAGCATATGAAAAGGTTAAAAATGACAATTTCTTCTTGAACATGGAATTGGGAGAATTAAAACTAGTTGTTTCTGAAGGAACTAGTTCCTCCACAAGTACCAGTATTGATTTAGAAAAATTGAAGTCTGAGCATAATTCTGTCTTAAATGAAAATTTGGTACTTAAAGGAAAACTGGAATCTTCAAGGAACAGACTTCCTGATCCTGTTAGTTGCAGACAAAGGTATCAAAATGAAGGAAGAAGTGTACTAGGTTTCAATAATAAAAGGAAAAACAAAAAGAAGACATATGTGGATCTGCTAATACATAAAATATGCTCTTCATGTGGGAAGGGTGGACACGTAGTATCTGACTGTTTCTCTAGAGAGGAACATATTGAAATGAACACTCGCTTAGTTAACCAAGAGTGGAAGATTAAAAGGAACTCAAGTTCAGCAGCGGAACCCAAGTTGACTGGGTTCCTACCACTAACTAGTTGTTGTGGATGCAGACTAAAGTGAGGGGAAACAACCTGTGGTACCTCTATAGAGGTTGTTCTAAGCACATGACAGGAGACAAAGCAAAATTTCTCTTACTTTCAGTCTATGAAGGAGGAACTGTGACCTTTGGAGATAACCTTACAAGTAATATTGTAGCTATAGGAAAGGTAGGGAAATCTCTGTCACATTCCATAGATAATGTATTTTTAGTCGAGGGTTTGAAACATAATTTACTTAGTATTTTCCAATTTTGTGACAAAGGGAACATTTTGAATTTCACTAATGAATGTTGTGTAGTGAGTGACGTCAATACAGGAACCAAGATAGTAGAAGGAACAAGGAAAGGAAATACTTATGTTGTTGACCTGAACCTAGTTCGCAGGAACAATCTGACTTTTTTAAGTGGACAAGAAGACGACCAATTCCTTTGGCATAAAAGGTGTGGTCATGCAAGCATTACACTACTTCATAAGCTAAGTGGTAAGGACTTAGTAGTTGGTCTCCCAACAATCAAAATACCTAATTATGGATATTGTGGAGCATGTGTAAAAGGGAAGCAAGTCAGATCCTCGTTCAAATCCAAGAAAATGGTAAGTACACAAAGTCCACTTGAATTGATACACATGGATTTGTGTGGTCTTGTACGTGTCCAAAGCAGATCAGGTAAGAGATATGTATTATTTCTTGTTGACGATTTTTCTAGATACACTTGGGTTATTTTTCTTCATAGCAAAGATGAAACATTTGATGAATTTGTAGTTTTGCTAAGAAAGTTCAAAGGGTCAGTGGTTTTAGATTGAAACACTTGAGATCTGACCATGGTGCGGAGTTTTAAAACTCCAAGTTTGATGTTTTTTGCAGCAATGAAGGATTAGATCACAACTTCTCTCGTCCTAGGACACCATAATAGAATGGTGTGGTTGAACGGAAGAACAGGTTCTTGGAGGACATGGCTAGGACAATGCTTATAGATAGCAGCCTTCCAAATTTTTTTTGAGCATAAGCAGTAAACACAGCTTGCTACATTACCAATAGGGTCATGCTTAGACCCATCGCCTTGAATACTCCCTATGATCTTTTCAAAGGAAGAAAACCCAACATCTCTTACTTTCAAGACTTTGGATGTAAATGCTTTGTACACAACCATGGTAAAGATAGTCTAGGAAAACTTGATGCTAGAAGTGACGAAGCGGTTTTTATAGGATATGCTTTAAATAGTAAAGCATATATAGTCTATAACAAAAGAACAATGTGTGTTGAGGAAAGTGTTCATGTTATCTTCGATGAAACTAACATTCTGCATGAACAATGTTGTGATGATAACTTTGAAATTTGATTGACTCGTCCTGAAGAGTCAATCAACCTTGACGAGGAACTAACATCTATAAGTTCTGATAGAAAGGATATTCCTGAAGAGCAAATGATTGTTCTTGATCTTGATCCTCGGAAGGAACAAGCAAATGAAGGAACACATGTAGAAGCATTGTATCCAGAGAATGAAGAAGCTGCTGAACCTGAAGTTGAAGGAATAGGAACAAGGAGGTTTGAACCAAAACCTTGGAAGACCCAGAAATCTCATCCTTTGGAATTGATCATAAGTAATTTTGAGAAGGGAACTCAAACAAGGTCCCAGCTTAAGAATTTCTATGCATTTCAAGCTTTTCTATCCATGACGGAACCTCGAGATCATAATGAAGCACTTCTAGAGTCTGACTGGATTAATGCCATACAATAGGAACTGAATGAGTTTCTGAGGAACAAGGTATGTCATCTTGAGATCAAGCCTAAGCACCAAAAGGCAATTGGGCTGAAATGGGTTTTCAGGAACAAGCTAGATGAACATGGTACAGTTATAAGGAACAAATCCAGACTTGTAATGAAAGGATTCAGCAAGAAGGTATTGATTTCGATGAAATCTTTGCTCCTGTTGCTAGAATAGAGGCTATAAGAATTTTGATTCCATTTGCTGCATTTATGGGTTTTATGTTGTACCAAATGGATGTCAAATGTTCTTTCCTAAATGGATATTTAATGGAAGACGTTTATGTGGAACAACCTCCAGGATTTGAAAATCCCGATCTTCCAAACCAAGTCTATAAGCTAGATAAAGCTCTTTATGGGCTCAAACAAACTCCTAGATCTTAGTATGAAAGACTTTCAAAATTCTTGTTTTCACATGAGTTCATTAGAGGTAAAGTTGATAGGACCTTGTTCCTTCGATCTAAATGAACATATATTCTAGTAGTACAGATTTATGTTGATGATATTATTTTTGGCGCTACTAATGCTTCTTTGTGCAAGGAATTTGCTGATCTAATGAGTAGTGAATTTGAAATGAGTATGATCGGAGAGTTGAACTTCTTTCTTGGATTGCAAATCAAGCAAACGGAAAGAGGAACAATGATCCATCAACAAAAATATGTGAAGGAACTATTGAAGAAATATGGATTGGAACAAGCAAAGACCAACCATACTCCTATATAGGAATAGGAACAATGTTGGACGAGGGTCCAAGTGGTAAAATAGTAGATCACAAACTATATAGAGGTATGATTGGATCCCTACTTTATTTCACTGCTAGTAGATCTGACATTCTTTTAGTGTTGGTTTATGTGCTAGATTCCAATCAAATCCAAAGGAATATCTAAATTGACAGCAGTCAAGAGAATTCTTAGGTATTTGAAAGGAAGTCATGATATTTGTTTGTTCTATCCTCGAAGTGACACCTATGATCTAGTTAGTTACTCTGATGCTGACTATGCTGGGGACTTGGTAAATCGAAAGAGTACCTCTAGAATTGCTCAGTCCCTAGGAACAAGCTTAGTTTCTCGGAGTTCAAAGAAACAAAACACTGTTGCCTTGTCAACAGCAGAGGTTGAGTATGTGGCAGCTGCTGCTTGTTGTTCCCAGGTCCTATGGATTAAGCAACAGGTACATGATTTTGGTATTAAGTACAAATTTGTTCCTATTTTTTGTGATAATACAAGTGCTATTTTCATTTCCAAGGATCCATTGCATTATTTTAGGGTCAAACATATTCACATTAGGCATCATTTCTTGAAGGACAATGTTGAAAAAGGCTTAGTCAAAGTTGAGTTTTATCCTACTGAAAGTCAAATAGCTAACATCTTGACCAAACCACTCTCTAGGGACAGGTTTGAAAAGATTAGTTTGGAACTAGGAATGATCTGAATTGTTTTAAAGTGCCTATGACATTAACCCCTATGTAACATTCATTTCTAATTGTGTCTGCCATCTTCAAGAATTTCAAAATTCATACACCTTTAGTCAAGGATAAGGACTCACATTTGTCTAAATAATATTATCCTTATTTTCTATAATAGTACATTGAGTAAATAAAAATGGTACTTGTATAACTTAGCATGAAATGTATCAGTTACAAGAGTTCATATTTCTAATTTTCTTTCCATCATTCCTATTTTCTCTTTTTTATTTTTATTTTTTTTCTTCTTTAGAAATCTTCATTTTCCATTCTCACTTCTTTCATCCATACATTGTAATGGTTCGAACAAAATTAAATGCATGCTCATTAAAGGTTGGATGATTAATTGTCCAAGGGAAGCCACTTATTGAATTACCACTCTTCTCACACGCCTAACTCTCTCAAATAAAACCCATCTTTCCTCCCATCACATCACATCAGTGACTCAACTATTTTCAAAACCATCAAATAAAAAAAAACCATTCACCTTGTCTTCTAATTCTATCTCCTCCAACAAACCCTAAATCCATGGCTCCTAAAACAAAAAGCTTGGGAAACCTCACTCCTCCCCGAAGAAATTCCATCTCCTCTAGTTGAGTATGATGGAAGCGACAATAAAACAAAGCACTCGGTCCATGAATCTTCGACTTCCAAAGCACAATCTACCGAAAAAGAAACCCCTTCCAAGAAAGTGGAAGAAACGCAAGAGGAAGAAGAAGAAACTGAAAAACCAATCAATATTCCTATCAAAAGAGGTAAGAAGTCGAAATCCTCTAAATTGTTAATTGGATTTTGTGTTGATATGGGCTGGTGCAAGAAAGAAAAGTGGACTGCGTTTCTGGACCTTGTGATTTTTAAAAAATGGGGTAAGGTTCTTTGTATTAATGACGGTATGTTTGAGGAAGAAATGTCTGAGTTCTGTAGTAAGTTTGAAAATTCTGACGGTCTATGCATGAGTATTGTAAAGGGAAAATTAGTGAAATTTAATGAGAGAAATCTGAGTGATTAGTTTGGGGTACCTGCTGAAGGTTACCAAGAATATGTTAAGGGGAAAGCGAAATTGAATCTAGAGGGAGAAAACAACAGTAAAATCATGAAATTTTTCGGTGGCATATCCACTGATCTTTCAGTGGATCAAAAATACCTAAATCCCTTTCACAAATTTCTATTTCACTTTGTCTGGCGGTTCCTGGTTCCTCGTGCCTCCAAGAGGACCCAGTCTAATCTTCTTAACCTTTCGCTTATGTACTGCCTTGCCATAAAGATTCCCATAAACTTTCCAGCCTTATTCATATCTCACCTCACCCACTGCATTACAAACAAGAACCGCATAGGATATGGAAATTTAATTTCCATTATTTTAAAGAAATGCAAAATCAAACTTATTTCTCACCCTTATTTTGATCTTGAACTTGAAAACTGCTTAACAAAAGACATACTCTCCAGATTAAGTCTGAGAGTCAGAAAGGGAAAGCTGGAATTTGATATTGAGGAAGTGGTAGTGAAGGTTGAGAAAGAGGTTGAGGAATCTGGGAAAAGGAAGAGAGGATAGGAACTGGGAACTGGGATCAAGCAATGAGTCCGCAAGAGTCATAGACTAGCAGAACCTAGGAAGAACCAAGACAGTGGGGTGATGATAGATTTAGATGAGGATCCAGTTCCTCAAACAACAAGATCTGAAGCTGTTGACTTCCCATTACTATCTATTGTTGGTCTCTGTGCGCTGTTGAAGGAGATGAAGGACTCTATTGATGTTCTGAGAACAATGGTGCAAGCGTTGGAAGCCTGGATTGCTCATCAGGATGTGCAGCATGATCAACTCATCAAAGCCATCAATCATGGAGCTTCCAACATATGAGCCAAGATAGATTATGTTGCTGTCTCTTTTCCCATCCAGGAACTTCCTTGATCCCTGATCCACCCCCCTAAGACAATTAAAATTTCAGTTTTTTTGTGTTGTATAATTTGTTAAACAATTGCATTTCTATTTTTTTTTGCTTCTTCTTGTGTCCTGCTATGACACAGGAAATTATGAATTTCTTTTCACTCTTTTCATCCTCCATATCTCTTCTATCTCTCTTATATTGAACTTTGCTTCTGCTTTTTTGTGCTTTTTGAATGCTTGTTCCTGATATATATACTCTTGGAATGTTAGGATGGCTAATATTATATGAGTACACAATGTGAGAGCTACTGAACTGACTTCAGACTGTTGATTTCTACTAGTGCTGCAGGTGCATATACTTAGTTTTGATAATGATAAAAGGGGGAAGAGATATTGGCACAAATTAAAATTATTTTCTGGCCTACCTTAGTTCCTGTAACTTTTTCTGATTTTACTCTGTCTCTGGTCCTATATAGTTGATTGTTCCTAATCATAGTTGAGACCTTACAAAATTAGATTAGTTCTTAGTTTTATATTTATTTTTGCTAAATTATCTTCCATCATCAAAACGGGGGAATATTGTTGGTTTCACTATTTTGATGATGACAAATAATTTATTTTAGTATAAACTTTTATTAGTTTACTAATGCTTTATTTCATAGTTTTTAGACTTGTTATTTACGTAGGCTTTTATTTTTCATAATAAGTGTTATTTTCTCTGTCAAATACTTAGGAATAATTAGTTTTAACTTATGGAGACATTGTTATGAGTTTAACCTAATTAAGTTGTTAAATCTAATTATTCTATGTACTTGATTTATGTATGACACGATTTTATATATATATATGGATTGCTATGATAAACCTAATGTCGTGGAACTTTAATTTGAGTAAAATCAATTTCCATGATATTAGTTGTGTTAGTTTGTTAGCATTGTGCAAATTTTGATCAAATGGATAAACATGCACCAACAAACTATAAAACCAGATGCTACTATGGAGGAAACAAGATAAGCACCGCAACCCTAGAATCTAGGAGGATCTGATGAGCTGCCAATTATTTCCTAGATTTACGGAATCTTAACCAACCTCCTAGTACTCAGCTTGACAACGAACTGCATAGAGATAAGTTGACTAGGGTTTGCTGATTATGTTAGATATCTTCTAGCGCACAAATATCATCTTGAAGAGAGGACACTGGGCTAATCTTATGGACCCATAACCGTTTATATGAAGTAGCGAAAGGCGTTGAGAATCCTCTATATATATGAGAAGAAAACCTAATCAAAAGATGAAGAACTTTGCTGCTCTACACGGATATTATTTCTTAAGTTCATTCGTTTTTTTATTTTCAATAGCTTAAACCATTGTATTTATTTTCGAGGGACTGGGGAGAAAAGAAATTTTAGAGTTTAAATTTTCTGTAATCAAGAGTGAAAGAGAGAAAGAGAAAGAGAAGACTTCGAGTGAAGTCAAGTTAAGTGAGAAAGGTACGAGTGAAGTTATTTCTTTCATTCTTTATTTAGCTTTTAATTATTTATATTCCGTAAAAGTTTTAAAATTCCCTAAACTTCAATTCACCCCCTCTTTTAGTTAATCTAGTGATCATACTAGTCTAACAATGATTTTAACAAATTTATAACAGGAGAAGTTGATATGCATTTCCCTCTTAGAGTTGAAAATGTGGACAGAATCGCAGTTGTGCTCATTTTGTTATGGTTTGAAGTAAAAAAAAATCTGAATTTCTCCGTCTAAGCAAAGAAGAAGAAGGTTAAAAATACTTCTAGTATGGTATGCTTTACTTGGTTTTTTTTTTGGAAATTCAAAATTATTATTGATAACCAAAAAAAGAGTCACAACCACCAATACAACTAGCTAAAGGTGATAAGCATCAGTATCTATTTTAACCCATCTTCTAGGAAGGGTTGAAAAAATAGACTCTTCTTATGCTATCCTAGAGAATCAACTACGCAACAGAAACAAGAGAAGGCACAAAACAACAACATTAGCCCATTGTAGGCAAGGGAAGTCGGAAAAATCCTTTACTTGGTCACAAGAAGCCCAACCCAACATTAGCCCAATGTTTATTTGGCCAACCCATTGTAAAACCTGTTTTTCCCCCTTCTATTATATTTAGTAGGGTGAAGGACCCTACCAAATCGAAATTTTAATGGGTTAATCCGAGAAATTACAAAGGTCAAACTATATAATAGCAGGGGATGATAATTGTAATACTTCCCATTATTGCTTGAAATAATTTAGTTGTACTACCCGTACCAACAAGGTGCATCTATTTTTCAGGGAGCTTATATTGCTAAGATATTTCTCAGTTAAAAGTACTTAGCTAGGAGTAGTCTTGGGATGGGTGACCTCGTGGGAAGTTTCTCAGGGTGCTCACGAGTGAGGAAAAACTGCGCCGAAAGGACTTGTGTTGGTTTGTGGGGCCAATTATCGGCCCCTAGGGGTTGTGGTATTACAAATGGTATCAGAGAAACCTGCGATCGCGTTTTCGGGCAATCCTATGGCCATCAGGCCGAATATTAGGAGTCCTCAAGCGCTTAGTAGGAGAGGATTCTAGGGCTGCATTGTCATAAGGAACAACACAGAGGTCGTCAGGCCAAATATCTAGAGTCTCCAGGGGATCAGTTTCCAGACTGGGGCCACCTACAGGTTACGGCTGATTATGTGGGGTCTCCTGGCGCAACGAGGGCGTTGCTGTTCTCAAGTGGGAGTGTGTAATACTTCCCATGATTGCTTTAAAGGATTTAGTTTTACTACCTATACTAACAAGGTGCATCTTCTTTTTCACGGAGCTCACATTTCTAAGATATTTTCAATTAAGTGTGCTTGGCTGGGAGTAGTCTTGGGATGGATGACCTCCTGGGAAGTTTCTCAGGGTGCGCACGAGTGAGGACAAATTTCGCCGAAAGGACTTATGTTGGTTTGTGGGGCCAGTTATTGGTCTGACATGCTTATTTGGTGATTACCATCGGCCCCTAGGGGTTGTGGTGTTACAATAATTTTTATCTTTTCTCTCCTAAAGACCCTATTAGTAGGATTTGAACCTGTTAATCACAAGGCAGAGATCTTACCATTAGATCAAACAACCTTGGTTTAATAGTGAGCTCTTAATCACAAGGCAGAGATATTTTCATTAGATTAAAAAAAACCTTGGTTTAAAAGTGCTTTGTTTATGGAATGAAGAATTAATATATAATATTGGAGACCTTCCGACGAGAGAAATATTTAAAGTCGCAAATGATGATACAATGTATATGTCATTAAATTTCTTATTATGTACAATGTGTTTGGATTTCCAAGATAGACACACATGTCAGAATATAAATCTAGTACAAAAGAAGATCAAACAATCACATTCCTTGCCGATTTCAAGAGATCCTGACATCGATTTCCATCTCCGCCCATGTGGCTCTCTTAGCACCCCAAAAAAGAACTTCATAGACCAACTTGAACTTAAATTCTTTCAATGAATATTGTTAGGAAGTCTCTTAATTCCCAAAATACATCATCTTTTTTACAAATTCCCGACATACCGTTCATAACCTCTTTTATAGAAATTTCCGATATAATATTCTATAATGTAAAAAGGAAAACCGCTACTTGAAGTAATGGTATTTAAATAACTAAAACCGCTATTTGGAGTAGAGCTCTATCTATGAAAGAAATCATTCAAAAAAAAATCTGATTACGGCTTTTGAATAATTCACTGTGTTTTGAGGCCATCAAACATTCTCTTGGACGAAGACTTGGAAGCTCATGTTGATGTATATGGAACGACTTGGATGCTAGGAGTTCATAACGCAACAAATACTTCTGAAATTTGTAGATAATTTTTAGAAATGAATATCATTAATTAACCATGAATGATTTATATTATATTCTGCAGAATTTGCATGTATGAGGGCTCGCTAATTATATTTGTTAGAGATTCAAATTAATTTTTATTATCCTGGCTTAGTCTTGGGAAATCCTGATCAAGCAGTGACACTTACTAATGAAGTGAAAACTGGGACATTGTTTGGTGCAAACTTCGCAGATAATGATACCCTATAATATATCACAACAGGGTTGTCTATTCCACACTCCACAATGTCTAAGATTAGTGTGCAAATTGTCATTAGAAAAATAGTCATTCCTCCATTTTAGGGAGGAATGGAGGATGCAATAAGCTTATAGAGTACAGTTAAAATAATTATATAAAAGAACGAAAAGCCGAATAAATAAAAGAATCAATCATATATATATCAGTAGCAATTCAAATCTCAGAAGACCAACTTCAGTAGTGAATCATATTAGTCTGTTCAATAGTTCTGAAAGATGGCTGATGCCGGGGGAAGAAATAAACAAATAAATAGGTATACACAATCGTTTCTGAAAAATGGCTAATATGCTACGAAAAGAAGAAAAAGGAAGAGTGATGCTCTACGACCTCGAGCCAAAATTAAGCTATCCTGTTGTAAGTGTTGTAAGTGTTGAGTTTTTCATCTATGTTAGGCAACTTTGGCAGGCCTCAAGCTGGCCTCCAAAGGTGATATCAAGCCTTACCAAAAATTATGAGGCAATACAAAAGCTAGAGGTTCCCTAGTAAAACTGACATTTGCGGTACGAGTATACCACCTATTACAGTTCAATTTCAATTTCACTGCTGGCATAGTTATTAGAATCGTGATCCAGATCGTAGAATCGTTCGATCCTACGATCCTAATATGACCAAACGATCCGAATCGCTCATAGAATCGACCTTCCATAGGATCGCTTAGGATCGGTTGGAATCGGTATAGGATGGGTTGGAATCGGTATAGGAGCGGTCAGAATCGTATAGAATCGTAGGATCGTTTCATAGGATCGGTAGGATCGACCGATGCTACACACAACTAACCTATTATTTTTTTCTTTCTTGTTTGCTTCTCTACTTGTATTTTTTCATCCAAATATATGAATAATGCATCTAAAATACAAAAATAAGCAAATAGGTTTACTATTTTCACTTTGTTATTACTTATTCAGATTTTTTAAATTAATTTTGAAACCAAAAATATTTAATATTATTATATGAATGGTAACTTGTGTATACAAACACATTATTATCTTATAATTCAACCCCCATGTTAACTTTAACAATCTAATTTGCACTTTTAGGATTATTCTCCTCGAATTATGAATCCTTCGAAATATATTTAGATTATATTTTATCAAGTTTTAGTTATTTTGTAGGATCGTACGATCCTACGATTCGATCCAACGATCCGATCCTATGTGCCCTCACCGACCCAAAGTAGAGTCGCGATCCTGATAACCTTAACTGCAGGCACCTTATGTGTTATGGACTTCCATATCATTTGGACGACATCATCATCCTGGGACGGATACCTAAACGCATAGTTCTTCTTAACTTCTTGCAGTTTCCTCCACATGCGAGTCCATTCTTCCTTGTTGATGCCCCTGATAAGGTTTATGAGGAACTTATCTTTTGTGGCTTCGGAATTACCGACGAAAATGCAGAATTTTGAGTAGTCGATTATGTCTTTGTAGGGAAGCTCGATTTCATCGTTGATAATGATGGGGACATATTGGCTGGAAATCGCATGAAATAGGCGAATGGATGATTACAAGAAAGCAACACATTATTATTTTAATTTTTTTTGTTTTCTTTTTATTTGCAACAAATGAGTACTTGTATTTCATGTCTGACAAAAAAAAAACTTATTTGTTGCAAATAAAAAAGAAACAGATGAAGTATATATTATAATAATGTTATGTTACATTATGTAAGTATAAAGGAAATTATATCGGACACTCCGTATCTATTAATCATACGTTTATTAGCACAAATTCTCAATTCTCATACCACTTCTTTATGAGGAATCAAGATTTTCCCTCCCCCTTATATAAAACCCCATGTGCCTTAAAATTGAGGTGCCACTCAGTTTCTTCTTGGATAAAGATTACAGTACTAAGTAAGGTTAATCTAATAAGGATAAATCACTTTCAGTTAAAATTAGTTAGATATTGATGTCAACATCAATGAAGTAATAAGCAAGGAATGCAAGAAAGCCAAGAAGACAACGACAGTACACTTGCTTGACCATAACATCCTGTCGCTACTTTACATCCAAAAACATTTAACATACTACAAAAAGCAAAAAGAAAACCTACAATCAGAGCAGAACAAACATTATATTAGCAGAGGCGATGACACTTAATAAAGCCCTTCTTCACCTCAGGTCAATCCCACATAGCGGCATCATCATAGAGGGAGACAACCTTCTGATCATTAATGCAGTCAAAAGAGTACAGACATCGTCGCAGCAGATAGAGAACATCATCGAAGACATCCACAGGTTACTCTAGCAGGAACATAATTGGGAAATACAGCATGTCTTCAGCGAAGCTAACAGAGCAGCGGATTGGATTGCAAATGTTGGTCATCTAGTCAATGATTTTTTCCATATAGAAATTTGTGAACATTCCACCCTTTCCCCCATCCTTAGTTCTGATACATTAGGGGAACTCCTCGTGTTGAGAGGCTCCTAATGTTAACTTTCTCCTAATTTTTCTTATCTTAAAAAAAGTATCGCGTACCACAGTATGTAAACCCAAAACCGGAGACGATAAACATGCTTTCTTCAAATGCTGATCAAAAATCTGCTAGTAGGTCGAAGATTAATCCCATGATTCTTCCAAGAAAAGCAAAAAGTATGACGACTGTCCTATAAAGAAGCTTCCTAGAAGTAGCTTCAGTGGCATTGGTTGCAGCACTTTTCCTAGTGAATATAGCTACGATACTATTGTCATAGAGGTGTACAGGGCCGTTTCTGTTGTATCTAATTTGATACTGGAATAATTTTTCCAATACCCTGTTACTAAAGATGATAAAGGTGGATGTTGATGATAAAGGTGTACAGTGTTGATGGTGATGTTGAAGGTGTACGATGATGATGGTAATGATGAAGGTGAATGTGATGATGAGGGTGGATATTGGTGATGAAGGTGATGGAGGTGTACGTTGTGTATGGCGATAATTAAGATAGATGGTGATGATGATTAATGTGGGTGATATGATAATTAGGGGGCAAAAATAAATTCCAAGAGTTCCAACCAAACAACACCTTAACTTTAGCTTCTGTAAGGAATTGGATTTTACTCACTTTAGAATGGGGCTTAAATTGGATTGTAACTTTTTGTAACACCCCGACAATTCTCTCTGTAGAAACATATATTTTCCCAACTAAAATAGAGAATCATCAAGGCATTATCACCGTGTGAAAACCTATCAGCTTACTCGGAGTATTGCAGCGGAAAAATATTAAATATACTTTAATGAATTCTTAAATAATATAATTGTCAAACTAATATTCAAACCTCGAAAGTAATTCAAAACCAAATCGAAACATTTGAAAATAAATAATACATAAACAACTTAATTAAAATGAAGTAAGGGTAGGAGATAAAAGATAGTAAAATAATCTCCCAACAACGCTCCCAAGTCTCAAATGAATATTGAGATGATGCATCATGCCTTCAAGCTTGTAGGCAAAACTCAATTGAAAACGGCTCGCCAATAAAGGGTCATCACAGGATCAATAGGAACAACCATGATCGACACACAGAAAAGCACATAATAAGCAAGGCTGAGTACATACATAAATAAAATAAAACATGAAACATAATCATGATACTATTGAACAACCAAACATGAACAATAAATTACCACCAGACTTCAACTCATAAAATAAAACTTGACTACAAGACATACAACATGATAAATATTTAGTAAATCGAATAGACAATGGATCGAGTTGTCCAACCCAAAACCAGTCTTCAAAATGAAAGACCGATTTACGGGCACGACTCCGTAACCCCTTGACCAACGATATCGAGGAACCTTTAGAAATAGAAATAGGGTACGATGATCAATCCGACCCCAAGAAAATCCATGGGCTACCACCATATACTCTAACTCATACTAGTCCAGAACTTCAGACGTGCAGTAGTCTAAAGTTATTGCTATTTCACTTTCACTTTAAATATTAATAAGTTATTTGATGTTGGACTCTAAACAGACAACCAACAAATAACATGGATACAACAAATATTCCTCTTTTATCTTGGGATTAAATTAGTGGTCAACAATTCCAATTGACCAAGAATTAATCCTCCAAATTTATTTTTTGACTTGAATCAACAATCAAAATTCCAATGACAATAAATATACATACCCTACAAAGCTCTCGGTCTTTGCAAAGTAGTAAAATAACCATAACCAATAATAATCCAACTTACACACAAAGTCCTCGGCCTTTGAGAAGTAATAAAATAATCATTAAGGGAAACAATACCAAAATCCATAATCCAATAATAAAATATTATTAATCACTTATGTGAATTAATAAATAAAATTTCCTTCCCAAACATGCTTGAATCAAACACCCATTCAATCATGTAATAAAACAAAAAGGCAATTAACATGCTCAACAATACGTAATTCCAATTCAATAGCCACGTATGAATCGTAAAAGGGTTCCCTATACATGATACTATAAATAATTCTAATCCTTAGGACATGATACTAGTCTAACACATAAGGACATGTACGTCCCTTCTGTAGATAAAGTGAGAGGCCACATTAGAATTCTAAAAGTCGCCTAAAGTAAATTCTCCGCCTACCAAAATAATAATACAACAATGAATTAATATACTAATTAATTCAAAGCAATATAATTTATTTTAAAACGCTTCAAATCTCGTTTTAAAATACTTTAAATACATCAAAGTTCCAACCTTTAACAACCTTTAATATAATACTCATAAGTCATAACCTATACTTTAAAACCTCAAAAATCATTAATTTCATACTTAAACTCACTTTAAACTAATAATAATAATTCTGAAATTTGAATTTATATCATAATAAATAAAATCAGATTTTTAATAATTCGAATAATAAAATTTTCAACTTTAATTATAAAACATCTAAATATTCATAAAAACTATAACTTTAACATTAAACTATAATTTAAACATTAAAGTAGAGGATAAGGGTTAAGAAATAACCGAAGAAAACCACGGAAACCGGAAAACACGAAGGAGAAGCACACAACAGGGAGGCGCCTGTGGCGGTGGAGGCGCCTGTGCAGCATATGCGGCTGGGCTGCGTGCTAACTGCTGTGCGCGGACGAGAGCGAGAGATAGTGGTGCTGCTACTACGGCGGCAAGGCGAGAGGGAGAGCGGCGAGTGGAGTGGGAGCCTCACCGGAGAAGTGAGTGAGGGTGAGTGGTGACCGGTGCCAGAAAACCGAAGGAGAAAAGAAAGGGGGAGGGCGCCGGTTTGTGAGGGAGAGAGGAGAGAAAATAAAAGTGTTCAATTAAGGGGTTTGGGGGGGATTTATAGGTTTTTCCTAAAAACCTATGGCACTTAGGTTAAACTTGGGTTTGGGCTCAAGTTGATCATGAAACTTAAACAAATTGGTTTGGGCTCCATAACCCAACATTTAAAATTATTTTAAACACGACCCAAAACCTTTAAATAAAATAATAAATACTTAAATGCAACTAAATAAATATTAATGATTATTTAAAACGTTTAAACAATCATTTGACTTTCAAAATAGTCAATACTTAAATATATTTATAAAAATTCATAAAATTACGGGGAATTACACTTTTTATATTATTATTGTTATTATTTTGTTATCTTTTAGTAAAAAAATAATCCTAATTACCTTAAGCATGTACATGTATAACTTTCTTCATACACTGACCTGTTGTAGGGGCGATTTCCATTGCAGGGAAAAAGGACAGCGGCCAGGAATTGGCCGGTCGTCACCTGTAGCAGAGGGAAGAGACCGTTGGCTTGGGAAGAGTAGAGACATCGGTCTTGTGCCCTTGAAATTGTGGCACAATTTTTCTACACATACAAATACTAGGATTTGAAAAAATGGGATTAGTTTGCAAAACGAGATACTCGTACCAAATTTTTTGAGATTAGAATTGTAAGGGACTAATTGAGTGATGAAAAACTGGTTATATTTGTGGGCTTTGAATCTTTGATTCGTAGTGGGCCTTTTTTATTAGTATTACTAGTTAGTACCACATTACCACGTCATTTTCTTATCCTAGCTCGTGCATCGGCTCGCTAAGTCTCGAGCCGAACCCGTATTCGAGTCAAGCGCTACGTGTAACAACCCGGATCTACGACCAACCTAATTAAGACCAAAATACAGCGGAAAACCTAATCCGGGCTATTACCATCTCACTCACCACGAGTGTGGAGCTCAAAAACCTTGACTTTTTAAAACTTTTATACTGTAATGACTATATTAAAACCTTTAACTATAATCAACTATTTAAGTGATTGTAAAAAACATTCTACTAAAACTCCGACAGAGTTCCGTTTGTAAAACGGACCGCCTAAAACTTAATTTAGGACTCGCGTCCACTTATAAACCTGTATTTATCAAAAATCCATCAACCATTATAGTTTTTATGAGTTTTAATCATTAGTTTATATTGCGCTTTTGCCTAATAGTAAAGGTTTTTGAATTTTATGATCTAAAAGTTTTTAGGGTGTTTTAAAATAAAAATTAGATTTTTTATTATTATTACTTAAATGCTGATTTTTATTTATTAATAGTCGTGAATTATTTGTTGTTAAGTACTAATTATTAGTACTTCTTTATTGGTAGGTTCATTCTAAGCATTATAAAAACAATTGAGACTTTTGTTTGGTGATTCCACAATAGTAGCAAGGTACATACACTTTGACCTTTAACCTTAATGGTTTTTAAGGATTATTTATAGAGCACGAGATTGTTTGAGGTTTATGTTGTGAACATAGAAAGGAGACTATGAATGGAAGTTTTGAGTTATTCCTGTCATTTGACAATTATGTTATTGATGTTTATTGCTTTTGAGCATGATTAAAGTTTATTTATTTTATTCTTGAAGCTATGGCTTGCATGAGTATTGATCGAGGAAGGTCTCATGAGTAGTTTATTTTATTGAGCAAGGTCTTACTAGTAATTAAAGTTATTGGGCAAGGTCCCACATATAGTTAAAACTATTAAGCGAGGACTCAATTGGTTGGATCATAGATCCTTAAGAAATAAAGAAAGGACTCAATGAGTCATTTAAGTAAGAAGGTGAGCAAGAGCTCAAAAGAATAAGAATTGAGGTTGCTTGTGGTACTAGTTTTTTATCACTTATTAAAGAAAGATAAGAATTTAGTTTATTTTATTATTTGTATTAGTCATGTGTCTCACATATTAGACTTTGGCAATAAAACTCTTGGGTAGGATCAGGGGGAGTTAGTGTGCAACTATACTCTTGCATTGGCATAGCATGACAATGCTATTGCTTTTATTTATCAAGAAAGCTTTATGGACTTTCATTTATCAAGAAGATTTTCGAGTGGACTAGATTTCACTCACAATGTCTCTGTCGAGATGTTGAGTCTAGGAACTCACTCTCACTCTCTCTTTCATTTCACTAACAAGCGTGTACTTCTCGAGTCAAGTTGTTTAAAGTTCGTGGAACTTTACTTTATTAGTAAGAGGTGTGGAATCTTACACAATAAATAGTAGCCCGTATATTACTCCAAGTGGAGGACGGTGCCCGTTCCTTGCCAATATATATATTAAAGAATGAATCTGATTAGTTCAGTCTTTTGTTGTGCATATAGAATCATGAGAAGAGCAAGCCGAATTATTTGAGGATTTCATATATTATTATTTATTGCATTAGCTTATTAGTCTTTTGTACTAGGCGTTGCTGATGTTTGTGTTATGTTTTTTTTTGGTTATTGTTTTGCCTCAATGACCCTGTGACGACCCATTCATGAATGTGTTTGTGAATGGCGACATATCTTAGAAGTTGAGTTTCAGGTACAAGTGTTTCTATGCATGGGGATCACGAGTGTCACAATGGGAATATTAGTGCATAAACACTTATTTTGGTTTATGTTTGTTTTGAATAAGGTACTATTATGGGGTAGTTCATGAGTTGTTAATTCATTTATTGAATTTTATATTTCAATTTTATAGAAGTATTTCAAGTTAAATTTTAAAAGAATTTCGATGTTTTCTCTGTTTAGCCTTACGTATTATCATGCCTGGCGTAACATCTCCGTAGTTTCTCTGTTTTATAGAGGTTTATAAATGGAGGGATTGTGGGGGGGTTACAAAGTGGTATCAGTGCTTTAAGGTTTTGGTTCTTTAAGATTTTCAAACTTTGATTTCCTAAGATTTGGTTTCTCAATGTTTGGTTTCTAAAGGTTTGGTTTGGAGTTTGTTTTACAAAGGTTTTTGAAACTAAACGTATTTCAAGTTGGAATTTCAAAGGGAAGGGAATTCCATATGCATTTACATCGCATTAGTCACTAAGTATTTGCCTTAGATTAGAAGGAGTTTTAAGGTTTAAAAGTTTTTATTTTTTTTATTTATTTGATGTGACTAAGTGTTTGATTGCAATGTGATTTATAGGATTATATACTTTATTTCGAGTCCAATTTGGATTGTGATTTTCCTCTAGTTACTCGTAAGGGTGTAGTCACCCCAAGGTAGTGCTAGTTCTTGCCTACTCTAGTAAGAGAGTAAGTATAGTAGTTCCTTGAGAAGTAAATCTTAGTTTAAATGTCAATGGGACATTTTTCTTAGTAGTTATGACTTCTCTAAGGGGTCAATAGAAGGATTTTGAATCTCATTTTCTATTTGGGCAGATCAATGGCCGACAAAAACGTTAGAGTTGATGCTCAGGTAAGGAATTTGGTTCGAGAGACCTCGATTTTAGCTAGGAGACGTTCTACGAAGAAGCAACCTACTGATTGGTTCACGAGGGTTAATGATAGCAAACCGTCTTCTTATGATGGGAAGGGTGAACCTAGCAAGCTTGAGAACTGGTTTAGAGATTTTGAGAAGTTATTTGATGCTATTCGATGCCCAGAAAGTAGGAAGGTAGTTGTAGCTGCGTATTACCTCAAGGAAGAGGCTGACTTTTGGTGGTTGCAACACAAGGAGACAATGTTAGCGAGGCCTAATTTTGACTAGAAGGCTTTTGAAGCCGCTATGAAGGAGAAGTTTTAACTAATTTTCCGAGTAGGCAAAAGGCCACTCATTTTGATGAGTTGGACCAAGGGGACATGTGACACGGTCGTTGCACGTGCCAAAAGAGAACCTAACTTAGCCTAATATAGGGTAAAAATGGGTGGAATCCAAGAGGAAGCAATGATTAATCAAGGTTTGAATGAGATCTAGTGAGCTAAACCTATTTTTGGGGATATTAATAATTAACTAGGAAATAATGAGCTAATATGTTAACAATAAACTAAATCATTTGATTTAACTATGATAAGAAAGCACTGGGATAGGGGAATTACTACTTAACCACTAGCTAACCTATTAGACAAGCCAAGGGGATTCAATAGGGTCAATTAAGAAACCAATTCACGCAAATGTTCCCTCATTACTATCTCGAGCTAATTAGGAGGACCTAATCGACCGACTCCACCTATTCTCATGAAAATTCAATCGATTAAGTAATGGAAAATTCAATCGATTAAGTATTTCCACAACCCATAGTGATTCAATCAAGGTACTAGGAAGGCAACACATATTCTCATGGTGAAGTCAACCTATTGACTCGCTTAAGGTCAATCTAGGCTTCATTTCTCAATCCTTCACCTAAGATACCCAAATCTAGTTTAACTGGTTAACAATCAATTAAACATAACATTAATTTAAGCTAGACAACCTAATTTTACCTAGGTCTAACCCCCAAGCTCGACTTTAGAGGTCAATTAGTGATCACCTAGGTCATCCCCTTGCCCTAGTTAGGAAACTATTCTAAAGCGATAAAAGCAGTAAAATAAAAAGGCTGAAACATTAATGGAGGTTCAATAATGGTGGAAAACATGGAAATCAACTATTAAGTAACTAATCACTACTAAACAATACTAAATCAAAATAAACAAGTACTAAAGCAAGTAAAGAGTAAAGGGAAGAAGAAATACTCCATAGAAGATGATGAAAATCACTAATTTTCCATCGCAATCAATCTAAAAAACTTCAAGTTCAATCTTAGATCCACTTTCTCTAACGAAGTTCTACTTCTCTCTATGAAACTCTCTCTAATTAAAACTAATTAATTCAGAAAATAAAGCTAAGTTTTTCTATAATTACAAAATTGGGTTTTTATACCCCGTAAACATAAGGGCAATAAAGTAAAAAAACGAGTAAAAATGGCAGCTTTGGGCTCAAGGAGCGCCCGCTCCTCAGACTGTGGAGCGCTCGCACCAGGCTTGGAGCGACCACTCCAGGAACGCTTCTGGGTCGCTCCAATCTATTGTCCCCTTTCTTCACTTTTCCTTGGCCAGAGCGCCCATTGCGCCTCTTTTGGAGCGTTGCTCCCTTGTTTTTGCTCCTTTTTCATGTGCTTAAGCTATCAATACTTGAAAGAAGGTTAGACAAGGGGAGGGGGGGAATGCAAATGCTCATGCAATGTGCTAATATGCAAACTACTTAGATGCAAATGCACTAAAAACTAAGGTAAAACATGAATAATGAAAAAGGATGCAAAATGGAAAAGAAAAGAAAGCAACATGATCTAAAATGCAACTAAATGGCCTACAACTACACCTAATTAGTGAGTCTATAACTCACTTATCAAATTCCCCCAAGCTTGCCAATTGCTTGTCTTAAAGTAATTAACAATCCATGCAAACAAATGTATGCATTAAAATTAGAAATAGCATCACAAAATCAAGGTCCTCACCTCATAAGAGGTGTCAAGGCAAAGGGAAATCTCGACCAACTTTCGAAGCTTATATCCATCCTTCCTTATCCACGAGTTAGGGGTCAAAGGGGTGGTCTAAGCTAGTGTGCAAAGAAAATGATCGTCCTAGAGGTCACTCAACTATAACACAAGCCCTCATTGTTCCTAAGTGAAACCTTTCCCCAAAAAATGGAAAAACTCGATCAACCTTGTACCAATAACACGCCCACAAGTTCCCAAGATCCCCCAAGCTAGCCATTTTATTAATTAGTTAACTAAATTCCACTTTTTTTGTTGCCAAGGCCCTCAGACTACCTCCGCACGCGGTCCATCTATCACTCGATAGTCATGTTTCTGGGGCACGGTGCTGAGCACTGGATGTGAGACGCGATAAGAGGGTAAGGTAGCTTATACCAAAGGCGTTGGAGCATCTCTAGGAACCAATTGCAAGAGCTAATCGTATCAGTAGGCTACTAGCCTCGTGGCTATCATGCACCACTTATTTAACGAAATCAAGCTCCGTTTGTTTTATTCTTTTTATTTTTCATTTTTTTCGTTTTTACCAAAAAAATTGTTGATTTTTTTTGTTTTGTTTTCATTTTTTATTAATTGAAGGCTACTAGCCGTTAATTTAAATGAGCTATAAGAGTTCTCGAGGTCGCTAAGGGGCTTATGCAAGGCCAAAGGAGAGAGTAAAGGCTTTTTATAGGGAAATAGTGACACTTATTCACGCTAAAGGCGAATCTCAGACAATCGAGGGGTCTATTCGTAATAAGACCTAGGCATCCAAGCTTAAAGCACCCCTAATACTCCAAACAAGCACATAAGACATTCAAGCTACTACACCCCTACTCAAAAGTCAAGTTCCCAACCTCTAACCTCTAAGTTCATCATGTAGAGTCATTCCTGGACTAAGTGATGCAAAATCTTTTTGTTATCTTTGAAAATTTTATAATTTACATGCAAACTACAAATAGACAAATCCTATATGCAATTAATCTACTATATGCAAATCTATTATGCTATGCAACTATGCTACATGCAAATCTAAGACTAAATTGAGTTAAGAAGAAAATAAGAAGCTAAATAAAGAAAAATGATATATACATAGAAGCTAAAAGAAACAAAACAAGAGAAAGTCATGTACAATATACAAGGGAATTGGTCTTCCATGGTTCAAATCATCAACATTCACAAGGCATGCAACAATCAAGCACACTCTCCTATCATACCCCATATTCCAAACCTAGCATGTATCCTCTCTAAGACGCGTACTGAAAAAGACACCCCAAACCCTCAAAAAGCCACCTCCCACAAGCATAATCAAAGATAAACACCCCCCAAACAATCAAGGCACTGTCCTTGGTGCAAACATACAAAACAAGTAAAGGGGGAGCGGGGCAAGAGGAACTAGTCCTCGTCTATATGTGATGGACCTTGTCCCGAAGGGGGAGGTAGTGGCATGTCTCCCGAAGGGGGAGGGGGCGACATCGAGCCATAAAAGTCTAGGGGGCGGGGCCATGAGGCTCCCAACCACCCGAATATCCCGGTGGCCAAGCGCCATAAGGGTGGGGATAGGCGGGATCACCCATGGGGTTGAAGCCCCCGGGTGCCCGCTAATCATAGTGTGGGTCACGATGGGGCCAATACGATTACGGTGGTTAGCGTTCATTCCATCCCGATACCCTCCCATGTGAGGAGGCTAATTAGGAAAGTTGACATAAGGCTCAACGTTTCCTCTCTCAACGTGGTGAAGGTACATTGCATTGGTTTGCACCATCATACCACTCAAGACTTCGCTCAAACCTTGGATCGTATTCATCATATGATCTTGGTTGAGAGCGAGACTATAGTAGGCTCCCTCATAGTCAAAAAAGTAGGACGACACAGAAGCACGACGACCAGAACTCGGCTCCTCTCTTGCGAGAGGGGGAGCTAAGTCGTAGGGTGCGGGCTAGTCTTGTCCGACGGGGGGCTCGTAGGGAATAAGATAAATATCAGCATCCCCCATGTCGCGGTCAAGATAGGTCACTGCCTGGTTTAGCAAGTAGCAGTGATGACGACCCCTTACCTTCCAAACAAATCGAGCGGGATCGGGGGTATAATCAATCCACCCAGCGATTTTAAGATAATCCATATCTAGGAAGGGGTTCTCATCAACTGGAGTCAACAATGAGAGTTGCTCCCCAAACTTAGGGTGGTGGCAATGATAGTTACCATTCCCCCACAATGAATATCGTATTTGAAAGTCTCCCTACGGCGTATAGTAATACAATGTTGGAGAAAAGAAAATCCAAGATTCAACTTGCCCCCATTCTGTTCAGGATGATGGGCGGCAAGAAGAGTACACTCACCTCCTCAGAGGCCACCTTGCTAGGCTCCTTTTTGGAGTAGATGGCGGTAACCAAGAGGTGGTAAGTGTATTTAAGAGCGGGGAAATGCATATGATAGGAATAACCCGTCTTCGGATCAAAGGGCGCATATCCGGCAATGTCTCGCCAGAATACGTCCCTTTGATAGAAGACGTTGTGTTGCCAAGTCTTAGAGTTGTGAATGGCGTTTGAGGCGTCACAAAGGAATATTTCGTTAAGCCTCGCTAGAGAGATGCATTGGAGTTGATTGAACAATTGGAAGGAGATTTCATACTCCGCCTCATGTCCCTCAACCTCACGTCTCTCTAGGGAGACTAAGAATTCCAAAGTGACGCGCTCATACGTCAAAGCGCGAAGAGTGTAAAAGCGGTCTAGGCCCAAAGAAAGAAAGCTCTGCCTCACATCACGCATAATCCCCAAGCGTCCAAGTTTATCCCCATGGTAAAACTTGTAAGCTTTTATTTTCCGGTGCTTAAGTTCGTCATACAAATGTTTAAGTTCCGAGTTGACGAACTTAAGGGCCGGAAGGGTTTCTTTTGAGTTCTTTTATGAAGAAGAGCCATGGTCTTTCTTACTCTTTTTGCGAAGACGGTACATACTTGGAGTTTATAGAAAATAACTCAACCAAGGAGTTTATACTTGGATCCACCGATTATGACAAATTCCCAATTAACGAAATGAAACAAAGAAAAACAAGTATTCACAAACATAAAAAATCAAAGTAAAATTAATAAAAATTTAAAAAGAAACTAGGAAAATTAAGCTAAATAATATACAAGGAGGAAGAAATTAAAAAAGAAAAAAATGAAAGAAATCAAACAAAAATTCAAAATAAATCAAATAAAAATAAAAATCTATCTAAATCTACCGGCTAAGTCCACAAGACTAACCACAATCATCATATTTTCAATATTCTAAACCAAATCTAGAAGAAAAATGAAATTTAGGGTTAGGGTTTTACCTCCCTCTTTAAGAAGGTGAAGAAAATCCTCAATTGCTAACAATTTAGACTTCTTCAAGCTTCAACCGTGCTCCTTAACCTTTTTTCTTAAAGAAATCACCCCCAATCTTCAACTTTGAGTGCTGACCAATTTTTCAATGAGAAAGTATTGGGTCAGACGCGTCCGACCATAACATTTGGTCGGACGACTTTCAGTTGGTTTCATTTTTTTTCAGTTGGTTTCATTTTTTTCAGTTGGTTTCATATATTTTTTTCAGTTGGTTTCATATTTTTTTTCAGTTGGTTTCAATTTTGTTCTGTTGGTTTCAATTTTGTTTCAGTTGATCTTTTTCATTTCAGTTGGATGTTTTTAAGTTCAGTTACTTATCTTATTGTTTCATTTATGTGTTTTAGTCTAACTCAAAAGAAAACCTAAGTAAATGAAACAAAATAAGTTATAAATGAAAGCAAATTAGAAGCAAATGAAAAAAGGGAGTAACTGAAACACTAACTAATGACAATTGGACGAAGCAGAGTTGAAGAGATTGGAATCTCAAGTTGAGCATGGTGGTGGAGGTGCTGGGGGTGGCTGGTTGCGACGGCGGCGGAGGAAGAAGATGAAGAAGGAGCAGCGACGCCGTTCTCGCGGCTTCGTCCGACGAAACATATTGGGTCAAACGGTCTGACCCAATAGTTTTTCAATTGGGAGCATTTTAATGAAAGTGGGTTCTTTGTGTGGAGGAGGAGAAAGGGTGAAGGTTTTGTGAAGGAAGTGAGTGAAAAAGATGAGAAATAAAGGAGATATGAAGGTTTGAAAATGGAGGTTTAATGAAGTTTGGAGAGAGAAAAGGGGTTTGAACAAGATGAATGATAAAATGAAATTGAATGAAGGAATGAGAGTATGAGTGGAAGGGGGAATAAAAAATGAGGTGGGACGGATAAGGGTGGGGGGGATAAAATAAAAAAAACGGAGGGGTGTCTTTTTTTAATGGAGCTCCCACTCCAGGTAAAGTGGAGTGCCCGCTCCAGGTAAAGTGGAGCGCCCGCTTCATGCCTGAAGTGGGGCGTTCCTGCCAAGATTTTCAATTTCTTCGGACCAATGGAGCGCCTACTCCAATATGAATGGAGCGCTCGCTCCTGCTGCGAAGCGCCCCCTTTAGCCCTTTTGTGGCTCGCTCGTCTTCCTGTTCTTCCATAATTAGCCAAATTTTGGCCTTGTTTCATTCCTCCTCCAATTTTTCTCATACTAAGCCACTTATTCACTCATCATTTTTCTTTTGATTCTTTTTTTACTCTCATTTTTTTCATGCTTTTCTCTAAATTTTTTTCATTGGTTTTTTTTCTCATGTTTTTTTTCTTCGTAATTCTTTTCTTTCTTTTTCTCATTTATTTTTTTCGAGCTCATGTACATCCAAAAGTCTTATTTCTCCAGACGCCTTGAGATCAAAATTCAAAAGCTTGATGGCGCAATACGCTTTGTGCTCCAACTGAATCGGCAAATGACATGATTTTCCATACACTAGTTTGTAAGGGGTTGTGCCAATGGGGGTCTTATAAGCCGTCCTATAAGACCATAAAGCATCATCAAGCTTTAATGACCGATCCTTGCGAGATCGGTTCACGGTTTTCTCCAATATGAGCTTCACCTCCCTATTTGACACCTCCGTTTGGCCGCTACATTGAGGATGGTAGGAGAGCCACATTTTATGATGCACCCCATATTTGGATAGGAGAGCTTGAAAGCTCTTTTTGACGAAATGGGATCCCCTATCACTAATCATGGCCCTCGGAACCCCATACCATGGAAATATCACGGACTTGAAGAGCTTGGTAACTACCTTGGCTTCATCTGTAGTAGAGACGGCCACTAATATTTAGGAGTTACCAAGTGAAGAAGGTAGAGGTCCCATGAAATTCACTCCCCAAACATCAAAGATCTCCAACTCTAGATAGTTGGTGAGAGGCAATTCATGCCTTTTTGAAATGTTGTCAACCCTTTGGCACCGATCGCAAGCCTTCACAAAGGCCCACACATCCTTAAACATTATGGGCCAGCACAATCCACATGATAAGATCTTGGCAAAGGTCTTGTCTGCGCCCATATGTCCTCCACAAGGGGATGAATGACATTTCTCTATCACACTCGCTATCTCATCATCGGGAAGGCATCTCCGATATAAACGATCCTCCCCCCCCCCTCTTGAAAAAAAGTGGGTCCTCCCACGCATAGAACTTAGAATCATGGAGGAACCGCCTTTGTTGTTGATAATTGAACTCAAATGAAATGATCCCACAAGCCAAGTAGTTCGCCATGTAAGCAAACTATGGGGTATCAAGGACTTTGATGGAGTACAAGAGATCATCCTTTAAGCTATCATCAATGGGAAGCTCATGGAAGAAGGGGTCTTCAAGCAAAGGTAACCGGGAAAGGTGGTCGGCCACCAAGTTCTCCATTCCCTTCTTGTCTCTAATCTCAATATCAAATTCTTGGAGGAGCAAGATCCATCGAATCAACCTCGGACTCGCATTCTTCTTGGACATAAGGTAATTGATTGCCGAGTGATCCGTGTACACTACCACTTTGGAGCACACAAGATAAGGTCGGAACTTATTAGAGGCAAACACAATCGCCAATAACTCTTTGTCCGTTGTGGCGTAGTTCTTTTGAGCCGAATCAATTGTCTTGCTCTCATAATGAATAACATGAAGCTTCCCATCTTTTCTTTGCTCTAAGACGGCTCCCACTGCATAGTCACTAGCATCACACATTAGATAAAAGGCAAGCACCAATCCAGAGCTTGCATAATTGGGGTGGAAATAAGGGCATACTTTAAGGTCTCAAAAGCTTTCATGCAATCATCATTAAAAACAAACTCAATATCTTTTTGCAAGAGGCTAGATAGGGGCCTAGTGATCTTAGAGAAGTCCTTTATGAACTGGCGATAGAAACCGTCATGACCCAAAAAAGAACGTACTCCCTTCACCGTAGTAGGTGGAGCCAACTTCTCTATGACCTTAATCTTGGCCCTATCTACCTCAATCCCCTTTTGGGAAATCTTGTGTCCCAACACAATTCCATCCTCCACCATGAAGTGGCACTTCTCCCAATTAAGCACTAGATTCATCTTTTGACATCTTTCATGTTCTTAACACAATTGTCAAAAGATGAACCTACCACGGAGAAGTCATCCATGAACACCTCAATGGAATCTTCAAACATATCCGAAAAGATGGCGGCCATACATCTTTGAAATGTACAGGGCGCATTGCACAAGCCAAATGGCATCCTTCGATATACGAAGGTACCAAAAGGACATGTGAATGTAGTCCTTTCTTGATCATCGGGGTGGACGGGAATTTGAAAGAACCCCGAATAACCATAAAGGAAACATAAATGGGAATGAACCGCCAACCTTTCCAACATTTGATCTATAAAGGGGATGGGGAAACGATCTTTTTGGATGGCTTTATTCAATATCCGGTTGTCAATGCACATGCGCCACCCGGCCACTGATCTAGTAGAGATTTTCTCTCCCTTTTCATTGGTGATGACGGTCATGCCTCCCTTTTTAGGGACCACATGGACGGGACTAACCCACCTACTATCGGAGATAGGGTAGATTATTCCCGCCTCAGGGAGTTTCAAGACCTCCTTTTTTACCACTCCTTTCATATTGGGATTCAACCTCCTTTGAGGTTCAATACAAGAATCATGATCGTCATCAAGATGGATTCTATGCATGCATAGGGTAGGACTTAGCCCCTTTAGATCTTCAATTCGATACCCAATGGCACTTTATGTTCCCTAAGAACATCAAGAAGTTGTTAAAGTTGAGTGCCTTCAAGCGTATTATTGACTATCACCGGCTAAGTCTCACCCTTACCAAGAAATTCATATTTTAAAGAAAGGGGGAGGGGTTTCAACTCTACCTTTGGAGGAGGCTTAGAACTCTCCTCCTTAGGTGAAGGCACCTCAAGAACTTCGATCTTCTCCTTCCTAGAGCAATAGGTTGGAGTGGCATCCATGGTAAGTTTGAAGTTTTTCCCTTCCTCATTATCCTCCAAATCCTCTCCCAAGGGGTCCTTCTTACCCCCCATACTCTTCAAACTCAAGACCTCCTCATCAAAGTTATATATTCTCTTCACCTCTTCCATGATTGGAGACTTCATTGATTGCTTAAAATCAAACTCCATGCTCTCATCTCCAACCCTTAGTGTAAGCACATCACGCTTCATATCAACAAGAATTCTAGTCTTTTTCAGGAAAGGCCTCCGGAGTAAGAGGAACATGGGATTCTTCCTCCATCTCCATAACCCCAAGTCACAAGGGATGAAGACCCTTCCAAGTTGGACCGACACATACTTTCAACTCTCCAACCGGAACTTTCACCGATCTATCGGCTAGTTGAATGACTCTCCTTGTACTCTTGAGTTCAAAATTCAGTTGCGTAGCTATGGACAAGGGTATAAACTCACACTCGCCCCCAAATCCGCCAAGGCCCTCTTGGGCTCCAACTCCCCAAATTTCAGACGAATAGAAAATGACCCCGGATCTTCAAGCTTCTTGGGAAGCTTGTTTTTAAGTACTACACTAACTTCGGTGATCAAAGCATTGGTAGCACTTTCCTCGAGCTTGGTCTTGTTGGAGAGGAGCTCCTTAAGAAAAGTGGGCTTTTGAGACAAGGCTTGGAGGAAAGGGATGTGCACTTGAAGTCCTTTGATTACTTCCAAGAACTTCATGAATTTATCATTGAGTTGCTTCTTAGCTAGTCTTTGAGGAAAAGGAACCGGAGGCACATAAGCCTTGGGTGCCGCTTGACTAGATTCTTTGTGTTTCTCATTAACTTCTTTCTCTTGGCTCGGTACAACATCACTTCCATCTTCCGCTAATACTTGTTCAAGAATCTTCTCAACCTCTCCTTCACTCCCCTTTTTCTCAACTTCCGGGCTTTCATTCACCTCACTAGGCAACTTAGGCCCCTTATAGTTTGCTCCGAATCTCAAAGTAATGGCCTTGGCATGCTCTTGAATCATGGGTTGGCTAGGGAATTGAGTAGCAGAAGAGTTGGAGTTGCTTACTTGTTGAGAAATTTGAGCAAGTTGGGTCTCAATCATTTTGTTGTGAGCTTGCATTTGTTGCAAGGAAGAGTGAATATCTCCAAACTTCTTATCATTATCAGCATTGGTATTAGTTTGTTAGGCAAGGAAAACTTGGAGAGTAGACTCAGGTGATGAAGGCTTTGGTGGATTAGGCTCAAAGGGTGGTCTTTGTTGTTGTTGGTTGAAATCGGGTGGTCGATATGGAGGGATGTAGTTGTTGTGATTTTGTGGTGGAGGGGGTTTCCATGATCCTTGAGAGGGGTTGTTCTACCTCCCTTGGTTGTTGAAGTTTAAGATCCCTTCTTGCCTTTGATAGGTTTTAGTCGTGTCACCTAATCAAAAATAAACCTACGGACCTCTAACTAGGTAGTCAGTGGAAGCAGGGTCGAATCCACAGGGAGACAGAGTTTCTAAATCAATAATCAATCAATTCAGCTACTCCAGATGAAATCAGAAAGGAATTAATTAAACTAAGGAATAGACTACGGAAGACTGAATAAATCGAGGATTAAACTATGGAATAAAAGTCTAGGGTATTAGGTCGGTCCACCATGCTTATACCAATCAAATAGGGTCAACTACTATTAAAACCTAAGTCAAGAGTCGGGGGATTAGAGCCCATGTTGAGCTATGGTTAAGACTCAACGCTCATAGTTCAACATACGCCGCATGTTCACTAACGTAATCAGAACTACTGATGTGTCCTAGGCCTCTAGTCGTAAGACGGATCTGTGCAAACAACTATTAACCACAAGCAATCAATGAAATTGTACACTGACATTAATTACTCAATAAGAACAAACCACATCACAATCACCCTAATCAAGCCCTAGAAATTGATAGAAATCTAAATCACAATCATGGTATAAACATGGCTTTCCTATCTAACACCCTAGATAGAGAACTACTCACTCATAATTGAATCGGCAACAACAAAACTAATATGAAACCCTAAGAATTGCATCATGAACAATTAAATAATTAAACTAAGCAATCAAAGTGATTAAAGAGATAAAGAGTAGAGTAGAGTACCAATTGACGGAAAGCAGGAACTTTTATTGAAATCGAAATAGGTTTGATCACCTCTAAATTAATCTAAAGTGTTTGAATTAAACTAAGAGCAATGTAGAATAAAACTAGTCTAAAACCTAATGAAAGATGAATAAAAGATGAATGAAAGATAATGAGGAAAAGGTATTTATAATACCCCTCAAGTTCACTAAAAACAGGAACAAAAAGTGAAAAAGCGCGATAAAGAGCGCCAGACCCGATCGGGCCGAGCACAGTACCCGATCGGGTCCACATACAAATTCCCCAACTTCACTTCTGGGCTCTGGCAGCAGCAGTGCAGCAATAAGGCGAGAAAAACGGCCCACCCGATCGGGTCGGGCGGTAGTCACCCGATCGGGTCTGGC
Organism: Patellifolia procumbens; assembly: GCA_947645195.1. Taxonomy (NCBI): domain Eukaryota; kingdom Viridiplantae; phylum Streptophyta; class Magnoliopsida; order Caryophyllales; family Amaranthaceae; genus Patellifolia; species Patellifolia procumbens. The sequence continues at coordinate 139,788 of CANSGD010001131.1, forward strand.
GACAACTTGGGCAAGCGTGTTCCCCTCGCCTGTAGCACCGCAACGAGACCAAGCAGCACTCCACCCGATCGGGTCGGGCGGTAGTCACCCGATCGGGTCTGGGGACATGCTTCCTCGCCCGATTCGATCGGGCAAACATCGCCCGATCGGTCCGCAACTTTCATACCCGATCATAAATACTTCGCCCGATCGGGCCATTTCTGCCCGATCAGTGCACGGAAAACCCCTTTTGACTCCTTTGCTCTCTAATCTTCACTTTTAGGGGTCTTGGGACCTCCTAAACTATCCATAAAGCTCGTGAGCCATCCTACGTGCCTCATAACATCTCGTAAAGCCGTGGTTGCTTCCAAATGGCTCGGGAATAAGGAGAAAACTCCATAAAACCTGCAATTCAATACTAAAACACGAAACCACAACTACATACGATAGTTAGCACAAAATAGCTCCCAAGAGCTCCAATGAAGCACAAATTAGCTTGTAAATAAGGGAGAAAACTCTATATAAATACGTGATATCAAACTCCCCCAAGCTAAACCTTTGCTTGTCCTCAAGCAAACAGCACATGAACATGGAATAGATTGCCTCACCCGATAGATAAAAACAATCAAAGCTCAAAACATTTTCAAGACTAAGAATCGTTCAAACAGGCATAATTCAAGTTTGGCTAATCAAATCCATCCAACTACCAATCATTCAAGCAATTTATCAAACTCAAGCACCCACAAAGCATACAAGTCCTGAAAAGGCACTCGCGAGGGTGTCACTCCTCTCAATTTTGTGGCAGGCAAAGAATGTGCCCGAACACTCACCAACCCGACCATAAGTACCCTTCCCACTCACACTCTCATGTGTTTAAGAAGGTTCAAGGATGCTCATCCTAGTCAAGTCGACTCAATTAGCAGAAATACTCTTTAACTTTGACAAACTAACTCGAAATCAATCAAATGAACAATGCAGACATAAGCTCAAGAGGACTTTATAGGGTCGTAATGAGGCTTAGGTGAGAGGTGGGGGATACTTTTGGGTAATGTGGTGGAAAAACCAAGAAAGGGGGAGCATAAATCATTCAAACAAGGCCTAAGATGGCCTTCACAACTCCCAACAATCACCATAAAACCATGTAAAATAACCCAACTCTCATAAATCAATGAAAAGCGCATAACAAACCCAATTTTCTAGCAATGGAGCGAATATTCTTTTATGAACGTACGTGAATGAAAGAACTAGGATTCTTTTGAATTTTCATTTCATTTTTCTTTCATTTTTCTGAACTTCATTCACGCAACTCTAAACTTGCTTTCTTTCTTTTCTCTTTCTCACTCTCAAACCACAGCAAATACACTTTTAAACTCCTCAAAAACCAAACTAAACCAACAAACCAATCTCAAATTCAACCCATACAAAAGCTCCCCCAAGCTAGGCTTGGAATAATATCAAGTGAAGGCTTTTGGCTCGTAATAGGGGTTTAAGTAAAACGAAACAAGTCATTAGGCTCAGCGGGGCTAAGGAGGATAAAAGTATATCACAAATTCACTCTGAAGCTCAAGAATAAGACAAAAGAACGCCTCTATCACAGCACATGCTACAAGTCATCTAAAATCAGACAAGTACGAAGTCAAAGTCAAGATCAATCCACTAAAGAGGAACTAACACACAAGAATAGACTGGATAATAAAATGAATCCAATAGGCTACAAAGAGGCCTCACAGTCTAACCAATTCAGGTATGCACCATAAAGTGGTCTAATATAATCCAAAAATGCTCGAAATCATAGCAATCAAACATCAAATCATAGCCTCAAGATCACAAATGCCCAGCTATCCAGAAAACAAAGTCAAATCAATTTCAAATAGAGCACAGCAAGGGGCACAGGGAGGCAACTAAACCAGTCATGGGAACCATATTTTTTGATTTTTTTCAGTATTTTTCAGTATTTTTGAAAGCAGTAAATCTATCCTAGAAAGCAGTAAAAGAGATAGGGAATAGGAATACAAACAGAACTCCTCCCCTAAGCTGAACTTGGCGGTGTCCTTAATGCCAAAAGGTGATAAGGACTATGCTAAGAGGAAAAACAATGTTAGTACCCTCACTCTCGCTCACAAAAGGAAGAAAAATAAAAAGAAAAGAAAAAGGAAAAGAAAAGAAATACGAGTTGCCTCTCGCACAGCGCTGGTTTATAAAGGTCCCGCACGACCATAATCCTCCCTCTCTCAAATAGGAGGGGCTTGGCAATGAGTGCCACCCTCATCAAACATCTTTCTCCTCCAAATGTTCTTGACAATGCCTCCAGACGGTGAGGCAACCTTAGGTGGAATTGGAACCTTCTCCACCCCTACTTCATCTAAAACCTTATCCCTGCAAAAAGATTGTTCAAGCATAGGAGCCTTAACAGCATTGGTTAGTTTAAAAACCACTTTATCATCACCAACACTCAGAGTTAAAGACCCAGACTTGACATCAATGACAGCACCAGCAGTACACAAAAACGGCCTACCCAAGATAATAGGGATCTGGGCATCCTCATCCATATCTAACACCACAAAATCAACAGGAATATAGAATTTCCCTACCCTAACAGGAACGTCCTCTAAAACACCTAGAGGGTATTTTATAGAACGATCCGCCATCTGTAAAGTGATTTGTGTGTATTTAAGGGCTCCCATGTTCAGTTTCTTATAAACAGACAATGGCATAACAGAAATAGAAGCACCTAAATCACACAAAGCCTTATCAATAAAAATAGGTCCAAGATGGCAGGGTATAGAAAAACTACCAGGATCTTTTAACTTTGGTGAGGTTTTATTTTGAATAAAAGCACTACACTCTTCAGTAAGAGCGACAAGTTCTACCCCACCAAAGTCTCTTTTCTTAGTAATCATGTCTTTCAGAAATTTGGCATAAACAGGCACTTGGGTAATTAAGTCTGTGAATGGAATCGTTACCTCAAGGTTCTTGACCATAGACAAGAACTTACCAAACTGCTGATCGACCTTGGACTGTTGCATCCTGTGAGGAAAAGGTAGCCTTGGTGTAAAAGGCGTTTCAGAAACCTTCTCCTTTTTCTTCCCTGTCTGTTCAGCTTCTGCAGACAAATCGACTTCAGACGTCGAATTCTTTCTTTTTCCTTCCTCTACCACCCTCTTCTTCCCTGCAGTCGGGGTAACCTCATCAATGGGCACTGGAGGGGCATCATATGCAATGCCACTACGAAGAGTGATGGCATTCACATGTTCTCTCTGAACTGGTTGCCCTGGCAATTGTCCCTGCTGCCTCTGTGCATTAGATTCTGCCAACTGAGCAACTTGAGCCTCGAGAAGTTGGATGTGCTTCTCTTGAGCCCTCCTTGTTTCCTCACTTGCCTTTTGCATAGACAATATCAGTTTCATCAGTTCAGAATTGCTAGGCTCTTGTGGGTTGTTTTGTGGAGGTGGGGTGTGGAAATTTTGTGGAGTTTGGAAGTTATTGGGATGATGGAAGTTTTGTGGTGGTGGTCTTTGGAAATTTTGTAGGGTTTGATGGTATGAAGGTTTAGGGTAGTTTTGTGGAGGTGGAGGTTGATGGTTTTGTGGGTTTTGGTAGTTATGTGAAGGGGGGAGGGTTTGTGGTCTTTGTTGGAAGGCATTGGCCTGCTCCATCTGAAATTGGCTGAACTGACAGTCATGCCCAAAGTGACCCTGAACACCACATACCTCGCAGTAAGATGAGGTAATGGGTGCTACTGCAGACATAGCATTGATGCTCATGGGTGGAGGTGTCGGACTAGAAGACTTCATTAGCTGCTGAGTTAGTTGCGCCATCTGAGATGTAAGCAATGAAATAACGTCAACTTCAAGTACCTTCTTAGTCAAACTCCTAGATGATGTATGGTCATTGGCTGCAAGATTTGATATGAATTCATAACCCTCATCAACTGCCTTGTCTAAAAACACTCCTCCTGCAGACGAATCAACAATACACTTCGTCTGAGGCTGTAGACCATTGTAGAATGTCTGCGTCAAGAACCATTTGTCCATATTATGGTGTGGACACTCTCTCTGTAAATCTCTAAACCTAGCCCACGCTTCCCTTAATGTTTTATCAGGCTCTTGGAAAAACGTGGCTAGTTTATTTCTGATTTCTGCTGTTTTAGTAGGTGGGTAATACTCTCTCAGAAATGCAGCAGAAATCTCACTCCACTCGGTTTCTTTCACATCGTTCAACCATTTTTGGGCTCTATCTCTCAGTGAAAACTCGAATAACATGACTTTGAGTTGATCTGGAGTGACGCCGGCATGTGTAACGGTTCGACAAAGTTGTTGAAACCGTTGTAGATGATTTGCCGGATCTTCAGTAGGATGCCCACCAAACTGATTTTGCTGGACCATGCTGATGAGTCTAGGCTTGATTTCGATATTTGCTGCGGCAATGGTGGGCATAGTAGGTCCAGTGGAGAGACCATCCGGGTTGGGCACCCCATATAACTTCAGTGATTTTGACATAACTGAATTCAAGGTGTCTGTTCCAGAGGTGTTCAGCTGAACAAACTGCTTTTCTTTCTGCTTTATCTTTCGGATCCGCCTGATTGTCCTAGTAAGATCGGGGTCCGCTGGAATTGGGGAACCGTTTCTTTGGGACCTGGGCATACAAAAGAAACAAAAAGCAGCAGTAAAACGTACCTCGATTGAAACAATGAAGTTCCAATGAGGTACAGAGAAGTAGACCAAATAATTAAATAAAAACTTAGAGAACTAGCCGTCTCCCCGGCAACGGCGCCAAAATTTGATAGGTTTTAGTCGTGTCACCTAATCAAAAATAAACCTACGGACCTCTAACTAGGTAGTCAGTGGAAGCAGGGTCGAATCCACAGGGAGACAGAGTTTCTAAATCAATAATCAATCAATTCAGCTACTCCAGATGAAATCAGAAAGGAATTAATTAAACTAAGGAATAGACTACGGAAGACTGAATAAATCGAGGATTAAACTATGAAATAAAAGTCTAGGGTATTAGGTCGGTCCACCATGCTTATACCAATCAAATAGGGTCAACTACTATTAAAACCTAAGTCAAGAGTCGGGGGATTAGAGCCCATGTTGAGCTATGGTTAAGACTCAACGCTCATAGTTCAACATACGCCGCATGTTCACTAACGTAATCAGAACTACTGATGTGTCCTAGGCCTCTAGTCGTAAGACGGATCTGTGCAAACAACTATTAACCACAAGCAATCAATGAAATTGTACACTGACATTAATTACTCAATAAGAACAAACCACATCACAATCACCCTAATCAAGCCCTAGAAATTGATAGAAATCTAAATCACAATCATGGTATAAACATGGCTTTCCTATCTAACACCCTAGATAGAGAACTACTCACTCATAATTGAATCGGCAACAACAAAACTAATATGAAACCCTAAGAATTGCATCATGAACAATTAAATAATTAAACTAAGCAATCAAAGTGATTAAAGAGATAAAGAGTAGAGTAGAGTACCAATTGACGGAAAGCAGGAACTTTTATTGAAATCGAAATAGGTTTGATCACCTCTAAATTAATCTAAAGTGTTTGAATTAAACTAAGAGCAATGTAGAATAAAACTAGTCTAAAACCTAATGAAAGATGAATAAAAGATGAATGAAAGATAATGAGGAAAAGGTATTTATAATACCCCTCAAGTTCACTAAAAACAGGAACAAAAAGTGAAAAAGCGCGATAAAGAGCGCCAGACCCGATCGGGCCCGAGCACAGTACCCGATCGGGTCCACATACAAATTCCCCAACTTCACTTCTGGGCTCTGGCAGCAGCAGTGCAGCAATAAGGCGAGAAAAACGGCCCACCCGATCGGGTCGGGCGGTAGTCACCCGATCGGGTCTGGCGACAACTTGGGCAAGCGTGTTCCCCTCGCCTGTAGCACCGCAACGAGACCAAGCAGCACTCCACCCGATCGGGTCGGGCGGTAGTCACCCGATCGGGTCTGGGGACATGCTTCCTCGCCCGATTCGATCGGGCAAACATCGCCCGATCAGGTCCGCAACTTTCATACCCGATCATAAATACTTCGCCCGATCGGGCCATTTCTGCCCGATCAGTGCACGAAAAACCCCTTTTGACTCCTTTGCTCTCTAATCTTCACTTTTAGGGGTCTTGGGACCTCCTAAACTATCCATAAAGCTCGTGAGCCATCCTACGTGCCTCATAACATCTCGTAAAGTCGTGGTTGCTTCCAAATGGCTCGGGAATAAGGAGAAAACTCCATAAAACCTGCAATTCAATACTAAAACACGAAACCACAACTACATACGATAGTTAGCACAAAATAGCTCCCAAGAGCTCCAATGAAGCACAAATTAGCTTGTAAATAAGGGAGAAAACTCTATATAAATACGTGATATCAGCCTTGCACCAACCCATGCCACATGTTCCGTAAATATTCCACAATAAGGGCTCGCATGATCGGTGCCCCCACAAATATCACAAGAGAAAGCTTGGGAAGGTGGTTGCCTTGGGGATGCCAAGTTCACTTTCTCAAGTTTCTTGGCTAGAGTGTCTAGCTTGGCATGCATATGATCCATAGCCTCCATGTCATACTTTCCTTTTCCACTAACCTTATTGCTTGTAGACCTTGTATTCCCCCAAGAGTAATTGCCTCACAACCTCTTCAATGGTGGGCTCAATGGTATCAACCGGTGGCTTGTTGGGTTGACCCCCCGCTCCGGAGTCAAGACTAGCTCTAGTCATGGGAAGCAACCCATCATAGAAAATTTGTATCAACATCCATTGACTACACCATGGTGTGGACACGACCTTCGGAGGTCTTTGAACCAATCCCACGCCTCATTCAAGGTTTCATCCTCATCTTAAGTGAAATTAGAGATCTTCCTACTAGTTTCGGAAGTCTTCTCTTGGGAATACAACTCATCCACAAAAGCCGTCGTTACTTATGCCCAAGTACTCACAGAATCGGGAAGTATAGATTGCAACCATTTCTTGGCTTTCCCCGTGAGTGAGAAATGAAAAAGGTTAAGCCTCACGAACTCTTGATTGATACTATTTTACTTGACCGTGGCACAAAGCTCAAGAAAGTTTGCCAAATGATCAAGTGGACACTAATGAGTACATCCTCCGTATGGCTCTTGCTTGATCATGCTAATCAATTGCGGAGAAAACTCAAAGTTAGCGGTTGTTGTTGGTCTCCTTATCCCACTTTTGAGCGCAAATGTTTTGGGGTGACCATAGTCCCTCAAAGCCCTAGCAACGGGTGGATCCTCCGCCATTATACTAGAAGTAGAAGAACTTGATTGATCTTCCCCAAATATCTCCCCTGGTTGTTCCTCACTTGTAGATAGTACCCTTGGTTCCCTAAAAATCTTCCTCAACTCCCGTAAAGTGCCCTCAAGATTGTGGTCGATTGGAAGCAATTGATCTCCTTATAACCTTCTTGACATGCAAATTTAGAAGCTAAAGAGCAAGGTTACTAACACAAGAGCTTACCACCAAGTAGCAAGCAACCAATCGGTAACCAAAGAAAAATGAAAATAGAAAGGGGGAGGAGAATAGAGTTGACTTAGACTCAAAAACCACAATTCAATGCAATGTAATCCGTTGCTTCCCCGGCAACGGCGCCAAAATTTGACACGGTCGTTGCACGTGCCAATTAACAACCTTACTTAGCCTAATATAGGGCAAGAAAGGGTCAAATCCACAGGGAAACAAAGATTAGTCAAAGCTTGAAAGCGATTAACGGCGCAAAGCCTATTTTTGGGGGGTTTAGAGATTAATGATTAACTAAGAAATAATGAACTAATTTGCTAACAATAAACTAAATGATTTGATTTAACTATAATAAGAAAGCACTAGGGATAGGGGAGTTACTAGTTAACCACTAGCTAACCTATTAGTCAAGCCAAGGGGATTCAATAGGATCAATTAAGGGACCAATTCACTCAGATGTTTCCTAATTACTCTGTCGATTTAATTAGGAGGACCTAATCAACAGACTTCACCTATTCTCATAGCAAATTCAATCAATTAAGTACTTTCACAACTCATAGTGATTTAATCAAGGTCCTAGAAAAAGCCCTCCAATCCTCCAGTTTTGTTTTGGGGTCAACACCTATTCTCATAATGAAGTCAACCTATTGACTAGCTTAAGGTCAATCTAGGATTCATTTGTCAATCCTTCGCCTAAGATACCCAAATCTAGTTTAAATGGTTATCAATCAATTAAACATAGCATTAATTTAAGCAGACAACCTAATTTTACCTAGGTTTAACCCCCCAAGCTTGACTTTTGAGGTCAACTAGTGATCACATAGGTCATCCCCTTCCCCTAGTTAGGAAATTACTCTAAATCCATAAAAGAAGTAAACTAAAAAGCTTGGAACATTAATGGAGGTTCAACAATGGTGAAAATCATGGAAATCAACTATTAAGTAACTAATCACTATAAAACACTGCTAAACAAAAATAAACAAGTATTAAAGCAAATAAAGAGTCAAGGGAAGAAGAAATACTCAAAAGAAGATGATGAAATCACTAATTTTCCATTGCAATCAATCCAAACAGCTTCAAGTTCAATCTTAGCTCCACTTTCTCTCACTAAGTTCTGCTTCTCTCTCTAAAACTCTCTCTAATTAAAGCTAATTAATATTCTGAAAATAAGCTAAGTTTATCCATTATTACAAAATTGGGTTTAAATACCCCAAAGTACTAAGGGGAAAGCCATAAAACACAAAATCGAAACCGTCCGAAAAAACCAAAAAAATCCGAAATATACCGAAACCGACCTAAACTGACCAAAATTTCAATGGAACGCTGCGCTCCAAAAACAATGGAGCCATCGCTCCAAGGTCGCTCCAGCCCCGCTCCATATCCACTACTTCTCTGCTTTAATTATTGGACTATGGAGCGGCCGCTCCTTAGTAAATGGAGCGACCGCTCCCCTGTTCTTGTCCCATTTTTTCGCGCCTAAGCAAGCAAAACTTAAGAGAAAGTTAGATAAGGGGAGGGGGGATGCAAATGATTATGCAATGAGCTAAATGCAACCTACTTAGATGCAAATGCACTAAAACTAAAGCAAAACATGAAATCATGAAAAAGGATGCAAAAGGTAAAGAAAAGGAAGCTACATGCCTAAAATGCAACTAAATGACCTAGAACTACTCCTAATTAGTGTGTCTAAAATGTATCATCACCACTTTGAGAGAGGAAACATTGAGCCTTATGTCAAGTTCCTAATTGGCCTCCTCAACATGGGCCGGTACTGGGATGGAATGAACGCCAACCCACGTACCTGCACGTGCCAAATTAGAACCTAACTTAGCCTAATATAGGGTAAGAAAGGGTCGAATCCACGAGGAAGCAATGATTAATCCAGGTTTGAATGAGATTTAGTGAGCTAAGCCTATTTTTGGGGGATTTTGAGATTAATGATTACTAGGAAGTTAACAATAAACTAAATGATTTGATTTAACTATAATAAGAAAGCACTAGGGATATGTTAACAATAAACTAAATGATTTGATTTAACTATAATAAGAAAGCACTAAGGATAGGGGAATTACTAGTTAACCACTAGATAACCTATTAGTCAAGCCAAGGGGATTCAATAGGGTCAATTAAGGGACCAATTCACTCAAATGTTCCCTAATTACTCTCTCGAGCTAATTAGAAGGATCTAATCGACCGACTCCACCTATTCTCATGGCAAATTCAATCGATAAGTATTTCCAAAACCCATAGTCATTTAATCAAGGTCCTAGGAAGTCAACACCTACTATTCTCACGGTGAAGTCAACCTATTAACTAGCTTAAGGTCAATCTAGGCTTCATTTCTCAATCCTTCACCTAAGATACCCAAATCTAGTTTAAATGGTGATCAATCAATTAAACATTGCATAAACTAAGCTAGACAACCTAATTTTACCAAGGTCTAACCCCTAAGCTCGACTTTAGAGGTCAATTGGTGATCACCCAGATCATCTCCTTCCCCTAGTTAGGAAACTACTCTAAAGCCATAAAGAAGTGAAAAAAAAGCTTGAAACATTAATGGAGGTTCGACAATGGTGGAAAATATGGAAATAAAGTAATAAGTAACTAATCACTACTAAACAATGTTAGATATAAATAAACAATTATTAAAGCAAGTCAAGAGTAAAGGGAAAAAGAAATACACAATAGACGATGATGAAAATCACTAATTTTCCATTGCAATTAATCAAAAAGCTTCAAGTTCAATCTTAGATCCGCTTTCGCTCACTAAGTTCTACTTCTCTCTCTGAAACTCTCTCTAATTATAACTAATTAATTTAGAAAATAAAGCTAATTTTTTTCTATTATTACAAAATTGGGTTTTTATACCCCGTAAACATAAGGGCAATAAAGTAGAAGACGAGTGAAAATGGCAGCTCTGGGCTTAAGGAGCGCCTGCTCCTCAGACTGTGGAGCGCCCGCTCCAAGATTAGAGCAACCGCTCCAGGAACGCTCCTGGGTCGCTCCAAGCTATTGTCCCCTTTCTTCACTTTTCCTTGGCCAGAGCACCCGCACCGCCTCTTTTGGAGTGTCCGCTCCCCTGTTTTTGCTCCTTTTCCATGTGCTTAAGCTATCAATACTTGAAACAAGGTTAGACAAAGAGAGGGGGGGGGAATGAAAATGCTCATGCAATGCACTAATATGCAAACTAATTAGATGTAAATGCACTAAAAACTAAGGTAAAACTTGCAATAATGAAAAAGGATGCGAAATGGAAAAGAAAAGAGAGCAACATGACCTAAAATGCAACAAAACGGCCTAGAACTACATCTAATTAGTGAGTCTAAAACTCACTTATCAACATGACTGTGGAGCAGTATTATGAGAAGTTTGTTGAGTTTATGGAATTTGCTCCGGAGTTAGTCCCTACTAAGGAGAGAAAGGCTATTAGGTTTGAAACTGGTCTTAATCTTGAGGTGAAGCTTTGGTTAGGAGGTGCAACCTTTAAGACCTTGGAAGAAGTGTATGATAGAGCTGCTCATTTAGGTTCCTATTTGAAACAAGATGGAGTTGAGAACTCGACTATTAAAAGAAAGGAGAATCCAAGTCAGAATTTTCAGAAGAACGACAAGAAGTACAAGCCTCAACACAACATTCACCAAATAGGACAAGCTAGTGGCCAATGGAATGGAGGCCAGTATCAACATCAATAGAAGGATAGAAATGGCTCTAATAAGGAAAAGAAAGCAGGAGAAAGAGTGTATTTCTGTAAGAAGTGTCCTTATAATCATCTTGGGAAGTATTGTGAAGGAAAACTAGTGGAGTGTAACTACTGCCACAAATTTGGTCATAGAAGTATGAATGTTTTACAAAGAACCCTTAGTTGACGAATAAAGGCTAAAATGGAAGCCAGAGTGGTCAAGGCAACCGAAACCATCCAGGAGGAAGCTACTATCAAGGTGGAAACAAACAGAATGGGAACAACAAGACAATTTAGAGTGGAACTGGACCGAGTGTGCCTGTTGTTGCGAGGTTGAATATAATCAGTGCTAGAGAAGTTGAGACGTCGACGGATGTAGTTTCGGGTAATGTTTCTATCAACTCCAATTATGTTAACATTTTATTTGATTCAGGAGCTGAACGTTCATTTGTTTCAAAGTTATTTATTTCTAAATATGGTTTGGAGAACCCTAGGACTGAGATACAATTTAGGTTACCATCTGTGGAAATAGTGACTTGCTCTAGAGTATTTGAGAGTTTCCTTGTGAGAATTTGGTATGTAGATTTTGAAACTAACCTTGTAGAGTTTCTTTTAAAAGATTTGGAGGTTATTTTGGGAATGGACTGGCTTAAAGAATATAAAGCCGAGATTATTAGTGGAGAACAAAAAGGTGAGATTGAGCAATAAGAGTGGAAAGAAGGTGACTTTTAAGGGAAAATCAGAAGGGAATAGGATCAAGATCATTTCAGCTTTGAGTTTGGTTAAGCAAGTGAGTAAGGGAGCACCATTATACTTATGTAGTGTGCAGAGGGTAAAAGAAGAAAAGCTTAAAGTAGAGGATGTGGAGGTAGTGAATGAGTTCCCATATGTATTTCTTGAAGACATACCTAGAATGCCACCCCAGAGAGAGTTGGAGTTCACAATAGACCTAGTTCCTAGAACTGCACCAATATCGAAAGCGCCCTATAGAATGGCGCCAGCGGAAATGAAGGAGTTGAATAAGAAACTAGAGGAGTTACTTGAGAAAAGGTATATTAGACCTAGCTACTCTTTGTAGGGAGCACCTATTTTGTTCGTGAAGAAGAAGGATTGGAGCTTGAGGTTATATATCGATTATAGGGATCTCAAAAAGGTGACTATCCAGAATAAGTATCCGTTGCCAAGGATCGATGATTTCTTCGATCAATTAAAAGGAGCTTCGATATTTTCGAAGATAGGTTTGAGGTCATGGTATCACCAAATGCAAATTGTGGAGAAGGACATACCAAAAACTGCCTTTAGGACTAGGTATGGTCATTACGAGTTCATAGTGATGGCATTTGGGTTAACCAATGCACCACCGATGTTTATGGACTTAATGAATAGGGTGTTTCAAGAGTATCTGGATAAGTTTGTCACTACTACATTAAAGGGCTGATGCAACCCCTAAAAACATTGCATTATATGGTTATAAACGTTGCAATAGACCTAATACAACGCTTTAAATGCGCTGCATACGCTTTCACTGCATTTGAGCCAATGCAACGCTTTATACCCTCAAATGCAACACTTCTGTAAAGTTCTAATAAAGCACTGCAATAGGTCTTAAAGCAATGCACTTGATTGACAATTGCAACGCTTATTTTCACACTACAAATGCAACGGTTTACCAAGTTGCAACGCTTAATGGAGAAGCAAATGCAACTTTTTTAATGGTCTCTTGTATATAAGCACGCTTACGTACATTGTGTTACACCTACTAGACATATTGTACTATTATACAATTAATTACTAAACAATTTGAAGCACAATACATTATACAATACTTTACAAATACTAAATATCAACCAACAATCAATATATATTGCATGATTGTATTAGATACATACTAAAATGTTAATTATGGTATACTACACTTGCTTACACAATCAAAAACTTAAACTAAGACAAGTCTAGAGTTCAACTTCAAATAAAACCAATAATCCTTATGTAACAAGTTTCCGCTACCCTGCGATTGACCAAAAAAAAATACAAAATCACTATATATATACCATATAGAAGCCCATAATAAGATCAACCATAATACATCAACAAGAGATCAATCCACATGTGCGCTGTCTTTGAGCTCCTCATTCAAATTTTCCTACTCAAGTTAGTAATATATAGCTTACTAATAGAGATAAAAGGTAAGAATGAACGAGGATTATAGTTTATAGGGGAGGGGTGGGGTTTGGTTGGCAGGCTTTAGTACCATTAGTTCCATGGAGAATAATGGAAGGCATGGGGTTGTAACTTAAGCTATGAATATGGCAATATCGTAGAGTTTGTGAATAGAATAATGGGAGTGATTATGAGTTTGTGAATAGAATAATGGAAGTGATTATGACTTTCATATCCCTAAACTTGCACTACTGTCAAAAGTTTCTTGTAGAGTTTGTGAATTGATAATGGGTGTGATTATTCGAGCAAGCCATGTTATAATGTTATAATGTTGCAAGTCATCGTTGAACTTTTTTCTCTCTAATTTTTACATTCCTTAGGGAGTGTAGTATAATAGCTGGGTGTAAATAGTTTTGTTCATTGCTTGTACGTTAGAAAGAAAGTGCATATGACCATATCAGTGGACTGAACTTGAGCCTAGTAAAAGAAATCTTGAAATTTTAGGTTGTGTTACTCCTGAAGCTTACCGTGACATAAAAATCTGGAGGAAAATTGAACGAAATGTGTGTTTGAAATCACAATACCATCCTTGACCCTTATATACAGTCACCTGCAGAATCGAGAAGGTTGAATCAGCACATAGATATTCTGAAAGTTACACACTGAAAGAAGAAAGTCGGCTAATCAACGGGGACAAGAAGTGTTTAAATGGAAATTATCGAAGGCAATGCGAAAACCCACTTAACCAACCAGACAACAAGAGATAATGTTGAAGATTGTCAATTCACATAAAGATAGAGACCTATCACTTTCAAGTTCAAAAAGCCACTACATATATCACATGATATTGTTTACTGTAAAAGTTTAGAAGTTAAAATGGTAAGAGAAAAAAAGGCTTCATATCAAAAAATACAACTAATTGGTAGGTTGGAAGGTTCAATTTGACAACAGGAGATAATCTTTTTGAACATTAGGGTAGCAATACCAAAAGTGAGAAGCAGGAGCCTGGTATAATTGAGCATTATGGTGAAACAGCACCACAGAAGATAATCTCTAGCATCCTAACCTTCAACAAAGCCAAATCCTTCAAAAATTCACATGCTAACCAACCAGCCGAACCACCAAAACTGTAACATCTTCCTGAAGATAATATCTCAATTGTAAAGCAATCAAAAAGCACAAAAATTAAAGATAACCCATTGAAGAAAATCAGGTAAATAACTTCATACACATCAAAATATATTCGTAGAAATGTGTATGTGAAACTACAGGAATGAAATTCTGGAATTAAGATCACCATGAATCGTCTAAAGCATTGAAGAAGAAAGGCAGCAATATCATCATCATTAATGGAAACGGCAAAACATAACAAAATTCAAAAGAAAAAAAAAGAAAGGGGTTGAGGGACGAACCAATTGGCAGTGCCAGCCGATAAAACCAGGAGAAACAAGCCATCTTCTCGAGCAGCGGCGACCTGAGTGTCCAATGGACGCTTGTGGCTAGGGCAACTATCGGTGATGGCGTCCAATTGATTGAACTAAATATGTGTTGTTGTACCATTTGTATCTCTATCTACGCTACTCTACTCTAGGGTTTCACAATAATACAACAAAATCTGCTAACACTTTCTCAGTTATGGACATTGAGGAAGGTGCAAATGAAGAAGAAGAAAAAGAAAGAAAATTTGGAGAACGAAAATTGAGTTCTTCAATAGCTTTTGGGGGTATGGAAATCGAACTCTTCTAGGAGTGAGTTAGGGTTTGAAAGTTGTGAGAGGGAATCAGAGATATGAAGGTGTTTGAGCATTTTGGAGGGTCTTTTTTTGTCTTCGTTTTGGCTGAATTAATTTGAATATTTCACAAAAAGAGGGCGGGGAATTAAAATAGGGGCATTAATATGCGTGCAAGGGAATTTTAAATCTCCCTTCCTTATCAAGTGCAACACCCCCTATCAAAATCGTTGCTTAGTCATATCAAAGGCAACGCTCAATGGCTTTGGGTGACAGTGATTTTAAAGGCGCTGCAATCTATACTTACGAGATAATAAAGCCGTCCCGAAATGATCTATCACATTGCTCCATGTCATTAAATACAAATATAAATTATTAATAAAAAAATTAATTAGCAAAAAAAAATAATTAATACCGTGAATGATTACGTGATTAGCTTTTGCTTTTGAGATTTGTACGACTTATTAATTAATATAAGATAGAATTAATAATATAATTTTTAATAAAGAATAATTAAAAGAATAATTACATTCTAAATAAAATATTATATTCCTTATCTAAAAATACTATCAATATTAAATTATCAAATTATTCATAACTTGCATTTTAAATCTCATAAAATTATAATTTTTGCGCCGTTAGATTCATCTCGAAAAATACTTTGAATCAAGATCCACTTATGAAAAGTTTTCCTAGAATTGCAATAAATCTTATATTTTACCTATTTAGGGCATGTTTTATTTGGCATAAATGAGGTGAACTGAACTGAATCGAATTAAACTGAATTGATTTGAAATAATCTGACTAATTAATTAAGATGCAATATAAGTAATATGAGAGGCCAATTGAATTTTATCACTTTCAAATTAATAGAGTAAACTAAGAAAACAATATTATTTAACACTAAATGCCCACTCGAGTTGGACATGTAAAAAAAACTCATCTAATTCAATTTATACAATGGAAAATTATTAAATATAAATATATTAAAGTGGGCTCGAATTGATAAAATACCAAATACATCCAAACTAAGTTCAATTCAATCAAATTAGGTAAAGTAAATGTACTAGCATGCTCGAGTTTAAATCACGATACACATTAATTTCGACTGAGTTTGATCCCGTTGAAGTAATTCTGGTTAGTTGAATGTATAAAAATAATAAGACATCTCCTGGACATTGTCCGGGTTAGAAGCTAGTTTCTTATAAAAGTGTTGCAATAGATATTCTAAACACTAGTGGAAAAAATAGCAATAGCTGCACCCTATTAGCCGCGGGCTTATCAATTAACCCGCAGCTAAACAACAATTGCTTCGGGACTGTAAATAAGCCCGCGGCTAATGACGCTTTGATGCGGGCCCTTAGCACATGTTCGCGGCTACCGTTATTAAAAAAAAAGGCTAAAATGAATAATTCAGATCTAAGGTTATTGGTAAAAGGCGAGGCCTCATTCTTCCCCTGAGTTTCACAAATAGCGAACACCAAATAATTCTCAAACCCTAAGTTCCTAAATTCGCTCGACAGTATCACACTTCTTCTCCCTAATTGAAGCTCACAGTATCACACTTCTTCTCATCTAATTGAAGTTCTTCGCATCTCTTTCCTCTCTCTCCTTTGCTTTGCCTAGTAGTTCTGTAGAGATGCGGCGTTTTCCCTTCCTCGTTGTTCGCCTGGTGGTATCAATGAACTGAAACAGACCCTAATCCCTCGACGAATTTCAAGCCAGTAAGTAAATTTCTCTTTGATTGAAACGTTTCGTTCTCAAGATGAACCCTAAGTTTTTTTATTTCTTCAATTAAAGCCTTAATTTCACATCTGAAATTGTAAATTTGTTGCGAATTTTTGCTAAAACGTACATAATCTATTTTTTTGCCTTATATTCTCATTGATATCTCAATAATAAATGAAGGATTGAGATTGATGGTTATTTTGATATTTTAAACAGATTTACCTCTTCGCAGAGGTCTATGTCTGCTTGCACCTTTTGTATTGGTCATGCTTCTCTAGATTGTTGGGATGTTAGGGTTTTGAATATGTTAGAGTGATTCTCAATTAATTGGTTTGGTTGGTTTGTGATTTGCAAGATAGAGAAAACATTTCTAGAGCCTTATCTAAGGCTTGTCTTATAAGCGCTTGTCTTATAAGAGAGGGCCATTATTTATGGCCTATAGCATGCTTACCATATATTAGTGTTTTTCTTTCTTTAGTTGTCCTTGTGATATTGTTGGTGCTTTGGGAAATCAATTTGTCAAAGTGTAAATGCATACTGCAAACCCCTGTCATGAGACATAAGGCAAACTGATTATAAAGGCTGTTAATTATGAAAGCAATCTAGTAAAGGAATAGGATTGTAAGTTGCTTTTTTTTCAGGAGAGTTAGCCTTTGTTGTGGCGTCATCTACCAAGATCATTACTCAAGACATATGGGGTAACGACACTCATGACATTCAGGTGTTGTCTTCATTGTTATCTATCCCCTTTTTTTAGCTCAATGATCATAAGGTCTATCATGCTCTGAAAGATCTCATCATCTTGGGGAGTAATAATCCTCCTTTTACGAGTTTTTTCAAAAGTCTATGTATTCCTACAGTTATGCAGTCTAGAAGATCTGTGGGATGAGAAGGGATTTTGTATGCCCCTGTCTTTTTTCTTCTCAAGAGGATTCCAAAACTAAAATTTTCTCGTTATGCAATCTAGCACTATTTTATATTTCATGTTGGATTTCATAAAACCTGATTTTGCTTTACTAGTGTCCTAGGTATTAACTCATCTCTAAAAATGAAGTTGACATTTCCAAACTAATTGTAAGTGATGTCGACGAAATCGTCCACAAAATCTACCAGTGCTGCTACCGGCGTCCGTTGCCATGCTACGATGGCATTGTTCTTGTCCCTCCCATCGTTCTTGCCGCCTTCCTTAACCTTTCCGGAGTTGCGGCTATAGTGTGTTGTTGTCCCTTGCATCTCCGTCGTTGGTACTACAACTCTTTCATTTATTGCTGATCCCTAATTTTCTCTAAGATTCTGCAAACTCTTTAGTTACAGATATGGTGTTTCAGTTCAGCTTACAAGTGAATTAGATATGAAATCTTTGATTTGACTTGATTACTTGTGATGAATTGCAAAGGTTTGTTTTTCTCTTCTTTATTTCAGGGCAAGTGGCATTGCCTGGTGGTAAAGCCGAGGAGGGTGAAAAGGATGATGGAGAAACCGCAACAAGGGAAGCTAAAGAAGAGATTGGATTGGATCCATCACTAGTGAATGTTGTGACGCATCTCGAGCCATTTTTGTCTAAGGTAATTGGTGTTGAATTTCTGTTTCAGGGCAAGGTGAATCTCCGTAGTCCAGATCATAATTTTTGGCTTATAGAAATTGATAATTATGGATCTAATAATGGTCTGCCACCTATTGTTGAAAACAGAAGTTTCTTTGGACGAGAGATTGGTGCAGCAGACAGAAGCTTCTGGTGAGGAAACTGATGAAAATCTCAGGGTGCAGACATATATATAAGGGTGGTTCGTGATGGACGAGGACCTGACCGTAATGTTTAGAGTAATTTTAAGCAGGTAACAAGTTATGCTTTTAACAGGACTAAATTTATCTAGATATGTGAAAAGATCACAAGTAGCATTATTTGGTTATGCATGCTTCAAACGATTTCTAGGATAGGATAGGTAGCATTTGAAGCTTATTATGATCATGTATCCGAGCAATAACATATACATAGGATAGGTAGCATTTGAAGCTTATAATGATCATGTATCCGAGCAATAACATATACATAGGATAGGGCTACTGGAGCGGATATCTGATGTGCTGCTGCATTTATCGTGTAGTGGTAGTTTTTGAACTCAAATAATATTTGACAGCCACCTGCTTGAACGTGTAAGGTGTGAATTAGTCGTTCCTTACTCCTCTCATTAACTGTTTTTGTGTCCTCATTATGATATGAGTTGAATTAACGGCACAGCTTCAAGCACAACGTTGCTTGGATCTTTAGTTATGGTCATATTGGTCATTAATCTGATGCCCTTTTTGTTTGGATTATTGAAGGTGCTCCTGTTCATCTCATATCGTCCTTGCATATCTCACCGTTATGTTGAGCTCTAAACTTCTATGTTTTTCATGCCTATTTTTGTTTGGATTTATTGTTTATTTTTTTACTCCTGATAGTTTTGCTCTTGCTTTCATTGTTTCAGGTGGTCAAGCAAAGACACTACTGTGGTCAATCAGAGAGCACCTTAAAGTTTGCTGAAAGGGTGCCTGGTGTTGAATTAGGTGTTACAAGAAGTAGCAAAGAGGGCCAAGATGACAGAGATTTAGCAGATCAGGTGCTTTAATAATTTGTTGATTGTAGAGCAACATGTGATGTCTTAAGATAATATAGGTATTAGATACTTGATATTTTAGTTATATAGGTTATAGTTTTCTATTTCCTCTTTTCTATATTTGTTGAAATGTAAATACTTACTATAATAATTAAGAAATTCAGGTTACAAGTCTGTTAGTTTGGCAAAGTGGAAGCCACTTGGAATCTAATCATCATCAGCATCATCAATTTGATTATCATCAGCATCATGCAGTGATTTCTTAAAATAGCATGAAACTTTTCTAAAAAAAAAGCAGATTTGCTGCGGGCTTGAGCTTGTGGTCCACAGCTATTGAAGTTCTTTTTTAAAAAAAAAGAAGCAGATTTGTTGCGGGCTTGAGCTTGTAGCCCGCAGCTATTGAAGTTTATTGCTGCGGGCTTGAGCTTGAGGCCCGCAGCAAAACTTCCATTTTAGTTGCGTCTTTGTACGCAGCTACTGTTTTTCCGCTTTTGCTGCGCCTTCAATAGCTACGACCCTTGTACGCAGCTACAAGCCCTTTTAAGGCCCGCAGCAACAAGTGTTTTTTCCACTAGTGTTAAAGCAACGCTTTTTTTGAACCGTTGCATATGACACGTTGCGGTAGATCTTTAAAGTAGTAGTGTGTAGTGGTTTTCATTGATGATATCCTTATTTACTCGAGGAATAAAGAAGAGCATGAGGAGCACCAAAGTTGATTTGAATTTTTTTTTTTGAAATTCATATCATAAAAGAATAAAAATGAATAAGCCTAAACTAAAATATAGTTCATTGGATTCGGTTAGTGTTGTCTACACTTGGGGAGCATCAGTTGTACGCAAAATTCTCAAAGTGTAAATTTTGGATGGAGGAAGTGGCATTTCTTGGCCACATTGTGTCGAAGGATGGGATTTATGTGGATCCGGTGAAGATAACAACAGTTAGTGAATGGCCTACACCTAGGAACATCACTTACATTAGGAGTTTCTTGGGGTCTAGCTGTGTATTATAGGCTTTTTGTGAAGGATTTCTCGAGGATAGCTAAGCCGATGACTAGTCTTATGAAGAAGGAGATGAAGTTCATATGGACCGAAGAGTGTAAGAAACCCTTTACAAAGCTTAAGGAGTTGTTGACTAGCTACGACTCCGATTTTGATGTTGCCAGAGGAAAATGATGAGTTGGAATTATATAGTGACGCATCGAAGAATAGTTTAGGATGTGTTTGATGCAAAATAGGAAGGTTATAGCCTATGCTTCTAGGCAATTTAAACCGTATGAGGTGAATTACCCAACCCATGACCTTGAATTAGCCGCAATAGTGTTTGCTTTGAAGATTTGGCGACACTACTTGTATGGAGTGAAGGTGAAGTTGTATATCGATCACAAGAGTTTGAGGTACTTGTACACTCAATAGGATTAGAATATGAGGCAAAGAAGGTGGTTAGAGTTAGTGAATGATTATGATATCGAGATCATACACCATGAAGAAAAGGTGAATGTAATTGTCGATGCTCTAAGTCGCAAGTCTAGCCATAGTCTGAGTACTTTGGTATTGCCAGAAAAGTTGTGTGAGTAGTTTAGGAAGCTTAATATTGAAATTTTTTGAAGTGGTGGAGTGGAAGCATGCTTCAATGCCATTTCAATCCAATCAACACTAAATGAGGAGATTTTAAAGTCTCAAGAAGGGAATAAGGAGATGGAGAAGATTAAGAAGTTGATCGAGTAGAAGAAAACAAAGGAGTTTAGTATCTATGAGTTCCGATTCAATGGAAGGTAGTGTATACCATCGAGTTGCACCAAGTTGAAAGGGAAAGTGATGAAAGAAGGACATAATACGACTTATTCTATCCACCCTAGAGGGGATAAGTTATACAAGGACTTGAAGATAATGTTTTGGTGGAACAATATGAGGAGATAAATAGCTTATTTGTTGCTCGATGTTTGACTTGCCAAAAGGTCAAGAGTGAACACAAAAGACCTCAGGGGACGATTCAACCGTTACAGGTGCCTGAGTGGAAGTGGGATGATATAGCAATGGATTTTGTTGTAGGTCTTCCCAAGGCAGCAAAGAGATACACGGAGGTGGTGTGGGTGATCATAGATAGGCTAACTAAGGTAGCCAAGTTTGTGCCTATGAGGGATAAATGGTCGATGGATTAGTGTGGTAAAGTATACGTGGATCAAGTGGTGAGGCATCATGGAGTTCCTTCTATAATTGTGTCAGATAGAGATTCCAGATTCTTATCTCATTTTTTGGATTCTATACAAAAGGCTTTTGGGACCGACGTGCTTAAGAGTAGGACTTTTCATCCAGCACCTGATGGTCAATCATAGAGAACCATTCAGACTCTTGAAGATATGTTGAGAGCATGTGCTTTAAATTACCCCAAGACTTAGGATGATATGTTAGCTTTGTCTCGTACAATAATAGCTATCATTCGAGCATTAAGATGGCTCCTTTTGAGCCGTTGTATGGTAGAAAATGTCATAGTTCATTGTGTTGGAATGATATTAGTGAGACGGTTACTTTGGGACTGCAAATGATTGAGGATATTGTGAATCAAGTGAGTTATATTCGCGAGAAGATGAGGGCGGCCCAGGACCCTCAAAAGGCGTATGCTGATGAGAATAGAAGAGATAGTGAGTATCAAGTGGGCGAGAAGGTGTTACTCGAGGTGTCACCTATAAAGGGGGTGATGCTTTTTGGGCAAAAAGAAAGCTTAGCCGAAGTTTATAGGTCCCTATGTCATTGTTGAAAGAATTGGAAGATTGCGTTATCATATGGATTTGCCAAATTAAGGTGCATAATGTGTTTCATGTATCCCAACTAAAGAGATATGTGCCAGATAAGTCTCACGTATTAGATCATGAGATTATAGAAGTGGATGAGACTCTTTCATTCGAAGAGAGAGCAGTGAAGATCTGAGACTCTAAAGTGAGGAGTACAAGAAATAAGGATATGAAGATAGTCAAGGTGTTATGGCCTCCCATGTAACCAGGCCGAAGATGACATGAGAAAGAAGTATCCCGAGATTTTCGACTAGGTGAGTTGAGTTCCGGGACATAACTCCTTTTAAGGGGGTAGAGGGCGCACGTGCGTTATGCTAGAAATTAGTAAGAATATGTTGCATTATACATGATTTTCATAGTTTTCAAGGAAAACTTTTCAAAAGAAGTAAGAATTTCTCAGTTGAGCATTCAAGGCAAAAAATTTATTTAGTAGCGTACTATTTGGCTACTTATTTTACTTAGTAGCATATTATTTGGCTTCTTATTTTATTGGTACCGTATTATATGGCTACTTCTTTAGAGAGAATTATTTTATTGGGGCATAATGGTCCCGAGTTTTCAAGGTAAAGGTTTTTGGAAAAGAGAGGAGGTTTTATTTAAGTTTCGGGATGAAACTTCTTTTAAGGAGGGTAGACTGTAATCCCCCATATTTTTGAGCTATTTAATTAAACATTTAATTATTTTTGAAGCATTAAAGCAATTTAAATATTAGTGTTTTCAGTGAAAAGGGTATCTTAGTCATTTCAAAAAGAAGGATATTTTGGTAAATTTTATGATTAAGTGTATTTTGGTCTTTTTACCAAAACGTAGTTTTTTTCTACTATAAAAGGAGGAATTAGGGGTTTCCTCCATCATTTACTAACCACCATCTTCACAAGGAGCAATTTGCCTTTCTCTTTTTCTCTCTTCTCTCTCAAACCCTAGTTTTTATTCTCCATTAATTCCTCCATAGATTCAAGTTCTAATTTATTATTCTCCATTGATTTTTATTGGAGGACCATTCAAGCATCAAAGTAAAGCAAAGGTTTTTTTTTTTTTTCTCCCTTTTCTTTGTCTTTTCTTTCCTCTCTTTCACTTGTTTTTCTCCCTTTTTGGTCGGCTCTTCTTGCGCATTTCCGGCAGCCGTATGGCTGGTGGTTGGGCTGGTGGTCCGCGGTTCCACCTAGCGCCGCCGCCAATAGGCGGTGGTGTTGTGGTTCGTTGGTAGACGTCCAGTTGCGTTTTTGTGTTGTTTGTTGTGTGGTTTTCGAACCACACACAAATCTACAAAAAAAATATTTAATTATTTTATTTATTCATTTACTGCTATATTTTAATTAATAAATAATTAGTTTTTATGAGTTTTAAGCATTAGTTTGTATTGGTCTTTGCCTACTAGTAAAGATTTTCAAGTTTTATGATCTAAAAGAGCTTTTAGAGTGTTTTAAATAAAAACCAGATTTACTATTATTATTGTTTAAAATCTAATATTTATTTATTAATAACCTTGAATTATTTGTTCTTAAGTACTAATTATTAGTACTTCTTTATTGGAATTTTGTTTGGTGATTCCATTGTATTAGCAAGGTACATACACTTTGACCTTTGACCTTAGTGGTTATTAAGGATTATTTGTTGAGCATGAGAAGTTAGGGGAGGCTTATGCCTTAAGATTGTTTGAGGTTTACGTTGTGAACATAGAAATGAGACTAGGAATGGAACTTTTGAGTTATTCCTGTCATTTGAGAATCATGTTATTGATGTTTATTGCTTTTGAGCATGATTAAAGTTTATCTATGTTATTCTTGAAGCTATGGCTTGCATCAGTATTTATCGAGCAAGGTCTCATGAGTAGTTTATTTTATTGAGCAAGGTCTCATGAATAGTTAAAGTTATTGAGCAAGGTTTCACTAGTAGTTAAAGTTATTGGGCAAGGTCCCACAAATAGTTAACCATTGAGCAAGGACTCAATTGGTTGGATCATGGATCCTTAAGAAAGAAGAAAGGACTCAAGGAGTCTTTCAAGTAAGAGTTGAGCAAGAGCTCGAAAGAACAAGAATTGAGGTTGTTTGTGGTACTTGTTTGTTATCGCTTATTAAAGAAAGGTAAGAAATTAATTTATTTGCTTATTTGTATTAGTCGTGTGTGTATCATATATCGAACTTTGGCAATAAAACTCTTGGGTAGGATCCCCCATGAGTATTGAACTTTGGCAAGGTGTTGCTGTGCATGGGGATCATAAGTGTCAAGATGGGAATTTAAGTGTAGAAACACTTATTTCAATAAAGTTATTTTGATTTATGTTTTTTTTGAATAAGGTACTATTATGGGGTAGTTCTTGAGTTGTTAACTCATTTATTGAATTATATATTTCGATTTTATTAAAGTATTTTAAGTTATATTTTAAAAGATTTCTGCTGTATTCTCTGTTTAGCCTTATGTATTATCATGTGTGGCGTAACATTTCCATAGTTTCTCTATTTTATAGAGGTTAATAAATGAAGGGATGAGGGTGCTACATATTAAGTATGATAAATTAATGAGATAACACAAACCTCTATCCAGATCTTCACAGAGACATATAGTTTGATTCGTATAACAACACAAGTGTAAAATAATGGAAGTATATTCTACCACATTTTTTGAAAAAAGAAGTTATTTTTAACTCAAAGAATGAGACTTTTAGAAGAAAAAAGAGAAAAAGTATCCTACATCATCCTTTTCCCCATGAATTCTTTAGAACCACATCCACAACTAATAAACATGTGACTATCCCCATCGACCACAAACCATTGTTGCCAACATTAGCCTAATTCTTCTACTCGTTCCACAATCGATCACTAATGTTGCGTAAATTAATTTGACCATGCACCCTCTATCCTTATCCCTTTTCTTTGTTTTCTCTATGGTAGATATTTGTGCCACCACCCTTGACATCAAATCAAGATTTTCCTTTTGTATCCTCTCTTGTTGAGGGCACTTTTATAGCATTAAAACTTGTTATTCCCAAAGGAAGGAAGACTATCAATAGTAAGGAAATATTTATCCCATAAAGGAACATTTTACGTCATGTTTAATCTCGAACCATATTATATACTAGAATTATCATAATTTGTCTTTATGCATGAGTATTCCTTTTAATTAGTGATTTATAACTATATAGATTCTAGCCAATTTCGTAGTTGACGACTAGTATCATATGGTCGTAAGGTCCTCATCACTTTTGCGGTTCGACAAAAAAGCGAGATTATATATAAGCATATAGTTATATCACTATATGTACCCACAATATTTTATAGAGGTTATGTGATCGTGATAACAACATAAATCATGAAAATTATATGTAGTGTATCAAACCTCATAGTAGGAATACACAAATACATGTCATTAACGATGTTACACAAACCATTAGTAAGCACACGATAATAGAGTTACAACTGTCACATCTCAAAACATACATACATCATGGTGAGAAATTACATATTCTTATGGTTTACCATTCTTATTCTTTACTATAAAGAAATCTTTGTTGTCAATACAATAAAACTATGCTAGTATTGATATATCTCATTCGGTATAGTTAGTTCGTACGGTGTGTTAGTTGTTAGTGGTTCAAAGTTGTAAAACCCTTGTTGCTCTCCAATCTACAATAACAACATACAATAGGGATAAATGAATTATCCAAAAAAAAAAATATAGTATGTAACACAAAGAGAAGAAACTCAATAAAACGCTCACAATAAGCTACCTTTTGTTGAAGATACTTGTTTGCAGCTCGCAACACGTCCTCCTTAATAGGAAAATCAAGTATCTTTTCAATTAACTTAAAGAAAAGGTTCACAAACCAAACCTATTATAAACAATTTATACAGAAAACTAATAATACTTTATAAAACTTCTTAATGAACTTCCAAAGGAAAAACAAGATATATACAAGATATGTCGATCTATTTCACTCTTTGCCAAAGCTTTAAGCTTTTTAGTAAAGCCTTTATATCTACAAAAACCATGACTTTTGGATCAATTTATAGCAATATTCTTGATCATGGCAGTCTTTGGAAAGAGTCGTCGATCTTCATGAAAACTATGATCTTCACTTTGACACTTAGTGTCATCACATTCAAACTCAAATTCAAATAGATAAATTCAAGGAGTCTTTGTCACAAAATACCTCTTATAATATACATGGCAGGTTTAAATACCATATATAATTGTTGTTTATTTTAAGTACCTTATATATGTAATACAGTACCTATCACTTCCAATGAGTGGTTTTCCGTCCAAAATTAGTGGTTTTTCGACAAAAAAGAGTAGTTTTCTGGCTAAAATTTGCGATTTTCCAGCCAAAAACCTATCATTATTGATAGTGAAAGCTACTGGTATTTGATATATAAGGTACTTAAATTGAAAAAAATACATAAGATATATAAACTTACAAGCTTCATTTTAATAGGTAATTTTTTTTTATAAAAATCCTAAATTCAACCAAGCAGAAATTCGACCTTTTCATAAGCGATGATTTTTATCTTTGTCTATCGCCATCTGAGATTTTTTTCTACGAAAATAAGACTTATAAAATTTTATTTTCCATTCAATTCTATGTTAAATCAATCTAATTATAGCTCAGACCAGTTTATAGCAATAATCTTGGCATTGCTTCTAAATTGGCAATAACTTACACCATTATATGTCTTTACGTTTAGCAATTGTTGGACATATATATATATATATATATGTGACTATATGAGATACTCCAAACTTGATGCTCTAATATAAATAAAAACCTCAAAGTCCCACATAGGAAGATTAAACACTTTTAGCCTCGTTTACATGTTCTATCACTCTTGTAAGATTTATTTGAAGACTATAGGATATGGTCTAGTAACCACCACACATGCGCGCATGCGAGCCGAACTCAGGCTCGGGCACAAGAAGGGTCCTGTGGCATTGGCCTGACACATTTGTGTGCGTGGGTGTGTTCTTTTCATACCACGGACCTATATTTTTACGGGAAAGGGTAACCGATACTTTGACTAATATATTTTCTTTTTGCCTTCAATGACATAACCGGTTTAGGCGTGATTTACGGCACAGGATACTCCATTCTGTTTCTATTCAATTTCTCCTGTTTATAAATTGTTATCCACGGGCTTGTATGAGACACAAGATTTTCATCAGTTTCTTTATTCTGCTCACAATAAAATCTAGTTTTTTGTTTCTGACAACCTTATTTGTGGTTCTCATTCTACCTCTTCGTGGTACACCGTGGAGTTGGAAGTCGTGCATCCCTGGATACAGGTCAAATTCAACTTTAGAGTAGTGATTCTCTAGCGCCCCGATGGTTTTTAGTATGTTTTATATTTTATCAATTTCCATACTAGTCATATATCCTACATTCTAAAGTCCTATTTTTTTGTCTGTTTTTGGTTTGAATATGGCTAGTGGTGATATTCCCTTTGATGTGCCTCTTAATGATATTGTTATGCTGAACCCCTTTGTCTCGGATATGTAGAAATCGGATGCTTTCCATGGAAAAAAATTACAAAACGTGGTTAGACAAAATGAAATTTTTCTTGGGGCAGAGTAAGGTAGACTATTCCTCGACTGAAATTGTAGACCCTTCCAATAGGCTTTTTGAGAACGATAACAAGACTTGTAGGGGTATGTTGTTGCATTACATGAACAACCCTTTATACTTAATATACAGTTTGTATAAGCGTGCTAAGGAAATTTGGGATGCATAAAGTCTGAATATGGTACTAATGATTATGGGACGAAAAGTATGTATGCAGGCATTGGTTTAAGTTTACCATGACTGATGATAAACCTACGTTAGAACAAGTTCATGCTTATGAGACTTTGTTTGCTGATGTTACTGCTGAGGCAATGGACCTCCAGATCCGTTTCAAGCTAATTTTCTTCTTGAAAATTACCACCTTCCTGGAAAACATAAGTTTTTTCTTTGAAGCATAAACAGAAGGATTTCATCCTTCAAATTAGTATCCCACATGAAGATAGAGGACCAAAATCGTATCCAACCTATAGGGAAAACACATGATCATTCTTCCTCTAATACTAATCTAGTTGGATCGAAGAATGCAAGTTTTAACAAAGGACCAATAGCTATTGAAATTCATGGGAGTAAATAGATTAACAACTTTAAAGGTTAGAGACATATTAAGGGCAACTTCTATTCAGGTGGTAAGTATGGACATCTAGCAATGGAATGTAGACAAGGACATTGACCTGAAGCGAAACCCAAAGATAACAAAGCTCACACCAAGTTTACTGGAGATGTGATAACTGTTGTGGTTTCTGAAGCAATTCTGGTAAGTAATTTGACTGAATGGGTGGTTGATACTGGTGCCATGAGACACATATGAAGCAAGGAGATGTTACAGGATTATGAAAAGGTAAGTGAAGGTGAATGCGTCTTCATGGGTAACTCTAATATTGTAGGTGTACATGGAAAATGGAAGGTTGTACTTAAACTAACCTTTGAAAAATCCATTGATCTGCGTAATGATTTGCATGTGCTTGATATTTACAAGAACCTTATTCTGGTGCTTTGCTTTACAAAGCTGGCATCAATTTTACCTTTGAATATGACACACTTGTACTCACCAAACATGGTGATTTTGTGGAAAACGTATTTTGTAACTGGGGATGTTTGTTTAGGACATTAGGAACTTAAATAAAGTTTATATTGCTTCTGTGTATATTATTGAATCTTTTTATTATGGCATGTTATGCTAGGTCATGTGAATGTAGCCTCTATCCACAAGCTAAAGCAACTTAGTCTGATTCGGATTATTACGGATTTACAAATATGCGAACTGTGTGTAGAAGCTAAAAGCCTTAAGAAATCCTTTAACAACAGAGCAATTCGTTCCTTAACCCTTCTTGAGTTAATTCATAGTCACTTAGGTGACTTCAGGAATTCTAAGAGTAGGGGAAGAAAATGGTATAACATACATTTGTTGATGATTTTTTGTGATGAAATCAGGTTCATTTATTTAGTTTGAAAAACGAAGCCAAGGAAACTCTCATATTTATAGGGTAAAAGTTGAGAACCAATTAGACCTTAAGACAAAGACTTAGATCCGATAGGGCTGGAGAATATCATGGAACTTTACTTAATAAATTATGTGAGGAAAATGGGATTATTCATGAGGTCAACGCACCCTACACCCCTTCACACCCCTAAACAAAATGGATGGAATAGCTGAGAGAAAAATAGGACCCTCAAAGATATGATGAATACCATGCTCATTAGTTCAGGTATCGACTACTAACATGTGGGGGGAGGCTATTCTTTCAGCTTGTCATGCTCTTAATAGAGTTCCTCGTAAGAAATTGGAGGAAACTGGTTATGAGTTTAACAAACCAAACTTGAGTCACCTTAAAATGTGGTGGTGTTTAGGTAAGATAGGTACTCATAAGTTTCAAAGGAGTAAGATTGGACCTAAGATAGTGGACACAATTTTTATTGGATATGATTCCAATCGTGCTCCTTATAGGTTAATTCTTAAAGAGGCGTCAGGTGCAATTAGAGAGTCTACAGATGTTGCAGTTTTTGAGCATATCTTTCCTATGAAATTGCATGTTCAATCTTGCATCACTGTTGCATCGTTTTCACCGTTACCTCATAATATTGCATCACCTAGGGACACTCTAGAGCCTGGAAAGAGTAAAAGGGCTAGAACAAAGTCTAGTTTTGGACCTTAATTAATTACTGCCTTTTTGACAGATATAGTTCTTAGATGAGAAAGAAGTGAATGTATTTATACTTGAAAAAGACCCTACGACATATGAGATCCATTGATTTATAGCTTTTGGTTAGAGGCCATAAACTGTGAGATAGAATCTACACACTTGGGTATTGATAGAACTTCCTAGAGGTTGTAAACCTGTAAGTAGTAAGTGATTTCTTAAAATTAGATAAATCTGTTGCTAACCTCATTTAGCTACGCCACTTTTACCCGCGGGAATGTTCCATCTCTATATCCGTCTCTACCCATGCTTAGCAACGGATTTTGCTTATTCAGCAACAATTTCATTCCGTCGCTAAAGAGCTATATTTTTGTAGTGAAAAGAAACTCAAACTTGATGGGTCTATGGATAAGAACAAAGCTAGATTAGTAGTCCGTGGGAATCATCAAAAGAAACGATAAGATTTCTTTGACACTTAGGCTCCGTTTTTTGGTGGAAAACCATATTATTAGAAAGTGGTTTTCCTCCATCTTTTCATTTTTCTTTGTTTGTTTGGTAAGGGGTGGACAATAATTTTTGTTAACTGTGAAAATGCTCTTAGAAGATAAAAACAAATATCATCTTATAATTAAGGAAGGTATGCCACATTTTCCTCTACACTCCTTACTTCTCTTTATTATTCTCTCCTCTCATCTTTCCTTCTCTTTTACTTCATTTATCTTTTCTCCCTATGTTTTTCTCTAATCAAACAAAGGAAAAACTTTTTTAAAATCATGTTTTCCATTTAATATTGTTTTTCTTGAAAAGTGATTTTCCATGAACATTATTATAGATTAGAGCAAACGGAGCCTTATTCTCATGTGACTAAGGTTGCCACCATTAGAGCGTTAATAGATCTTGCATCCATTTATATTCTTATTCTACCTCAATGGACGTAAAAATGACCTTTTTAAATGGTGATTTGGATGAGAAATTAATATGAGGCAACCTGAGGGATGTACACTCATCGGACAAGAAAACAAGGTATGAAAGTTTGTTAGATCTCTATATGGTTTGAAACAAGCTCCTAAGCAATGGTATCAAAACATTTGATCAAACTATCACTTCCAATGGTTTTCTTTTCAGCAATGTGTTTATATTAAAAGAAAGCTGAGTTTAGATAAATTATCATATGTCTATATGTGGATTATATGCTTATTTTTGGGACCAATATAGACATAGTGAACAATGCAACCGAAGCTTTTCTAAGTTCGTGTTTTGACATAAAAGAGTTGGGAGAGGAAGATGTAATCTTGGGATGCAAGATTATCAGGACCGCATATGGGCCGCTATCTTTCAATCAGCTTTATTATACTAAGATTATTTAAAATAAATTAAATTATTTTGAGTATACTCCTGCGAAAACCCCATATGATCCTAATATTCATTTGAAGAAGAAAAAAGGTAGTGTTTCTCAAGAAGAGCATACAAAAATTATTGGGGGTGTAATGAATTTGATGAATTATGCTCGTCCTGACATAGCTTATGTTATTAGTAGACTAAGAAGATATATTCACAATCCTTATCAAGAGCATTGGGGTGTGTTGATTAGATTGTTGACGTACTTACAAAGGACGGTCGATTGGGGTCTACATTAGCACAAAACACCTTATGTTTTAGAAGGATATTGTGACTCCACTTGGGTGTCCGACAATAAGAGATTCATTCTAATAGTGGCTATTTTTTCACTCTTTTCGATACGGTTGTATCATGTACATCTTCTAAGAAAACATGTGTTGCGAAATCTACAATCAAATCTGAACTTATGGCGTTATAATTGGCAGGGTAAGAGGTTGAATGGATAAGAGGCTATTGCGATTCACAAGCTACAATTGGGATAGCTAACAACTAATAAGTATATAATGGGAAAAGGAGATATGTTCGCTTGAGGTATGGGGTAGTCAGAAATGTGATAAAAATAATGTGATATCACTTGAGTTTGTAAATCAAGGAGGAATATTGCATATCCTCTCGGTAAAGACTGGTGTAGAAAAATGGTGCTTGAGTCAGCACAGGGATTATGATTATAGGCTATTAAGGAGTGAGTTGTGATGGACACCTATCTTATCTTAGGATTTTCTAAGTACAATATAATGGGTCAAACCAAATCAAAAAAGAGCTCAAAATGTATATAAACCTTTTCCTAATAATAAAGTGATGTAGTATTTTGCATTAGTGTTAAATGTGTAAGCTTGAGTTGAATACTCTTAATAAGTTTGTATATAAACCCTTTACTAATATAAGTCACTATATGAGATACTCCAAACTTAATGCTTCAAAAGAAGTAAAAACCTCAAAGTCCCACATAGAAAGATTAAAGCATTTTCGCCTCCTTTATATATTCTACCACTCTTTTAAGAATATTTATGGGACCACAAGGTATGCTCTACTAACAACCATATAAACGCACGTGCAGGCCGAGGCAGGTCGTTTGGTGTTAGCGCCAGGCATTTGCGGGTATGGGTGTGGATGTGTTCTTTTTACACTACGGACCTATATATTTACGACAAAAGGGTAACCCTTACTTTGGCCATTATATTTTATTCTTGTTGTCAATAACTTTTAACTGTTATAGGTGTGATTTATGTCACGAGATCTTCCTTGTCGTTTATGTTCAATTTCTCTTCTTTATAAACTATTGTCCATTGGTTTATATGACACACGAAATTTCGATTATTTTCGCTGTTCTTCTCACAAACACATTATGGTTCTTTGTTTTTGGTAACATCATTTGCATTGTGGTTATCATTCTATCTCTTCGTGGAACACCGTTGCGGTGGAGGTCGTGTATCCTTAGGGGTCGCATGTCAAGAATCTGTGTATACTGTACAGCGCATTTCTACTTTAGGACAAGATTTTATCACATCATGATGATTTTCTATAAGCTTTATATTTTATCGAATTTCATGCAATAAACATAGGGACTCTCCAGTGACTTTATGTTTAAAAATGATTCTCACAATATAGATTCTAATATGACATTTTTTGGCTTGTAATGAATATCACCCTTGTACTAATCCTTATTGACTCTTGTATGCTTATTTGCAAGAGTTAGGAAATTTTCTTCCATGCTTTTTGATACTATATTGCATTCAACCCTAGGGATTTAATTCTCTGTATTTTAATGTATCTTGTATAGATCTTTTTGAGCTAGTCTTGTAAGCGTAAGAGCATCCACACTCATGATTAAATTGATCATAAGAATTGTTCATGAGACATGAACAAAAAAAATAGCCCTACACTCATGAGTTAAAAAAATAGATTACATTGTGATCAATCATGAAATAGATCACACAGTGACATGTGGTCCAATCACACACTGACATGTGGCGCCAGTTTTTTGTCTAAAACTTCAAAATAAAATATCTGAAAATCTACTAAGTTAAAATATATATATATAATATCAATTGTTATAGTTTGTTGAGATCTATATATAGACACCCATTTTGCTATACTTTTATATACATTTGAATTTTTTTAATATTAAGTACATAAGAAATTATTTGATCATGAGTGGGGTGCATTTGATCAAATTGATCATGAAACATGATAAAAGTTTTAAGATGAGTGAGAAAGTGGTAGAGACAGGGATGATATGTTTTTTTGTTCATGAGTGGTGATGCTTAGTCTAAGGGTATCTACAGAAAGGCCTAAATCAAAATTATCTCATATAAACCAAGTGGCTTTGGCATGGTGGTAGCTCACCTTGTCTATTAACCAACTGGTCAGGGGTTCGAATCCTGACCTTTGGGAACGAAAAGAAGTCCTTGGCCAGCCTTTTACCCTTAAGTGGAGCTCCCGGGGCGAAGAGGATTAGTCATTGCTTCCCGCGGTGGACACCCTTGGTATTCACCAAAAAAAATTATCTCATATAACTTCCTCTATTAAATCTACGAGTTCGCGTAATATGGCATTAACAAATGATACTTTATCAACCAATTCTTCAAAAGAAAGTATACTTAAACTCAAAATGGAAAAAACAAGATATAAGCTTACCTTGTTCTTTAAATCCTGAATCTCTTGAAACATTTTATTCATCTGCAATTTGGTAATGATTAGTTAGTACAAGAAAAAAAATCAACATTTAGTGATAGCAAAAAGAAAAATGATTATCCAAATAACAACAATAGTGATGAATCTACTTTTTGTTCGAATTGGTCCTTCAAAGTTAAATTTCTTAGTATTATTTTGGGTTCCTAGAAATTAGGATTAATTAATATTAAAAAAGGCGTGTTCGGCAAGTAGTGGTAGAGGTAAAGGTGGTGGTTTAAAGTAGAACTCGAATTTTAATTTAATTTATAAATTTAAGTGTTTGGCAAGGTAATGGTTAAAGTAATGGTTAAGGTAACTATTAGAGGTAGAGGTAGAGTTTAGGTAGTGGTTGTGGAAAACTAAAAAAAGTAGTGGTTGAAGGTAGAGGTAGAGGTTGGAAAAAAAATAAAGTTTTTAATAAATAAGAAAGGAAATATTTATTAACAGCTACTCTAACCGCTACAACAACTACTAAAGCTAACAGCTACCCAGATAGCTGAAAGCTACCCTTACAGCTGACAGTTACCTCCATAACTATTGTTGCCGAACAGATCTTTGGTCTTTTTATCTTTGAGTTAGTTGTTAGTGGTAGGATATGTTAAACATGTAGTTAATTAGTGGGATAGTTTTAGGGAGTTAATGTAGGTGTAGCCTATATAATAGGCATATTTGTGCCTTTTTCTTTTCTAAGTTAATGAAGCCGTTTAATTTTCCTTCCGGTACAATACCATATTTTTGTTGGAATTGGTCATGCAAAGTTAGATTTCTGTTAGTATTATGTTGGGTTCTTTGAAGTTAGGATTAGTTGTTATTATTTGGTAAAATTATCTTTTAGTTAGTTGTTACTGCTAGAATATGTTAAACATGTAGTGGACCATTATCACCACTATACAAAATGTTTAGTGGGTTGGTTTTAGGGAGTTAACATAGCCGTGTAGCCTATGTAATAGGCACATTTGTGCCTTTTGTTTTCCAAGTTAATGAAGCAGTATTTCATTTTCGTTCTGCTACAATACTATATTTTTTATATTCTTTAGTTCAACACTTTTCCTATGAATCAGAACTGAAAATATAAAAATTGCCAACTGAACCAAGCAACCAGCTTAAACGTTTGAGAGAGCTCTACTTTATATTGTTACATATCTGATTAACTAGCTAGGTCTAAAATGACAACAAATGAAAGCAATACTTATTTCTAGTAGACTGGATATACTTCTCGTAAATGAAAAAATAATTAAAAAGAACAAATACACACTTTAAGTAATGCTAATTATTAAAAGAAAAATTGATAAGAATAATTCCTACTATGCACTTCCGCTGATAATAATCCAACTAGATCTTATTCTAGAATAATACAAATTATTGGAGTACCTTCTCAAAATATTCCAAACTCTGAATTTTGTTAGGAAAAATTAACGTGAATAATCCCAACTATTGTTCATTTTCCATAATTGATCCCACCTTTAATAATTCCCAAAATAATCTCATTTCTTGTCTACTTTTCGTGAAACAGTCTCACATGATTGTTATTGGTACTATTTTGGGAAGAGTAGACTATATTAGGGATTATTTTGGGATTTTTTATAGGTAGGATTAATTGTGTAAGATGGGCAATGGTTCGAATTATTCGCACTAATTTTTCCATTCGGTTATATATAGTTGTCTCAAAATGGACCATTGAATTTAAAAATAATAAACTGAATTATTTTTGGGAACTTACCCTCAATAGTTAAGATTATGTTAAAATAACTCATAATTGAGATTTCTTTTAGCAGAGTGGTCATAGTTGGGATTATTCCCATCAACTTTTCTATTGTTCATTGCCTAATACTATAAACATAAAAAATTTACGATTAATTATACTACTGTTAGTACATTATACGGGAAAGTTTGATTTATATCTTTGTATTGTCATGCCGATGATCCTATTTTTGATTCTACACAAGAGCTCAAGAAACTCCAACAAACAACTACTATGTGTTGTAAAAATAAGGAAATGTTGTGTTTAACCACCTTTTTGTAAGCCTATATGTAAATTATCACTGAAAGATTGTAAGTCACCATTCAAAGATTTTTTTATGAATTACCACCTTTTTTATGCTAAAGTTTCAAAACTCCCACCCCTTAATGTTTTCCGTCAAAAAAATGTTAAGTAAGGCTCGCACCCTACCCTTTTCCTTAATTCCCTCCATTTCTCTTTTGTCATCCCATTTCTTACTCTTCTTTGTTATTCCCTCTTCGGGCCTGCTCATTTCAGCTTAATTTCAATTCAGTTCAGTTCAGTTCAGTTCAGTTCAGTTCAGTTCAGCTCTAATCAGTTCAGTTCAGTTTAGTTCAGCTCCAATCAGTTCAGTTCAGTTCAGTTCAATTCAGCTCCATTCTTTTATAACCATTTTGTTAAATATTATTACATTGGTCTAATTTATTTTACTAATTGCTCTTATTATTTTTATTATTATTATTGTTATATTATTATTATTATCATATTATTATTATTATTTATTGTTATATTATTATTATTATTTATTGTTATATTATTATTATTATCATATTATTATTATTATTATTATTTATCTTTATATCATTATTATTAAGTATTTTTATTATCTGTATATTATTTAGTTTATTATAGCTTTATTCATTATTATTACTATTATCATTAGGGAGGAACATAGTTTAGGTTAAAAGCACAAATAAACCCGCGTTTTCAGCCCATAATCCAATCAAATCACGTCAAAACGGTTTATGATGTAATTTTGCACAGTCCGATCCAATAATTTATTACTAAATTTTAATATATAATTAAATCTAAATATTAAAATAGTAATATTAATTTAATTCTTAGATATCATTGTTATTATATAATCATCATCAGGTATCAATGTATTAATACAAAGACTATAAAATAATTATTATTAATTATCATTATAATTATTAACTATTACTATTATTAATTTATGATTATTAATATTATTTATTATAATTATGATTTAAAAATATCCAAAATACAATTATTATTATTCATTAATAATTATTCGTTATTATTACTTATCGTTATAATTATTATTTAATATTCATATTATTATTGTTTAAATATTATTTATATATTTATTAAATTCAATTCAATTCAATTCAATTCAATTCAATTCAGTTCAATTCAGTTCAGTTCAACACCAATCAGTTCAGTTCAGTTCAGATCAGTTCAGTTCAGCTGTTTTTAGTAAATCTAAACAGGCCCTTCCTCTTCACTTATTTACTCAAAAGATTCCACAATAAAGCACTTTTCCCTCCTTAGTTCAAACTCCTTTTGTTCAAGTCGGGCATGGTTTCTCCCCTTCCCAACTTGAGGGGGTGTTGAGAATCCTAATTTGGACTCTGCACCGGAGCTCAAGCAACTCTAACATATAGCTAGTGTTAATAACGAATACCTTATGCGCTTTTAACGTAGTTAGTTATCTTTTATTGTATATAAAGTTATATAATTAAAATGTTCATATAATCCAAAAATATACCGCGAAATCACTTTTTTCTTATTGAGGAGATTCCTTTCTTTTGTCCTCTTCTGTATTAAGGAATCATTTGGTTAGCTATTTTTAGACTCCAAAAAGGGAATCTCTTGCCAATTCCCTTTCTTCTTGTATGGTTTGACCTTTACATCAATCCACTACCGTTACTTAGTGGAATGAATTCCTCCAATGTGTTACCATTTCCTTCCCCTCAAATAACAAAATCTGCTACTTGTTGATAATGGATACCATTCCATTTCCATTTACACTATCTACCTTCCTATAATATAATTATTACGTTTAATTCATGGCCTACATTACCCATTTCCTAATATCTGAATGTTACGTCTAGCCTTTTAGAGAGAAGGGCTCCTTCTCTCTAGAAAGGCCCAAGAACCTAACCACCGCCTTTCCTTTTCACCTCCACCACCTTCTTCTAGCACCCCTGTCACATCGGCCACCGAAAATTCACTGAAGCTCCTCGCAGTCTTGATGAAGACCTGAGCATATGAACTCCAGATTCTCCGTCAACTCTTGGCGTGGGCTCAACCATCATAAGCTTTCAGGTGGATTCACTGTCTTATGTAATATTCCTCCACCACGACGAATGATGTCGTCAATTCCAGATCAGGCCAGCACTAGCGGAGTGGTAATTTCATCCCATCGTCATAAATTGGTGTTTCCCTTCGTTGTCTCTCTGAGACCTAGGAGGACGATTTTCCACCGCCACCTCGCTCACATGCGCCGCCATAGAAGCACTTCTTGTGTGCTTCTCCGGCCTTAGCCGGTGGTACATCGCTTCCACCGCCATAACGCTCGGCTTCTTCAAGGAGCTTATCTTATTTTCTTGTTCTTTTCATTTTTAGATTAGTTTTTAGTTTTAGGTTAGTTTTTAGTTTGTTTTCGTTTTAGTTTAGTTTTATGTACTTATTTTTCGGACTCATGTCAATCCCTGAGATAGGGAGACTTGAGTTTTAGCCTTGTATCTCTTGGGAAAAAAAAAGAACAAAAAACTATCTATGCATCGAGCTAGGTGTATTGCAGAAAAGTTGGACAAACTATAAGTATTCATTTTAACATAATATAAAGAGGTAATAATTTAATACAAGTTGGTTTGTTTCACATAATAATTTTTAATTAATAATAAAAGCTCTGAGGAGACATGAATATGTTTTTTTAGAGGAATATAAGAAAGGAAGTAGTACTAAAATGATTTAGTTTTTATAGAAATTTTCATAATTTTTCCTAGAATTTTTTTCAACCTCTAAACATTGGACATGGAAATTGCATTTTACAACCTCTTTATAATAGCTTTAACATAGTACTCAGGGCCGGCCCTGGGGCGGGGCAGGCGGGGCAAAAAATTTGGCTTTAGTAATTAAAAATAAAAAATATCAGTTGGCTTAATTATGGTTAGAGATAATCAAGTAATCACGCTCTCCATTTTCTTTCCCCATAACACATTGATTCTTATTCAGTTATTCTCTTTCCCCATTACACGCTTAACTCAAATATTAATTGCTAATTTTTTTTCGAAAATTCCCAAAAAAAATACCATTGATATTCTCAAAATCCCCAATTTCAGGCCTTCTAATTCTCTAGTATCAGATTTTCTATTTTATCTCTGAAAATCTTTTCCTATGTCTATCACAATTATTTCTTCCCCATTGAATATTGGAAAGAAGATTATAATTTCGAATCTGTAGTTGTTGATTTTGGGAAATTTCGGATTGGCAAAAAGATCGAAGAAGAGTCTAATTTCGATATCTTTAATTGAGTAAGTCACTTTTTATTTTTTAAATAAATAGCAAATATCGTTCATTCCCTATTTATAATTATGTCCGTTTTTTTAAAATTATTGTGATAATACCTCAATACTTGGCTCTTAATTAAAGTGTAATCACTCTGTTGCTGCTTAAATTTTTGCAAATTATATATGATAAGATTTGTGCTAATTTTCAATCTATCTTTTGCGATTTTCTTAATCTATTTTTTTTTGCGAATTTTCTTATTGGAGATAATAATGATCACAAATTTTATGATTATAAATAATAATAATGTGCGAATTTTATAATTGTAAATAAAAATGATGTGCTAATCTTACGATTATAAATGATAATGATGTGCGAATTTACTTTTTGCCTACATATTTATTTTCCGATTTATGAATTATGATGATAATAATTATGAAGATTAAGAAATAAATAGAAGTATAACATTTTTAAAATAGACATTGGGAAATTTTATAATGTTTTATTCGTATTGCCTAAACTAAAGTTAAAGTCTGATGTAATTATTTTCATTTGCAGACATTGTTTATTTGGATTTTGGAATACAAATGCTCACAGTTGAAATTATTGAAAAATTATTTGAGGTCAACGATGTCACAATTTACAAGAAAGATTGAATGGTCTAGCAACATTATGTATTGAAAAAATATGTTAGAAAAAATTGATGCTAGCACTATCATTTTGCATCAAAAAATGCCCAAAAACAACTTTTTTTTAAAGTATTTTTGCTGAGATACATTTTGTTTATTTAGATTGCAACGAATTGTTATTTGATTAATTTCAAATTTAATAATAGAAATTTTATATTGTATATGTATTTTCATCTATTGTGCGTTAAGGGGCCATTTTTGAAATCTCGCCCCGAGCCTAAAAATACTCAGGAACGGCCCTGACAGTACTATCGCGTTTTTTTTTCGCAATATGCATGTCCAATGTTTAGAGGTTGCAACATTGGACATGGATATTTTGTTTTACAACCTCTTCTCAAATCTAAACATTGGACAAAGAGGATACTGTTTAAGTGTTTAGTATACAAAGTAGCGCCAACAAGATACTTGTAAGCCTTGTACTAATCAGTTCATTATGAGAATCATGAGATGTATTACAAAGATAAGTAAAGTAGTCGAAAGTACCTTGGTAGATCGGATTTGGGAAATCCAGGTTTCGAGATGCTTCTCCATTGCATGCAACTCATCCAACGTCATTGCTCCCTCTCCAACTCCAAATATGGACCTGAAATATAGTTGGTGGCATCATTTAAAATTTGTTTACCTGCAAACTTTTGTTACAAAAATAAAAACCGGAACTACTTTTTTCAAGCTTTAATATTCTGATTTTAGTTTACTTTCTTCGTAACAAAATAAATGCACCAATTAGTTTGGGCACGCATGTCAAGATAAAACTTTAAAGATTAATGTCTCTAATTATGTATTTGTAAAAACTATAAACATTAGATCATAAAAAACTACAAGTTGAGACGAATCCAACAAGACCCCACATAACTATATTTTCCCTTATGTATAAGTCACAAATTGCGAGTAAATTTAAAACTATGAATAGTGTCAAAAGTGCAATTGGTGCGTTTATTTCATTACGGAGGAAGTATAAAAAATCCGGAAACAAAAAATGACAATTAACAAGCCTCTATGACTCAGTTCGTTCATTGTTAGTCTCCAATAAATGTACTTTCTACTACAAATTTCGAAAAACAAGTCACAACTGATTAAGTGAGGATTATAAAACATAGGGAAAAGTCCATTTGAGCTTATATCGGGTTACTTGTCTTTGTATTTCGGGTTACTTCAAAACTCTTCTATGCAATTAGTAGCTCACCTATTAGATCGTGTCATGGGTGAGTGTCCATACGACCAATGATGACGAACTCTGATGTCATCCAATGCGTAAAGACCTGATGTCATTGCATTGCATGCCTTTACCGCGATGATAACTATTTTTAGAAATTCCCAAGTATTTGATAAAAATTCCTAAATAGAGTATTAGATAAAATTTCATAACTATAGCAACTTTTTGACATGCAATGACTATTGCTAGTTAAACTATAACTTTTATCATAATAGGGTACAAATCATAACTAATAAACTTCGTATCATAATTGATGACTGAAATCTAACATAGATGTGGTCTAGACTGAGGGGAGTTTGGATGATATTTGAAGGGGAGTTTTGAAGGTGTGGGCTGGATTTGGAAGGTGGTTCTTTGATTGATTTTCTATGAGTGAAATTCAAAGTATTTTCCTCCAATAAAAACAAGTAATGGAAGGGTAGACATGACAGGTAAAAAAAGTTAGGAAACTTTGTGACAACCCCCTACAAGCTTTCACTTTTTATGAAATTCCCCCTACAAGTTTTTTCCGTGAAAATAATACCCAACAAGTTAGCAAAATTAGTGATTACACCCCCTAAACCCTAATTCTATTAAATATTTTCGTTAAGTGGGCCCAACGGTGCATTTTCATTCTAAAACACTATGAAATTACATTATTGCCCTCCTCTTAACTTCTACCCTGGCTTCCCTCCTTAACCACCACTACAACTATCACCGCAACCTTTTCTTTTCCGACCTCATTTGCCGGAATCACTCCACTGTTTTTAGAAAATTACAAAATATAGCTAAGAAGTTATAGTTTGTTCAAGACAAACCCACACCTTCTACTAATAGTAGGAAGTGAGACTGTGAGTGTGTTTGCAGGACAAACTAATTAGGAAAAGCTCTTGGTTATTAATCCATAATGTCAGTTATTGGAATCAAAGGCTAAAATTAATTGAAATCTTTTACAGGATTCTAATTCCAAAAAATTTAAATCACATGCTTCTATTATATTCTTTCATTTACTTCTAAGGTAGGTCTAGTGATTAATGATCTAAAAGAATTTGGAGTAGAAGGGACTTCAAGATAAAGGTTTGTTTCAAATAAAGCGTGTTCTTTTGATGCAAAGATCGATTTTAGTTTGTTATCACCTAAAATTTCTGATATTCAAAACTACTGGTTAATATGATAAAGCTCAAACGAAGAAATTAAAAGGTTTTAATCTTGCTCTAGATAAACACCTGGTCCAAATGGATTTCGTCCAACCTTCTTCCAGAAATATTGGAATATAGTTGGCAACTCGATTATTAGAGCAGTGAAAGCATTCTTCTACTAAGGAAATTTCTTTAAGAAATCAACCACACTTTTCTAACGCCAATTTCGAAAATTGATGACCCATCAACCTCAAATCATTTTTGACCTATCTGTTTGTGCTCAATTGTACATAAAATCATACCTAAAATTATAGCATATAGACTCTCATTCATCCTCTCTAAGGGCCGTTTACTCCGACAGACCGATTATCAAGATAATATTACAATAGCCCATGAAATTTTCCATTCATTTAAACTAGAAAAAAATGGATGGATAGCTTTAAAACTTGAGATAAATTGGTGTGGATTTTCATTTAAGAACTTTTTAAGAAAAAAGGGTTTTAATGATAAATGAATTAGTTGGATATAATTTTGTATCAAATCAGCATCCTTTTCGGTGCTAGTAAATGGTTGTCTTCAAGAAAGATTTTTTCCTAGTAGAAAAATAGGCCAGCGAGACCCCTTGTCTCCCTACATTATTATCTTATGTGCTGAGATGGTTTCCTTATGCTCCACCACTCCTCCATTGATGGTAAAAATCAATTGGTGTCTCGCCAGCAAATTCAAGAATTAGAATTCCTTTTTTCACATTCACAGAGGACACTATGAGTTTTACCAAAGCTTCTCGTAAAAATTGTAGTATAATAAAAAAATTTAGACAAATATTGTTCCGTGACTGGACAATTAGTCAATTTTCATAAATATGTTTTGAAATGCACAAAGAATGTGCCTAGACATGATTAGAGAGGCTTTCAAAGGAATTCTTGCAATGGATGAATCCAAATCTTTGGCTAAAAACTTAGGTTGACCTATAATTGATGATAAAGTTTCTAAGAGAACATTTAGCGAAGTCGTTTCAAAATCTACGCATCAACTTCCGAAATGGAAAGACAATTCTCTTTCCAAAGTTGGAGAATAATGGTACTTCAATATAATCTATCCTTCGAAGGTTCCTATCAAATGCAAAGTTTTTTTTTCTAAAGTCTATCCATGGGGATCTAGTTAAGATTTATAGGAACTTCTTTTAGAATAAAAGTCCTGCTAACTCTATCCCTAACCTTATTGGATGGACAAAATTTGTCACCCTAAATGCATGGGCCGGTGTGGTCTTAAAAATATGAAACATCTAATATGGCTATATATGCAAATGAAGTTACTTTGGCATCTTATTAAGGATCGAAATAATGATTGGGTAAGGCTTGTCTTTCCTAAATACCTGAAGGGTGCAAATTTGTTTTCTTATAATCCCGCTTTTAACTCTTCATGGCAATGTAAAAAATTAGTGAATCTTAAGATATCTTTAAAAATTATCTTAGATGACAAGTTTGGAATGGAAACTATTAAATTATGGCTTGATAATTGGGCCTTTAATTACCCACTCTGTGAATTTCGCACAAATTATGAAATGGATGCAATTCCTCAGTAAATCAAAATCAGTTTATTACGCAGTTTGATAAGTTCAATGCTGAAAAGCTATCCAAATTTCTACCAAGTTCTATAGTAAATTCTATTAAGACCATTCCTATCCCCTCTAATTCAATTGAAGATAAGGCTTTTTTCGGGCTTGACCTCCGAGGAGCCTTCACTGTTAAACCTGGAGCTTGGCTAGCCCATGGCCTCCAAAATAACCTTTCTGTCAAGGTTTCTAATAGATGAAATTGTCGTTCAAATATTCTTCCTAAGGTAAAAAAAATTAGAAAATTTGTGTGAACGAACTTCTATGTAAGGATAGACTTGAGAAGTCACATGTC
This sequence comes from Patellifolia procumbens, assembly GCA_947645195.1. NCBI lineage: Eukaryota > Viridiplantae > Streptophyta > Magnoliopsida > Caryophyllales > Amaranthaceae > Patellifolia > Patellifolia procumbens. Next base: position 183,899 of record CANSGD010001131.1, read on the forward strand.
AAGCTCGACGAATTGCGTTTTTCGTAGTTCAATGCTCACATTCTTTTTCATAGAGATCTACATTAGCAAATGCCAAATATTGTTAATGCCTCCGATCACTATGTTGATGAGTTTAATCGATGTAAAGTTTTGGACTTTTGGTAGGCATACAAAATATGAGAAAGATAGCCTTTGTTTTGTGGATCATTTGATTCACTAGGAACTAAACTATCTTGATAATACAATCTTTTCTATGAACAAGTTTTAAGTATAGTAAAGAATACTTTCTATGATTGGTCGACAACTAAACTCTTGGATATAATTAATCCAAGTGAAAACTCTAGTCCAGCTACAAAATTGGTAAAAGATACTAAAAAAGTTTGTGGGCTACCTCCTCCCAAAAATTGTATTCAGCTAAATTTTGATGGTTCAAAATTAAAAGATGGTAGATTGATTATCATTTTTATATTAAGAGATAGCTGTGGGATTTTATTACTACGCAGATCTAAAGCCATTTCTCTCACCATATGAATTCGATGCCCCCTTATCCATATCTAGCTACTGGCTATGGTACCCAATTTTCATTGTTTACACATCATATGTGGATTGGTGGATTTCTCTTGGTGCTGCTGCGCATGCGCCCCAACTACATCCAGATTTTTATTTAAACCCATTTCATTGACCCCAATGGAAGTATTCTCTTGGCTGAAGCTTTAGCAATGACAGAGGGTATCAAGGCGCCAAGTTCCATTGGAATCTCCAACTTAATAATGAAAGCGATAATCTTTGTGTTATCAATTCCGTCAATAGAATTTATAAAGTGTCGTGGGATATCTAGAGTGTAATCTTAATGTGGAAATGGGTATGTAGTTTTTTGTGAGGTTTGATGTGGTTCACTATTTTCAGGAGCGAACGATGCTGTGGATGTCTGTTAACAGAGTTCACTATGTTTGTTGCTGACTTATTGTTTCAATGCTAATCAATTAATCATCCCCAAGGATGAGTTGGGTACTCTGTTATTTAAGCGGTAGTCTTGTTTTTCTTCCCTAATAAAAAGAGTTACTTTGGTTACTGAATTTTATTACCAGAGTCCTTTCTCCAATAACTTGATCTCATGTGTCATCATGTTGACTTCGTCCTTGGATTCCTAGAAAGAAAGAAAAGGGAAAACAAAGAATATAAGAAATGTTAGTAGTGGAAAACAACTTGGAATGGAATATGAATGTCAAATTTACTGTTTCACACAATAAATGGTAATGCCACTTACTTAAATGTCATGAGTCTTATGATTACTATGTACTTAAAATTATAATTATAAAATGGTGGCTATATTAGTGATACAGAGCACTACAATTGAATTGCGCATGGCTTATTCTTTGAGCTATGGTGGAAAATAAATCAATATGCATGAACATTGGTGAATTAAATTGGGTAAAACTTAGTTTAGAATATACCCTTAAATTAGGACATTGTTACATTTACCCAGTGGGTAAACTACCCATTACTAATAGACATTAATAAAAAAGTGAAGTCCAACTCACTGACAACAAATATATTTTATTTGTCTATTATTAGTGGGTAATTTACCCACCGAGTCAACCAAGTTTTTTCCCTTAAAGTAGAATTGATTAACTTTTTTCATTTATCTTTTCAATAAGAGGGTAAAACTTAGCCAAATCTCATCCATTAAGTGGTCGTTTGATTTACATGTGAAGTCAAATTTACATGAATTTTCAATACACCTGAAATAAATTCCTTAATCAATTTCATGGCAATTTGGTTAAATGGTTTGGTTGACAATAGGTGAAGTGGTGAACTAAATTCACATGAGAATTTCTACTAACCTAGGGGACCTCGTTAATTAAATTCATCCATTTTGTTGGAAATCAAAATTCCTAAGAATTTTTAAAGCTTAAATTTTGTTATTTTGTTGTCAACCAAACAACTCACCTATTTGAAACTCCTAGGAACTTCTATTTCTATTATACGTTAAAAATTATATTAACTAAAGAAAATAGGTGCTTACTATTTAGCCTATAGTGACAATATACATATTTATTAACACCTATGTCATCCTGATTTAAATTGATTTAAGTTTGTTAAGTCCTCGCTATTTATCTAAAAGTAATATAATTGTATATCTATATTTGAATCGTAAAATCATATGATCATACGAATATACGAATTGAATTGGGATGTGAACAACCAACTATGCAGGGTAATGATACTTCAAGTAATTTTTCTGATCATTTTTACATGTGCAAACCCATGAGTTAGATTGATTTCGAAAACATACAATGCTTGGGATGTTTTAGAAAAATATATATGCATGTATGTTATGACTTATGAGTATAAACCATATTTATGTTAAAATGATTTCAAAAGACGATTAATTCACATGAAACTTTATTTGTAAAAGGTTAAGCTTTATAATCATGTGAAAAAGTTTTACGAAAACTGAATTACTCCCTTGGTTTTTTTTATAGGGATATTTTCATTTTCACATGGACCAAGGAAAGAGTGTAAAAGTAAGAGAGAATAATGGTAAAAGTAAGGAAAAAGTGAAAATGGTAGAGAAAAGGAGAGAAAAAATAGGAGAGAAGTATCATAATTAGTCCCTACAAAATGGTAAAATATCACCTATAAAAAAACGGATGAAGTATTATTTATAGAATATGGTAAATGAATCACCTATATATTTAATCGAAGATGAACGACAAATCTGCAGTGGAGTGCTAACATGCAACCTAGCTAAAGGAGAATAGTTCTTTATTATTCCGAATTTTAATGGGTAACTTCTGGAGGAGTTGGACATGTCTGGTTTAAGTCTTTTAAGCAAAACTGAAAAAAGGGGGGAGACAGCTCTCAACGTACAATTTTGGGATAGCTAGTGGGTACCCCCTCTCTATTCGCGTTTACACAGGAAAAAAAATTGAGTGAGTTTGAATAACATTTCCAAAAAGGAGATTATATTGACAAAACTATCACAATTAGTCATGAACTATTATTTCAGTAAGAAAAAGTATAAAAGTTTTTCGCAATTGTTTCAACAAACGGTTTAAGTAAAGAGTAAGTGTGTTGATTTCATTATATGAGTTGACTGGTTTCAAGATATCTATTTTACAGACTTAGAACACAGTTTGGCTCATGTATGTATATATATGTTATTATTTATATGGCATGTCACTTGGTGGTTGGCTAAGCCTTGACTTGTTTTGGTTTAAAGTCGTAAAGGTCCTTAATCAAGGTTCATATGCTATGTAGTGCTACAAGATATGTTATAATTGTTATATACAATCGAGGTGAGAACATCCTAATAATATAATAATGATGCGTCTCAAACGAACTCTGTAAAGTTCTTTCCTCTCTAATTTATTTTGGTGAGTGTGATGCTAATGATCTGAATTAGCTCGACCATGTTTGTACAATTTGGAGACTGCTAGATATGTTGCTCACAGACGCTTCAAGTCTTCTTCTAATGATTTAATAGTAGTCTTTCAATTAGACTGAATAAGTGTGATTCCCCTCACAAAATTACCTTATATTCAAACCTCTTTCGAGCTTTAAACCCTTGTATATGAGCTCTTTTCATTACTGCTTTAAACCTTATATTATATGAGAATGTACCAGCTACAAAAGACAAGTGTAACATCATAGAAAGCAAGAAAGAAAGGCAACAACAACTGTCATATTAGAGTCACGACTGTACCACTTTATTGATCATAGATATCCTTACCTTTTATTGAATTACTAGTCTTACGGCATGTTCACTCCAGCTTATTTTGAATTCAGATCAGTTCAATTCAACCTTTAACAATACTTACTTTCAGATTTTACTAATCCTTTTAATTCACTTCAATTCAACCGAATAGAACATGCCCTTACCCTTCAATCTCAAACCCTAAAACTACTCGTTCAATCCCAAAGGTTTTGCGGCTACACGTATACGTAAAGACTTGCTATAGATTGAAAACACGTAATGACAACCTAGAAAAATGTTAGGTTCAATAGCCTAAACTTCGAATGGTTTGGCTTTGCAAATATACTTTGGGAAACTTCTTGCACAGTCTAACTACGTCAATAACAAAATAGTCTGACCACACTTCATAAAATGCATTGGGTTATTGAAATTAAGAATCAGGGTCCTTGGTAGACGGAGGAAGTATGTTCTCTCTACTATTGCTTTAAGTCTCGATTCTAGTCTAATTTTTCAGGATGGCGACTATTCTATATTCACGAGTCTTGTCTATCTAAAATATGTCAACAAAAAGCATAGTCTCTTGAGATGACACATGTTTTGCAACTCAAACTTGTAAAAAAAATTGAAAACAAACCTTGAAAATTTAAAAAGACAAAAACCAGGGGTGATAAACTGATAACTCATGTATACAATATGTTTAGAGAAAAGTGAAACATACCAGCATACACTTGTCAATGGTGGCCTCGGGTTCAGCCATTTGAAAACCGTTGGTGCATTTCATATATCTCTCAATCAGCCCTTGCATGGTTCTTCACAAGTAGTATATACATTAGCAAATCATTTTTATTTTGAAGCTAAAATAATTCAATTTTCAAAGTGAAAACAAATTTATAACTTCAATGATCATCTTTTAACATACTTTACTCTCACGCTCCCAGTTTCGAAAGCAAATTCGTAAAATATTTAAGCTTCATAATATCTTGATCATGATAGATTCGTTTCAACGATTAAATGGAACAATCCAACTATGGCCATTCAACCAATAATAATATCATGTATTGGAGAGGGCTACCATGAAAACACCGAAACCTAGAGCAATTTGTTTCATAGGTAAGTAAACAAAGCCACGTTACATGCTCTCATTCGCCATTTACATATAGTATTTTTTTGCATTTGTTGAACTCCACACGTTCCCCTGTTTCTCCTCCACGCCCCCCTCATTGCCATGCCTCCCCTTCCTCCCTCACCCTACTCCCACCCTATGCCTACCAAAACCCCCACATGAACCTTATCTTAAGCCAACACCCCTACCCAATCGCACTCAACCACCACCCATCCCCTCCCCTGTAGCCTAGTGGATTCATTTTAAAGACACAACTCTTCGTTTAATCCCAACAACCCCAGCCCTAGTAATTCCTAAAGCGCAATCCACTACTTGAAGGAATATGTCCTTACACAATCTCCGCAATTACTAAATATAAATAAGATTGCATTTATAGAGATAATATAGTTAATTATTTTAGTAATCGTATTTGCGTGCTAGAGAATAAATTACGGTTTGTAGCAAATTTGATTTGGGCCTACAACTAAGATAATTAATCATATTAGGTCACACTAAGTAACACCGATTAATGAATAGATAAAAAGCCCATATTGACTTATCGGGGCCGGCCGCTATGAGGGCTTATTAGGGTTTTAGGATTTCTTCTTCTCTTAACCTAACCTCCATCTATTATATATTTATATAATAATAAGAGAGCTGAGATCGACAGTTAGTCAATAACTTGACACAAGAGAGAGAAAAGAAAAACACTTCTCCCTCTTTAGTCTAGGCGCCTAACCCATCAAAAGTAAGAGAGTGAATAGTTCAAACTCTTTCGTTCTAGCAGATAGACGTGGGTATTAATCGTTGTTCGTGAACTAAGTAGAGTAATTAAAAGTGTAGCTATTTATCTCTAAGTAATCGGATCTGTGATAATATTTTCTAGTATTCAAACCCTTCATACCTGTTCAAATCGTGAATCAAAAGTTTGATTATTCTTTACATTATCTATCGATTCATATATTATTATGCATGCAAATCTGTTATAGATGTTAGGAAATTGTTTCCTGAAATTCCGCTATTCGCATCTATGAATTCATATACTACTACCTACTAATCACCCCTGGCCACTTCCAAAAACACCAGCTGCCAACCCCTCACCACCCCAGTGCCACCAACTGAAACCCGAAAAGTCAAAAATTAGTCCTCACCTAACCAAGTGAAAGGTGGGTGGGGTAGGGTGGCTGGTGGTTGCGGTGGAGGTAGCAGTATTTAGGACTTAACAAGGAAGAAGAGGAGAGCAGGTGTTTACAGGAGACGAAAGAAATATAAGAGAAAGAAGATAAAAATTAAAAAATTACATTGTCAACAAGTTGTAAGTTACGTGAGTGCATATGTGGTAAGCCTTTTCCACAATTGTGATTACGCAAAAATAATCTGTAATTGAATGGAATTAATCTTATCGGCGAATTGGTCGTAGTTTGGATTACTCGGTATCAATTTTTCCCTTGTTTCATTTCGGTGTTTTAAGATATCAACTTTACATTCTAAACAAAGAAATTGTGGGACATAAAATCTATTCCTCTTCTCCCTTTCCTCAAACATCATCATTACCTTCCTATTTACTCTATTTCTCTCCTGAACCATTGTTTTCCTTTTTTTCATTTGTTTTTTTCTTGTCTCATTTACAATTCTCATTCCGTAATACGGCTTATGTTGGAAATATGACTAGTAGATTATAATAGGAATAAACTTATCTCAATTAAATTGTTGTGGCATGATAAAAATCACTGCCTTAAAGTCGATTTTGCCCCGTACAGTACACACAAACTCTTGGCAAGCGACCCCAGGGATACACTTCTTCCACCTCAACGGGGGTACCGCGAAGAGGCAGATTGAGAACCAAGAAGAACGTTGTCCAGAACTAAGAGTGGAACTGTTTTTGATTTTATATGGAAGAGAGAAAAACGACTAACCCTTTTTCTATGTAGAAGAAAGAAGCGGGCATCAAACTTTATAAAGGAAAATCGGAAGCAAAGATGGCAAGTAAATATCTTGCCTCAATTGCGCCATAACGGTAATGTTATGTATGGCAAGAATTTAAGACATTTTAATAAGATAATGGTTACCATTTTGCTCATATTTAATAAAATAAAGGTTATCATTTTGTTCATCCTTATTATTTCCTAGGTGGGCATTTGAAAATTTACTTCTTTTAAAGCAATACACTAGGAGTTTTTCATAAACTCCAACAACTTATCCCACTTCTGATTGTAACAGACAATATATATATCCCTATTACCTTAATTGTTTACTAAAAGATCAAAAAATAGGTCTACTTAATAGTGTTATACGAGTAAGTCAATCGCCAACACAACTTGTTCCGACTTTACTTGAAAACCAATTTTACACACATAACCCATGATCTTTCTTCAAATTTAGTTGTAATCTCTATTATATCAAAATAAAATTGGATGGACCTGGTCAACACTAAAAATAGTGTTGACCCAATACCTTCATCTTCCTCCCAACAACAGCAACCCAGAACGATGTTCTTCACGCATCCAGACGAGGGCACATTAAAACCGCGACAGTAGCCACCACATTCGCCAAAGACATGCCCTTGCTCGCCGTCGACCGGTCTTCCACTAGCCACAAAGCACTGGACCCGAGAGTCGTTCGGATCGAGAAACAGTAGCATAGCTGCTCTCCGACCACGATGAACCAGAGAGCACAACAACCACGATTTTCGCCGCGAAGCTGGCCAGAGACACAACGGTTGTGGCCGGAAAACGACGACCTCCCGGGGCAACTAATTTGCACTGTCACCGTCGCCGAAAAACGAGTCAAGGTGTCCAAAATTTTTGAACTAATTTCGAAATTTTCAGGGTTAAATTCGAACAATTCCAGCAAAACTTGGGCGAATTCAAGTATAAAATCCCTTCCTTTATGTTTCATTTTCATTAATTCAAATGTTTTTCATAAATTCAAATGTCTTTCATGAATTAGAATGTGAAATCCCCATCTAACACCCAATTAAATCTAATTGGGGAATCATTTAGGGTTTTATTTTTATATTAAAACCCTAAAATTTCATTCACAAAACCTTAACTTTTGATTGCTTAACCTTAACTTTTGATTGCTTAACCTTAACTTTTGAATGCAAACCTTAACTTTTAATTACAAAATTTTAAATTTTGCTAAAGAAACATTAATTTTTCATTCATAACACTTAACTTTTGATTATAAACCCTAACTTTTAATTACAAAATCTTAACTTTTGATAAAGAAACCTTAACTTTTCATTCATAACACTTAACTTTTGGTTACAAGACCTTAACTTTTAAATACAAAATCTTAACTTTTGCTAAAGAAACCTTAACTTTTGGTAAGCTACATTTAACTTTTGCTAAATAAACGTTAACTTTTGGGATTTGGCCCTGGTCTACAATAAGTTTAGTGTAGACCGGGTCTATATTAGACTTTAGTCTATTATATAGGGATATAGAGGGTGGACATCAGGAAAAAAGATACCAATATGCCGAAAAATAATTTATTTTAGGTGATATAACTCCTATAACTAAAGAAGCTAAGTTTTTAGATATTTTTTTTAAATGGCAATTTTAGTCATTTAATTCAAACTAATTTATTTAGGTTATAAAACACCGAACTGTCCCTATAATAATATAACATGCTAGTATCATATATCATTCACCTTTAAAAAAAACTAACTGAATTATGCCTTAAAAAAGTAATACACATATCATTCGCCTTAAAAAAAGCGATTGAATTCCGCCTATGCTTAACTATCATTGAATATAACTATCAACAGCAAAAAAAACTTCTATGTAAAAGAACAAAAGAGGAAGAAAGGAAACCATCACTAGTTTGATGTTCCCCCATGAATTCACAATTTCCCATATAACCCTAATCGCTCATTATTCTCATGCTCCATATAGCCTCATAGTGAAATGATTTCCAAATATGAGAATTCATTCTCTAACAATGTAGTATGTTTGCTTTGCTGTTTCTTTAATTGTTTTCATGATCTTTTTGTTGTTATCACAGTTTTAGTACTTAAAGTATATGTTATGTTTTCAATTATATACCTTCAAGATGTTTCTTCACCATAAATAAAATTAATAAAAGCTACTTCCTCCATTTTATAAATATACGTTCCCTATCTTCGTAAAGCCAAAAAAAAAAAGAATATGAGTAAATAGTCAAAAGTCTAACTTTTATTCGATTTTAGCTTATGAGTGAGAAATTTGTCAGATACTCCCTCCGTCCCCAAAGGATTTCCCATTTGCTTTTTGCACGGTCTCCAATGCACTTCTTTGACCGCTTATATCTCCTATTATTTATTAATAAAAATGATAAAATGTTGATATTTTGAATGTACCTATTAATACAAATCTAACAAGATCACCTATGACAATTATTTATATTATATATTAGTTATAATTTATGGTCAAATTTTACAAAGTTTGACTTCAAAAAAAGCAAATGGGAAATCCTTTGGGGGACGGAGGGAGTATATAAATATAAATAAACTAATCAAGCGGACTAGTATTCAGGGAATGTACAAGAGATGGAGTATCATTTGAAGAGTAGACAGATGTGTGCGCAATATAGAGAATACCTAATGTATCTCACAAATTAAATTATATGGAATATATTTTATATATCTTCGTGACCCCTTCATTTAGGGTCTAGAAATTTTTTTAAAAAAAAATTATATGATAATAAATTATTATTTTGCTTCAATCTAATTTACTCGTTTTTTACTTTTCATCAAAACGAAAAAAGAAACTTATTTTACGATATGCCACATGTTAGTGCCTTTTTCCTTATAGAAGGGTGAAAATGTGAGGGTCAAATTTACCTTATGTGATCAATATATTTCATTTAGATTTTGTTTGGCTGTGGTTAAAATACTTTTCCGGAAAACTAGTTTTCTTGCTTTTTTGTTAGTAAAGGATGGAATATAATTTTTCTCATCATAATGAAAAATAATTTTCCTTTCTACATGGAGGGAAAACACATTAACTCCCAACTCGTCACCTTTCTCTTGCCTTTCTTCCTCCTATGTAAGTAACAAAACATATAAAAGTTGATCTAGAATTGAGTTTTTCCTTGAAAAATATATTATTTTTCATAAAAAATGATTTTCCGCCTAACTAAACAGAACCTTAGACCGAGAAAAAACTAAAGGAACATAGGTCGGAGGAAGCAACTTAGAAAAAGCAGCTCCAACATATCAACAATGGCTTAATAATAAACATTAAGTGATATTTAATTACTAATTTTTGTGTTCATTATATGAGCATGTTATATTATTATCTACATCCCCTTTTTCTTTCATCAATTGTAATATCAAATTTTTTAGTCTCTACATGATTTGCACCAGCCCATATGAATTATCATAAGTTAATATTTTCTCCGTTTTCTTTTTAAGTGACATAGTGAATTTTAACAGTATTCTCAAACTCTACTTTAATTATCTTATGTGAATTTAAGACAAAATATAATCATATAAAGTCTTGTTAGAATCCTCTCATTACATAATACACATACTTACCCTTTAGTGGCGAATTCGTAGAGCTTGCCTTGAGGGGAGAAAATAAAAACCCCAATATCAGCATCACAAAGAACAGACAATTCCTTGGCCTTCTTAAGTAACCCTGTTCTCCTCTTGCAGAAGGTCACTTGTCTGTGCACTGGGTTCTCTATCCTCTTCAACTGCACCTTCCCACGTGCCATTTTCTTCACAACTTGTAATCTTGATCCGAAATCAAACTGATCGATCGATACAAATTAAAGTTGATAGAACTATAACTAGATCCTAATTAATTTGTTGATTTTCTTGCAAAAAGAGATTGATTAATTTGTTGAGTTTTGTGAAGGTTTGATAAGCAAACAACCCCCCACTAGTTTGAACTAGCTTCGAGGTTGTTGCTTCTAATTTTTCTGGGTTTTAGGCTCTGAAGTGAACCCTTTGTATTCTTCATTGTTAGTAACGCAAACATGTTTATATATACTACCACTCAATTTCAATTACTATATCATAGGATAGTACTATTTAAAGTTATAATCCTAGTTTATTATTTACTAAAGTAAATATATAAATGCTGTATGTTAGACTGCCCCTTCATTTTTCTTTGTCGAGTTTATTGATTATTATCACTTTCTTAGTGCTCTTCCAAGCTGGCTAACAATGGCTAAAATGTTATTCTGATGCTTGGGAATCACTTATATAATTTATTATTTAGTGGGTTTGCGAATGTTAAACAGTCATCATAAAGTCTTTCAAACTGATTCTCTATTTGATTTAAAATTAATCACTGTTTTTTTAGCCAATCGAAAAACAAGAAACTACAAAGCGCACACACACTACTTTTGGTCGAAGGCCTTTTCATGGGGACACAAAATACTTCCTAGTGATGCAATTAACCAAACAAAATCGACAACAACAATGAAACCTAGCAACGTGGAAACTAAATTTACACTATGCTTGCTTAGGTCACGTTATTTCAGGACCATATTCGTTATTTTGGAAGAGATGAGCTCAGATTAAATCAAATATATCTTATACAGTATATATTATTTGTTTACCTACATGGAGAATCTGAAAATCGAAAGCCAAGTTTGGAAAGAAAAATTTATGAATCATATTGAATGTAAGGGATAAACCGACGGGAAAAATTCAAGAATGGATTCTCCCTTAATAACTCCAATGTCAAAGAACCAAATTGCAAATTGGGGGGCAAGTGTAGGAACATTTATTCATAAATGGGCTTGAACTTGTGTTTGACTTGGTTTTTCTTGGATGCTTTGGGTGATAAAAGTTGATGCTAAAGCTTCTAAAGGCCATTAAACATGAGTTAATTTTGGTTAATGAGTGGTGTTAATTGCGTGTATTCATACCATATGTTACACAAGTTAATTATGTGTATTCATACCATATGTTACACAAATTAATCCTATAATTAAACCAGAATTTTAATTTGGTTTTAATGGGGTTGAATGCTCATTTTGGCTGATTTCTATCCTTGGTAATGCCAATAAATAGGCTAGCTAGTTCAAAAGTTTGGAGGGTGAAAAATCAGAATATCTCACAACTCCTTACAACTTGCTTGCACTTAAAAACTTCTTGCAAACTTTTCTAAGTGTGTTCAAAAAACAAACTAAAATACAAAGTCCTTTAGAATTCACCTTGATTGATCATAGAAGTGAATTACAACTCCATTGTATCTCATTAGTTATTTCGTGTAACCCGGTGATCCTAGAAGCGCGAAATAAATTAATAGGAAAGCGTAGTTTTCGTGCCTTGGAGTGGTGACATATCCGGTTCCCTCTTGTTTCTTTGTTCATGCTCTAACAATCTATTAGTTTATTTTCTTTCAGATATGGCTTCATCGCTCAAGGACTTAACTTTGAACTTTCAAAAATTGGACATTTTTGAAGGGGTGGGTTTTCGTCGTTGGCAAAAGAAGATTATTTTCCTCTTGACGACTCTCAATGTGGTGTATGTGTTAACAACACCAATTCCGGCTTACCCACAAGAAGGGGTTGAAGAGCCCTTGGACACTACGAGGAGGCGAATAAAGTGGGAGAATGATGATTACATTTGTCGTGGGCATATTCTCAATGCACTTTCGGATGCCTTGTTTGATCTTTACCAAAATGTGGAGAGTGTAAAAGAGCTTTGGGATTCTCTAGAGGCCAAGTACATCTCGGAAGATGCTTCAAGTAAGAATTTTCTTGTTAGTAATTTTAATATGTTTATAATGGAGCAATTTTGCAAAGTTCATCACATTTTAAACCAAATAAAATCAGATGGTATGGTAATGGATGAAGCAATTGTCGTTGCTTCCATTATTGATAAATTACCACCTTCTTGGAAAAACACTAAACATACTTTGAGACAAGAAGTGATTGAAGTGCGGAATCTTGAAAGGAATGGTGGTTTTCTCCATGTTTAATGATTGAAGACATTTCAAGTAAGAACTTTCTTGTTCATTTATATGATTATTATAAGAACATGTATACTTGTTTTCTCTATGGCATATTTTTGACATGGTTAATCAATATATTTTTGATAATGTCTTGATTATAGTTAGAGATGTATTGCCATGTTTCCATGCCCGTTAAGATGATTGGTAAAATCATGTAAATTAACTTTGTTAATTGTTGAACAATATTTTAGTTCATGAAATGGGTGTAAGGTGTTGTTGATCATGCATGGATGGTACAAAGTATCAATGGATGTGTCATGTGTTTGGCGATTACTAGATTGACATGCAATTTTGTTGGTTATAATTCAAGTCATTGCATGGTTAGTTTGACTTGGTGCCATTCTACATGTGCACATTCATGAAGATTATTGGTTTCATGTGTTGTTGATATTCATCAATATAAATGGCAGTTATGTACTTGTCTTTTTGAATTGGTTTATTTTAATTACTTTTGGACTTAGTAGTAACTTGATGCATGAATGGATAATAATTTTATTACTGGTTTGTAGTGTAAAATTTTAATTCATGTATGAGTACTTTTGGTACAGTATTGAAATAGATTATGTATATGTAAGATTGTGTATATTTCACAATTTTGTCTAAGTTTATACCTGATTGATAAATCAAAAGTATAAGTGAATATATATAAGATTTTGGTAACATATATTTATATGGTAAAATTTATATATATGGGGAGAATTCTTATACTTGATATTGATTTAAGAATTGTATTTAACGTTGTTGAAAACATTGATTTGTACTTAGTATTAGTATAATGGAAGATAAAAGTTTATTATCTTTGATTTAAACTATTTAATAGATGGATGTTGATTGAAGATAAAAGTTGAGTCATTTGGTAGTAGAAGGATATACTTGTTGCTAGTTGAATTATGGATTAAGGAATTTGATTTTACACAAGAAGATAATTTATTTTCTTATAGAAGGTTTATCCTTTAAGAAAATGGTGTTTTCATGGAGGAGGTCTATTCTTCATGAAAATGGTGTATCTTTATGGAGGAGGTTTATTCTTCATCTAGATGGTTGTCTTCTTGGAGGAGGTGTAATTCCTTTGTTATCCGATTTAGACTTGCAACTTATTTTCAAGAATTAACACAATTTTAAAATTAAATAGTTGAGGTATTATTTACCTTGATATGTGCAGTCTTTTATGGTTAATTCCATGTATCTATCATTAGTTATTGTGATATACTTCAAGTTATATCATTTGGTAATCATGTATATAATGGAATCATGACACATGCATATGCGACAATTTGTGTGCATGATTTTATATAACATGGGGTCGCAATGGTTTATGCAATGGGATTTAACTTGGATAAATCTTTTGGCCAATGTGTTGTTAAGTTAAAATTGCATAAAACATGGATAAAGGGATGGGCTTATAGCCTATTATACAATCTCAATGAAAGGAAACTCAATTTGACGTCTAATACAACGTTAGATCTCAAATTCAATGAGGATAGAATTTCGTTGATATTGTGAGCAATTGAAAGTTTCATCCCAAGGTAAGTGCTAAACTCGTTGGATTGATAAAGGAGGATGAATTAATTTTCTTAATAGATCTTTGATATTGGCTCAATTGCAGGAGCATGAACGTAAAGATCTACCTATATGGGCTAGAAGTTTGGCCGCTTCATCAAGTTTAGGCTTAACTTGAAATGCTCATGAATGGATATGAATACCATGGCTACTAAGGTGTCGAGGGTTAAAAGAATTTTTGTTAGTGCTTGTGTGTATTGTATCTTCGATAATTCGTAGTGATTGTTTGATTCAAAGCTTAGTCTATCATAACAATTGGAATTATCATAAAGTATACATATACTAAGTAGAAATTCAATCATTATGATATTTCTATTTATGTATGAGCATGTTATTTTGTGTGAATTTTTTGCAAGTTGTTTTTTGAAAATGGGAGGAGGATTGTTGGAACATTTATGCATAAATGGGCTTGAACTTGTGTTTGACTTGATTTTTTCTTGGATATTTTCTTGGATGCTTTGGGTGATTAAAGTTGATGCTAAAGCTTCTAAAGGCCATTAAACATGAGTTAATTTTGGTTAATTAGTGGTGTTATTTGTGTGTAACTACAAGAGAAAGCCTCATCTACAATGGGTTTTCCGGTCGCAAATGGGCCATTTCTCGTCGTAAAAGATCTTTTACGTCGAGAATTGCGTACGGTCGTCACCCGTCGTAATAGGCTCCGTCGCAAAAGATACTCCTTACATTGACGACCGGGTTATGTCACTCGTCGTAGTAGAGTTTTTACGACGGGAAATAATTCCGGTCGCAAATGCTAATTATCTACGACGAGATATACAGTCGCAATTTATGTTTTAAAATTTTAAAAAAATCTTTTTACAACCAGAATTCCCGTCGTAATTCAAAAGTTTCGCATGTGTTTGTCAGCCTAACAATGATTAACTTTCTTGTCGCAATTCTTTGTTGAAACTTTTTTGGGTACACTACTTACCATATTTCTCGTCAAATTTTTTTACTAAAATTGTTATGTAGCACATTTTAATCGCAATTTTTTTCCCATAAAACCTGTTACATTCACGGCCATTTTGCTAGCATTATATTATTCACTGTAGTAGACATGAATTACAACCGTCTTTTGCACCCTATGTACACCATAAAATCAATCCAACTATTGTAATAACATACTTAGGTAAAATTTCATATCCAAAATTTGGATATGTTTCATATCACTAATAACAAACACGCAAGTTTATGGTCCAAAATGTTAAACAAAAGTCGTTGTCAATAGTCTTCCAAGCTAAAAAACAATAAATAATTTCAAAGTAGTACTACTTTATCGATCCCAAAAGACTGTCGTAACGCGCCTCTCATTCAAGCTTAAATACTTCATATACGAGTCTCCTCGACATTGCCCTTGTTTGTACCTACAATTATAAAAGGGCAATTAGTATCCTGAAGGGAAGATCATTTCAAGAAGCCAAATGCATATACCTAATTTACTAGCTATTAAAGTTTTTGAATTCAAATTAAACTCCTCAGACCAACACCTATTTTCAAATACATAGGGCACAATCTAACTGGTAGAAGATATATTAACTAGCTATTGGCAACCATTTTGAAGTCAACATCACTAAATCAGCATTAAACTTCATTTTAATTCATAATTTTAATGGCACAACTTCGTATCTATAAATAATTGTTTCTACAACTTTGATTTTCGAAAAAATACAAAACACCTTAACCAAACTATCGTTTCTTCCCTCTTCTTCTTTACATAATAAAAGTGTACATGCTTTAGCTTGCACCACATACATTTAAGACTGGTTTCTATATAATGTAAGAAAATAGATAAGGATAACTACTATAATCTAGATACTACAGAAGTGAAATTCCCATGTCATCCATGAACGACTTAAGATGAGGCTGAGTGAAAATCATCTATGAGCCATATGCCAAAAATAATTTGTAGATCTCATTTGAGATATACCCTTATGTTCCTAATCTATTTTACTAAAACATATCAAAAAGTAAACAGAAAAAAATACATATACTAAATTTTTCCAAATGAAATAATATAATGGACAAGTAAAACTGGGTAAAAATACACAAAATATACATCACCAACTGGGTAAAAATTCTACTTCAGGATTCTCCAAGTCTTAGTCCATGTATGCATCACTAACAAGTATCAACCATTTAAAAGAAAATCTTCACAAAAAACTACAATGACACAGAACAATTATTAGGAATCTCACTTGTTCTCTCTTTAGTAACACACCTATAATATATTCATCTATATGTTGATTTTTGTATTATTCCACCATCCAAATTTGTTGGGTGATTTCCTTAAGTCAAATTACCAAGCCTAGCACGTCCAGGATTAAATACACGACAAAAGGATGAACATAAACTAACCAAGAAATGGAACACATAATAATAGGAAACCAATACAATAATTAAGAAGATGAATAAAGAAGATGGGGGGTTAACATTTTGAAGAGAAAGCATATTGTCGTAGAGATGAAGACCAATACCAAATTGATAGTGGAATTCTTATTCTTGATATAAGCAACTGCATCTTTGTTATCTCTAATCCACTAGAAATCGATCGCTGCTATCCACCGAGTTTTCACATCTTCATCCCAAGAAAAGTGAAGCCAAAGTTCAAATTTTAATCTACATGCTACAAGAAGGGAAAAGATGAACAAATTTCAGAACGAATAAATACAAGGTATCAACGAAATAAATACACATCAAACCCACATCTGCAGGACATAAAGTGATGTCAACCATGGAGCAACAAGATTAAGGATTAACTAATTGAAGCTCTTTCCAAAATCTGCTATACTTCTTAATTGAGTTAGACAAAATGTTTCTATGCTGTTGATTAAAACTCTACTGAACATCTATATATACTCGCCAACAATTAATGACACACTAAATCAATCCAATTCTCATATGAGAAGGAATCACCACAAACAATCTGCTAATAATACAAAATTGTTTGCGACTTTGAACCATACAACAAAACTTGGTCAATGTTAAGAGACCCTATTGCTTCAGAGTAACACAACAATTTTGATAGCCCGGCAAGCGAGCAAATATTAAGAGACCCCATTGCTTCAAAGTAACACAAGCACATTGAAGACCCCAGCATACAAAACATGTTACATTGAAATGAAACCAACCCAACATATTAAAATCAAACATATCTCAAAGCAAACATTACAAAATAGATGTATTACTAAAAAATTGCTCTTAATAGGTCCCAACAAGCCAAAACTCAACTACAAGTATCATCATTGTTCTAGAAATTGAAAATATACAGCACCTTCAAAACTACAGTCCCAAAATTAGATGAAAATACTGCATAAAAAAACAAGCACCTCAAAACCCTAGCTTGGTACCACCCCATTGCTTGCGTTTCACATTGAACCTGAGAAAGTTATTGAACAGTTATTAGGTTAAATTAGCGGATTAAAAAGGGCAAATGGCATAAGTTGATAAATGAATCAAATTACCTAATGTTGTTGTCAGTACAAATACGGATCCGGTAAGGAATGGGGAGATTTTGCCTCATCTTCTACTGTATCATGAAGCACTTGTGTGACAGCTTCCATTGAAGATACGGAAACAAAAACAGAAAGAATTAGGTAATTGATTTGGGTTTGAAGGTAAAACATAATTACAGAAGTGAAGCAAGTTGAAGAGAAGGAGAGAAGCCATTAGATTACTTGTATCATGCCTCATGCGGTTGTAGATTTAGGGTTGGGCGGTGGAGAGATTAGTGAGTGAGAAGAGTAAGGGACGGGTTTTTGGTTCAAAATTTCATCCCACCCCGGGAACAAATCCCGCTTTCGTTTTCATGAAAATTTTCATGTTTATCGCCACAAATTTATTTGCTTTTACGACGAGATTATAGAGTTGTCGCAATAGTTTTCGCCAATTACAACGAGGTTTGAATTCTTACAACAAGATTATTGCCTCGTCGCAACTAATGACTATTAATTACGACCAGCTTTTAAACTGGTCATAGTTTCTAATCACTTACGACCATAAACGCGCACGGTCGTTATTTTTGGTCGTAATTGTGAGCCTCTCTTGTAGTGTATATATTCATACCATATGTTACACAAGTTAATTGTGTGAATTTATACCATATGTTACACAAATTAATCCTATAATTAAACAAGTAATTTTAATTTGGTTTTAATGGGGTTGAATGCTCATTTGGGCTAATTTCTATCCTTGGTAATGCCTATAAATAGGCTAGCTAGTTCACAAGTTTGGAGGGTGAAAAATCAGAATATCTCACAATTCCTTACAACTTGCTTGCACTTAGAAACTTCTTGCAAACTTTTCTAAGTGTGTTCAAACACATACTAAATTACAAAGTCCTTTAAAATTCACTTTGATTGGTCATAGAAGTGAATTACAACTCCATTGTATCTCATTAGTTATTTCGTGTAACCCAGTGATCCTAGAGGGGCGAAATAAACTAATAGGAAGCGTAGTTTCCGTGCCTTGTAGTGGTGACATATCCGATTCCTCTTGTTTCTTTGTTCATCCTCTAACAGCAAGGTTATTGTAACAATTTCAATTCCCCAACCTACCTAACTAATTAAGATTAGACACATCCGAAAAATATTGGTCGAGCTAATTCGAATCATTACCATAACTCTCACTAAACTATGTCGAAACCTATATAATTCAAAGCTCAACTCTAAGCAAATTAATGACCTTTTTTTATATAGAAATAAAACTTTACATCTAGCAACAGATAAATCATTTAGTAGCTTACTATATCACTAACTACAACCTAGATAATATGTATCGCTAACAACAAATTGATCTGATATAACTTTTTCTCTCTTGCTCTTAAATTTTACATAATTATTCAAACTTATGTACGCTAAAATATACCAAGTAGTACTTGGTATAGTGGAAAAGGATTGCACTCTTTCAACCTCAAGGTTAGGGGTTTATCCCCACTAGGGGGCTTTTAAGGGTAGGGGTTTTCTCCCTTCCCTTCTTCTCAAATGCGATCCAATAGGATCCGAGCGAGGTCCAACCCCTTCTCCTTAAAAAAAAAAATTGTACGCTAAAATATCACAATATGAAATGCAAACTCAATATGTCTCACTCACCATCATGCTCATAAGTCAAGGCCTTAGGGATAACATGTACAATCCAAAACAAATGATTTAGGAATTAGAAATTCATAACATAACATTACAATAACATATATCAACTACATAACTCATAAAAAAATCATTGTAAATTCCATCACAACATCACACTGAGTTCCTTGCAAAAAATCTTTCTCCGCCAACTGTTTATTCAGTCTTGCTTCATTAGTTGGGGAGTTTCAAGCTTTTTCCATGGATTAACCGCTTTCTCAGAGTTTAGCCACTAGGCGAAGAAGAGGACGACACTAGAAGGATCGTCATAATAATAGCTACATTCGAAGATCAAAGAGACTATTCAACCCCCCAGCTTGACAATAATAACATTAATCAGTAAACTTTTGTTAGATATGCTTGAATTATCTGTTGGTTCGAATAATCAAGCATGGGGATCTTACCAATCGGTAAACTTTGTTAGAAATTAATTTCTGTATTAAGGAGTTTAAAAAACTGATCATATATAACATAGAAATTAATTCATTATCTGCCTTAAAGAGTTTAGCCGCTAGGCGAACAAGAGGACGACACTAGAAGGATCGGAAGAAGTAGCTACATTCGAGGATCAAGCGACTATTCCCCCAACTTGACAATAATGCACCTTAATCGATAAACTTAACTTAGAAATCCAATCTATTATCAGCGTTAAAGAGTTTTAAAATTTAATCAAATATAAAACACTTTTGTTATATCTTCAACTCAACATATAAAATCAACTTATGAACATGGAAATTTGAATATTATACAAGTAGCAACAAAAAAACACATTCAAAAACGTAGGAATACGAAATACCTAGTATGCTCTTTGCTCTTAAAAGGTATTAAAAAAAATTTTGCATTCCAGACCTCTTTCAATAAACATATGGATAGTCTGTCATAGGGAAGAGTTAAACTAAAATTGTAAAGTTTAACTTAAAAGTGTAAGATTTTAGGACATTGATACTTCACATTTTCTCGGTTAAAAACACTTTATTATATGAATTATACTCCATTTGTTTACGTTATCGTACTTTAATTTGACCAAAAAAGCTCCTTGCATAATAGTGGCATAATAGAACAAACAAGAACGGAGGAAAGTTTTATGTGAGGATGATTTATCCATGTATGCATTTCCAAAAATGCTATGAATTTTATGAGAAGGAAGCATATCTTAAAAAAAATCTAGTTATTATGTGGAAAAATTAAAAAAGTTTGGTATGTTAATTAGATTGTCGAAGAATATATGTGGAACATCAAATGATTTAACAAGTTAAATAAATAAAACTTTTCATGATGAAATGCTGGCAAAGGCATATGCCCCACAAGAAGCGGGGTATAGCTCCAAATCATTGGGCATCTTTAGTCATTCATACCAATTAGCGGTTGATAAGGTTTTGTGTAGGCCAGGGTATCAGCTCACTATCCGTAATCCACTTACTTGCTGAAAAGCCATAACATACCAAGCCAAGTCTAATATAATTGATCTAAACTAAATTATATTGTAAACGCGGTATAAAGGTCAAAAGCACCACGTGACAAAAAGACTCCATATTATCTAGGATATCTCGTGTAACACGTGGGCGTGCAGCATATAAGTCTATGGTCGGAGAATCTTTACAGAATGGAAACTCAAGGAGTTACTTCAAAAACAGTGTAAAAATAACGAAAGGGTTTTCAGAAGCAATTATTATTTTACTTCCGCTGATGCCGCTTGCTTAATAGTTTTGACTGTGTCTTTATACTGTCACTGCAGGTGTGTAAGTGATCATATACTTGCTTACGTGGGACTGAGGAGAGACGCGTTGTACCATTCCTTATCCACCCATTCCACTTTTCTTTCCTCTGTTTCGCGGTTCCACACCAGCCAGACGACGCCTCGCTACCGCCCTCTCATTCACGCCGACGTGACTCCCCGGTCGGTCTGCTGCTGCCGACCGAACACCGACGATCTCCCTGTCTCTATTTATCTCGCGCCGCAAGCAGCGACATTGCAAATGAGTAAAACAGCAAATCAAATCGAGTGTTCACTGCTTATACGCTAAATGCTCACTACTAACAATCTATATGCTAAATACAAGCTTTCCATTCCACTAAATGCTAACAAATGTGGTTAAATTGCTCAATACTAATGGCTAGGGAATTACAACACCAATTCATGTTTTAGTGGGTTATTGATTTTCTATGTATAACAAATTAGGAATTGAATGTTGTCGTAGTGAGACAAAATAAGTGCTTAATAGAGAGGATATTATGAGCTCTAGGGGAAGTGTTCTTGCCAGAAGGTACGATGAGGTATAATCTGTTGATTGTGGGTTTTAATGTGTTCGAGCTGCAGATATATTGGGAGATCATACCCAGATTGTTGATAAAATGTAATGGATTAACTCTTGTTTATATTTACCTGCTAATTGGCCATTATAATATAACTTCAATGAAGATCTCTATTTTATTGAAACAAGAACTGATCCTGTTAGTACACAATTGATTTAGTTATAGAGAATGGTTCAGAACCTGATTATAATAGATTCGTTTGGTTATACATTCATGAAATCATTATGTTGTCTGTGATACTCGAGGTGTCGTTGATCTGAATGTTGGTATGTATGAGTCGTAATAGACGACGACTCGGAAAAGGTGTAGTGTCAAAAATTAATGTAGACTTTTGGCGGATTATAGAGCTCGTTTGTTCGCCATAGAGGTGGATTTCTAGCTGCATGTCTATTGTTCACGATTGGGGGAAAGGAATTTAACCTTGGTGCTTATTGGATGTTGCTTGGATGCTGTAAGTTTCCTTGAAACTCTTCTTGGATTAGAAGTAGTATGGTAGTGCAGGTTAATAGCGGTTGAATAATTCGAAAGCATTGAGTTTTACCTAAAGTGAAAATTGTTTCCAAATGATTTATTTGGAGAAGCATGTTTTACTAACGACTTGAGGATATTCAAGGCAAAGCTTATTATAGTGTATGGGGCGGATTGATTCCCACCGAAGCTATTAGATGCTTCTATCAAGGTGATCCTGGTTTATTAACTCATAATCGCTAGTAATTCTTAATTTATAAGTTTTAAAGGCTGCAACTGCATGCATGTTGCACTCACTCATTTCCTTGTATATTGAGGAGAACGTACGTTCACGTTGTTAACTTTGACCGGAAAATTGCAAACGTAGCATAATTTAAGGGGGGGTGTTAAGGGCAGAGGTAGGAGTTAAAATCTTAAAACCAAGATGTTTGACCCATCTGGATAGAAAAGGACGGAAAGCATGCATTAGCACAGACGTTTTACTAAATTATCATTGATTTCAAGTTATTCTTAATTCATATCACGTATAATCAATTACTACTACTTTGGCTTTATCCCATCTACTAAAATTTTATCCGTATTGAATCGTATAATTTATAGTATTAAATTTGTTGTACCAATTGATGTGTTTTTTTGAAGGTAATGTCGTGGATCCTAAACCAGATCTCAACTA
>CANSGD010001132.1:0-164122 GCA_947645195.1 Patellifolia procumbens
TATTTTTGAGTCCCTGAATAGGTATTAGATCTATTTAAAGCATATGAAGTCCTTCGATCAAACTCAATTCAAATCAAAGGGTAAAACCGTCACAGTCTCGTAGGGGATTTGTGGTGTATAAACACCTTTCAAATCATTGTTTGTACTTAATTACCAAAATATTTTTAACTCCTTCAATAGGTATTAGATATATTTCAATCATATGAAACCCTTGGATCAAACTTATTTCAAATTAAAGGGTAAAACCGTCATTGTCTCTAGGCGATTTGTTGTATATGAACACCTTTCAAATTATTTTGTTGTGAATATTTGTTAAATATTTATGACTCCTTGAATAGGTATTATATATATTTAGAGCATATGAAGCCCTTGGATCAAACTCAATTTAAATCAAAGGGTAAAACCGTCATAGTCTCTTAGGCGATGTGTGGTGAATGAACACCTTTCAATTCATTTTGTTGGGAATAATTACCAAGTATTTTTTGTGTCCTTGAATAGGTATTAGATATTTTTAAAGCATATGAAGTCCTTGGATCAACCTCAATTCAAATCAAATAGTAAAACCGTCATAGTCTCTTAGGGGATTTGTGGTGTATGAACACCTTTCAAATCATTTTTTGTGCTTAAGTACAAAATATTTTTGACTCCTTCAATAGGTATTAGATATATTTCAATCATATGAAACCCTTGGATCAAACTTATTTCAAATTAAAGGGTAAAACTGTCATTGTCTCTTAGGCGATTAGTTGTATATGAACACCTTTCAAATTATTTTGTTGTGAATATTTACAAAATATTTATGACTCCTTGAATAGGTATTAGATATATTTACAGCATATGAAGCCCTTGGATCAAACTCAATTTAAATCAAAGGATAAAACCGTCATAGTCTCTTAGGCGATCTGTGGTGTATGAACACCTATTAAATCATTTTGTTGTTAATAATTACCAAATATTTTTGAGTCCTTGAATAGGTATTAAGTCTATTTAAAGCATATGAAGCCCTTAGATTAAACTCAATTCAAATCAAAGGGTAAAACCGTCATAGTCTCTTAGGGGATTTGTAGTGTATAAACACCTTTCAAATCATTTTTTGTCGTTAATTACCAAATACTTTTGACTCCTTCAATAGGTATTAGATATATTTCAATCATATGAAACCCTTGGATTAAACTTATTTCATATCAAAGGGTAAAACGGTCATAGTCTCTTAGGCAATTTATGGTGGATGAAAACCTATCAAATCATTTTGTATTGAATAATTACCAAAAAAAATTAGTCCTTGAATGGATATTAGATATTTTTAAATCATTTGAAGCCCTTGGATCTAACTCAATTCAAATCAAACAGTAAAACTGTCATAGTCTCTTAGGCGATTTGTGGTGAATGAACACCTTTCAAATCATTTTGTTGGGAATAATTACCAAATATTTTTTGAGTCCTTGAATAGGTATTAGATCTTTTTAAAGCATATGAAGTCCTTGTATCAACCTCAATTAAAATCAAAGGGAAAACCGTCATAGTCTCTTTGGGGATTTGTGGTGTATGAACACCATTCAAATCATTTTGTGTGGTTAATTACCAAATAATTTTGACTCCTTGAATACATATTAGATATATTTCAATCATATGAAACCCTTGGATCAAACTTATTTCATATCAAAGGGTGAAACTATCATAGTCTCTTAGGCGATTTATGGTGTATGAAAACCTTTCAAATCATTTTGTATTGAACAATTACCAAAAATATTCGGTCCTTGAATGGATATTAGATATATTTAAATCATATGAAGCCCTTAGATCTAACTCAATTCCAATCTAAGGGTAAAATCGTCATAGTCTCTTTGGCGATTTTTGGTGTATGAACACTTATCAAATTATTTTTGGTGCTTAATTACCAAATACTTTTCACACTTTGAATTGGTATTAGGTATATTTCAATCATATGAAGCCCTTGGATTAAACTTATTTCAACTCAACGCGTAAAACCGTCATAGTCTCTTAGGCGATTTGTGGTGTATGGACACCTTTCATATTATAATGTTCTGCATAATTACCAAATATTTTTGAGTCCTTGAATATGTATTAGAAATGTTTAAAGCATAGAAAGGCCTTGGATCAAAACTCAATTCAAATTAAAGGGTAAAATCGTAATAGTATCTTAGGCGATTTGTGGTGTATAAGCACCTTTCAAATTATTTTGTTGTGAATATTTACGAAATATTTAAGACTCCTTGAATAGGTACTATTTATATTTAAAGAATATGAAGCCCTTGGATCAAACTCTATTTAAATCAAAGGGTAAAACCGTCATAGTCTCTTAGGTGATTTGTGGTGAATGAACACCTTTCAAATCATTTTGTTGGGAATAATTACCAAATATTTTTTGAGTCCTTGAATAGGTATTAGATCTTTTTAAAGCATATGAAGTCCTTGGATCAACCTCAATTAAAATCAAAGGGAAAACCGTCATAGTCTCTTTGGGGATTTGTGGTGTATGAACACCATTCAAATCATTTTGTGTGGTTAATTACCAAATAATTTTGACTCCTTGAATACATATTAGATATATTTCAATCATATGAAACCCTTGGATCAAACTTATTTCATATCAAAGGGTGAAACTGTCATAGTCTCTTAGGCGATTTATGGTGTATGAAAACCTTTCAAATCATTTTGTATTGAACAATTACCAAAAATATTCGGTCCTTGAATGGATATTAGATATATTTAAATCATATGAAGCCCTTAGATCTAACTCAATTCCAATCTAAGGGTAAAATCGTCATAGTCTCTTTGGCGATTTTTGGTGTATGAACACTTATCAAATTATTTTTGGTGCTTAATTACCAAATACTTTTCACTCTTTGAATTGGTATTAGGTATATTTCAATCATATGAAGCCCTTGGATTAAACTTATTTCAACTCAAAGCGTAAAACCGGCATAGTCTCTTAGGCGATTTGTGGTGTATGGACACCTTTCATATTATAATGTTCTGCATAATTACCAAATATTTTTGAGTCCTTGAATATATATTAGATATGTTTAAAGCATAGAAAGGCCTTGGATCAAACTCAATTCAAATTAAAGGGTAAAACCGTAATAGTATCTTAGGCGATTTGTGGTGTATAAACACCTTTCAAATTATTTTGTTGTGAATATTTACGAAATATTTAAGACTCCTTGAATAGGTACTATTTATATTTAAAGAATATGAAGCCCTTGGATCAAACTCTATTTAAATCAAAGGGTAAAACCGTCATAGTCTCTTAGGCGATGTGTGGTGAATGAACACCTTTCAATTCATTTTGTTGGGAATAATTACCAAGTATTTTTTGTGTCCTTGAATAGGTATTAGATATTTTTAAAGCATATGAAGTCCTTGGATCAACCTCAATTCAAATCAAATGGTAAAACCGTCATAGTCTCTTAGGGGATTTGTGGTGTATGAACACCTTTCAAATCATTTTTTGTGCTTAATTACAAAATATTTTTGACTCCTTCAATAGGTATTAGATATATTTCAATCATATGAAACCCTTGGATCAAACTTATTTCAAATTAAAGGGTAAAACTGTCATTGTCTCTTAGGCGATTTGTTGTATATGAACACCTTTCAATTTATTTTGTTGTGAATATTTACAAAATATTTATGACTCCTTGAATAGGTATTAGATATATTTACAGCATATGAAGCCCTTGGATCAAACTCAATTTAAATCAAAGGGTAAAACCGTCATAGTCTCTTAGGCGATCTGTGGTGTATGAACACCTATTAAATCATTTTGTTGTTAATAATTACCAAATATTTTTGAGTCCTTGAATAGGTATTAAGTCTATTTAAAGCATATGAAGCCCTTAGATTAAACTCAATTCAAATCAAAGGGTAAAACCGTCATAGTCTCTTAGGGGATTTGTAGTGTATAAACACCTTTCAAATCATTTTTTGTGGTTAATTACCAAATACTTTTGACTCCTTCAATAGGTATTAGATATATTTCAATCATATGAAACCCTTGGATTAAACTTATTTCATATCAAAGGGTAAAACCGTCATAGTCTCTTAGGCAATTTATGGTGTATGAAAACCTATGAAATCATTTTGTATTGAATAATTACCAAAAAAAATTTAGTCCTTGAATGGATATTAGATATTTTTAAATCATATGAAGCCCTTGGATCTAACTCAATTCAAATCAAACGGTAAAACCGTCACAGTCTCTTAGGCGATTTGTGGTGTATTGACACCTTTCATATTATTTTGTTGTCAATAATTACCAAATATTTTTAAGTCCTTGAATATGTATTAGATATGTTTAAAGCATATCAAGCCCTTGGATCAAAATCAATTCAAATTAAAGGGTAAAACCGTAATAGTCTCTTAGGCGATTTGTGGTATGTAAACACCTTTCAAATTATTTTGTTGTGAATATTTACAAAATATTTATGACTCCTTGAATAGGAATTATACATATTTAGAGCATTTGAAGGCCTTGGATCAAACTCAATTTAAATTAAAGGGTAAAACCGTCATAGTCTCTTAGGCGATTTGTGGTGTATGAACACCTTTCAAATCATTTTATTGTGAATAATTACCAAATATTTTTGAGTCCTTGAATAGGTATTAGATCTATTTAAAGCATATGAAGCCCGTGTATCAAACTCAATTCAAAACAAAGGGTAAAACCGTCATAGTCTCTTAGACGATTTGTGGTGAATGAACACCTTTCAAATAATTTTGTTTTAAATAATTACCCAATATTTTTGATTCCTTGAATAGGTATTAGATCTATTTAAAGCATATGAAGTCGTTCGATCATACTCAATTCAAATCAAAGGGTAAAACTGTCACAGTCTCGTAGGGGAGTTGTGGTGTATAAACACCTTTCAAATCATTGTTTGTACTTAATTACCAAAATATTTTTTACTCCTTGAATGGGTATTAGATATATTTTAATCATCTGAAGCATATGGATCAAACTTATTTCAAATCAAAGGGTAAAACCGTAATAGTGTCTTAGGCGATTTGTGGTGAATGAACAACTTTCAAATTATTTTGGTTGTGAATAATAACCAAATATTTTTGAGTCCATGAATAGGTGTTAGATATATTTAAAGCTTATGAAGCCCTTGGATCAAACTCAATTCAAATCAAAGGGCAAAACCTTCATAGTCTCTTAGGCGATTTGTGGTGAATGAACACCTTTCAATTCATTTTGTTGGGAATAATTACCAAGTATTTTTTGTGTCCTTGAATAGGTATTAGATATTTTTAAAGCATATGAAGTCCTTGGATCAACCTCAATTCAAATCAAATGGTAAAACCGTCATAGTCTCTTAGGGGATTTGTGGTGTATGAACACCTTTCAAATCATTTTTTGTGCTTAATTACAAAATATTTTTGACTCCTTCAATAGTTATTAGATATGTTTCAATCATATGAAACCCTTGGATCAAACTTATTTCAAATTAAAGGGTAAAACCGTCATTGTCTCTTAGGCGATTTATTGTATATGAACACCTTTCAAATTATTTTGTTGTGAATATTTACAAAATATTTATGACTCCTTGAATAGGTATTAGATATATTTACAGCATATGAAGCCTTTGGATCAAACTCAATTTAAATCAAAGCGTAAAACCGTCATAGTCTCTTAGGCGATCTGTGGTGTATGAACACCTATTAAATCATTTTGTTGTTAATAATTACCAAATATTTTTGAGACCTTGAATAGGTATTAAGTCTATTTAAAGCATATGAAGCCCTTAGATCAAACTCAATTCAAATCAAAGGGTAAAATCGTCATAGTCTCTTAGGGGATTTGTAGTGTATAAACACCTTTCAAATCATTTTTTGTGGTTAATTACCAAATACTTTTGACTCCTTCAATAGGTATTAGATATATTTCAATCATATGAAACCCTTGGATTAAACTTATTTCATATCAAAGGGTAAAACCGTCATAGTCTCTTAGGCAATTTTTGGTGTATGAAAACCTATCAAATCATTTTATATTGAATAATTAACAAAAAAAAATTAGTCCTTGAATGGATATTAGATATTTTTAAATCATTTGAAGCCCTTGGATCTAACTCAATTCAAATCAAACGGTAAAACTGTCATAGTCTCTTAGGCGATTTGTGGTGAATGAACACCTTTCAAATCATTTTGTTGGGAATAATTACCAAATATTTTTTGAGTCCTTGAATAGGTATTAGATCTTTTTAAAGCATATGAAGTCCTTGGATAAACCTCAATTAAAATCAAAGGGAAAACCATTATAGTCTCTTTGGGGATTTGTGGTGTATGAACACCATTCAAATCATTTTTTGTGGTTAATTACCAAATACTTTTGACTCCTTGAATACGTATTAGATATATTTCAATCATATGAAACCCTTGGAACAAACTTATTTTATATCAAAGGGTAAAATCGTAATCGTCTCTAAGGCGATTTATGAGTCCTTGAATAGGTATTATATCTTTTTAAAGCATATGAAGTCCTTGGATCAACCTCAATTCAAATCAAAGGGTAAAACTGTCATAGTCTCTTAGGGGATTTGTGGTGTATGAAAACCTTTCAAATCATTTTGTATTAAACAATTACCAAAAAAATTCGGTCCTTGAATGGATATTAGATATATTTAAATCATATGAAGCCCTTGGATCTAACTCAATTCCAATCAAAGGGTAAAATCGTTATAGTCTCTTAGGCGATTTTTGGTGTATGAACACCTATCATATTATTTTTGGTGCTTAATTACCAAATACTTTTCACTCCTTGAATTGGTATTAGGTATATTTCCATCATATGAAGCCCTTGGATTAAACTTATTTCAAATCAAAGGGTAAAACCGTTATAGTCTCTTAGGCGATTTGTGGTGTATGGACACCTTTCATATTATTTTTTTGTGAATAATTACCAAATATTTTTTAGTCCTTGAATAGGTATTAGATATGTTTAAAGCATCTGAAGCCCTTGGATCAAACTCAATTCAAATTAAAGGGTAAAACCGTAGTAGTCTCTTAGACGATTTATGGTGTATAGACACCTTTCAAATTATTTTATTGTCAATATTTATGACTCCTTGAATAGGTATTGTATATATTTAAAGCATATGAAGCCCTTGGATCAAACTCAATTTAAATCAAAGGGTAAAACCGTCATAGTCTCTTAGGCGATTTGTGGTGTATGA
Organism: Patellifolia procumbens; assembly: GCA_947645195.1. Taxonomy (NCBI): domain Eukaryota; kingdom Viridiplantae; phylum Streptophyta; class Magnoliopsida; order Caryophyllales; family Amaranthaceae; genus Patellifolia; species Patellifolia procumbens. The sequence continues at coordinate 7,200 of CANSGD010001132.1, forward strand.
ACACCTTTGAAATCATTTTGTTGTGAATAATTACCAAATATTTTTGAGTTCTTGAATAGGTACTAGATCTATTTAAAGCATATGAAGCCCTTGGATCAAACTCAATTCAAAACAAAGGGTAAAACCGTCATAGTCTCTTCGACGATTTGTGGTGAATGAACACCTTTCAAACAATTTTGTTTTAAAAAATTACCAAATATTTTTGAGTCCTTGAATAGGTATTAGATCTATTTAAATCATATGAAGTCTTTCGATCAAACTTAATTCATATCAAAGGGTAAAACCGTCATAGTCTCGTAGGGGATTTGTGGTGTATAAACACTTTTCAAATCATTGTTTGTGCTTAATTACCAAAATATTTTTAACTCCTTGAATGGGTATTAGATATATTTTAATCATATGAAGCATTTGGATCAAACTTATTTCAAATCAAAGGGTAAAACAGTCATAGTGTCTTAGGCGATTTGTGGTGAATGAAAACCTTTCAAATTATTTTGGTTGTGAATAATAACCAAATATTTTTGAGTCCTTGAATAGGTGTTAGATATATGTAAAGCATATGAAGCCCTTGGATCAAACTCAAATCAAATCAAAGGGCAAAACCGTCATAGTCTCTTAGGCGAATTGTGGTGAATGAACACCTTTTAAATCATTTTTTGTGTTTAATTACAAAATATTTTTGACTCCTTCAATAGGTATTAGATATATTTCAATCAGATGAAACCCTTGGATCAAACTTATTTCATATCAAAGGGTGAAACTATCATAGTCTCTTAGGCAATTTATGGTGTATGAAAACCTTTCAAATCATTTTGTATTGAATAATTACCAAAAAAAATTGAGTCCTTGAATAGATATTAGATATATTTAAATCATATGAAGCCCTTGGATCTAACTCAATTCAAATCAAAGGGTAAAACCGTCATAGTCTCTTAGGCGATTTTTGTTCTATGAACACATTTCAAATCTTTTTTGGTGCTTAATTACCAAATACTTTACACTCCTTGAATTGGAATTTGGTATATTTCAATCATATGAAGCCCTTGGATTAAACTTATTTTTTGTGCATGAACACATTTCAAATCTTTTTTGGTGCTTAATTACCAGATACTTTTCACTCCTTGAATTGGTATTTGGTATATTTCAATTATATGAAGCCCTTGGATTAAACTTATTTCAAATCAAAGGGTAAAACCGTTATAGTCTCTTAGGCGATTTGTGGAGTATGAACACCTTTCAAACTATTTTGTTGTGAATATTTACAAAATATTTATGATTCCTTGAATAGTTATTAGATTTATTTTTAGAGCATATGAAGCCCTTGGATCAAACTCAATTTAAATCAAAGGGTAAAACCGTCATAGTCTCTTAGGCGATATGTGGTGTCTGAACACCTTTTAAGTCATTTGGTTGTGAATAATTTGAAAATATTTTTGAGTTCTTGAATAGGTATTAAGTCTATTTAAAGCATATGAAGCCCTTAGATCAAACTCAATTCAAATCAAAGGGTAAAACTGTCATAGTCTCTTAGGGGATTTATGATGTATGAACACCTTTCAAATCATTTTTTGTGCTTAATTACAAAATATTTTTGACTCCTTCAATAGGTATTAGATATATTTCAATTAGATGAAACCCTTGGATCAAACTTATTTCATATCAAAGGGTGAAACTGTCATAGTCTCTTAGGCAATTTATGGTGTATGAAAACCTTTCAAATCATTTTGTATTGAATAATTACCAAAAAAAATTGAGTCCTTAAATAGATATTAGATATATTAAAATCATATGAAGCCCTTGGATCTAACTCAATTCAAATCAAAGGGTAAAATCGTCATAGTCTGTTAGGCGATTTTTGGTGTATGAACACATTTCAAATCTTTTTTGGTGCTTAATTACCAAATACTTTCCACTCCTTGAATTGGTATTTGGTATATTTCAATCATATGAAGCCCTTGGATTAAACTCATTTCAAATCAAAGTGTAAAACCGTCATAGTCTCTTATGCGATTTGTGGTGTATGAACACCTTTCAAATTATTTTGTTGTGAATAATTACCAAAAAAAATTGAGTCCTTGAATAGATATTAGATATATTTAAATCATATGAAGCCCCTGGATCTAACTCAATTCAAATCAAAGGGTAAAACCGTCATAGTCTCTTAGGCGATTTTTGTTGTATGAACACATTTTAAATCTTTTTTGGTGCTTAATTACCAAATACTTTACACTCCTTGAATTGGAATTTGGTATATTTTAATCATATGAAGCCCTTGGATTAAATTTATTTTTGGTGCATGAACACATTTCAAATCTTTTTTGGTGCTTAATTACCAGATACTTTTCACTCCTTGAATTGGTATTTGGTATATTTCAATCATATGAAGCCCTTAGATTAAACTCAATTCAAATCAAAGGGTAAAACCGTCATAGTCTCTTAGGGGATTTGTAGTGTATAAACACCTTTCAAATCATTTTTTGTGGTTAATTACCAAATACTTTTGACTCCTTGAATAGGTAATAGATATATTTCAATCATATGAAACCCTTGGATAAAACTTATTTCATATCAAAGGGTAAAACCGTCATAGTCTCTTAGGCAATTTATGGTGTATAAAAACCTATCAAATCATTTTGTATTGAATAATTACTAAAAAAATTGAGTCCTTGAATGGATATTAGATATATATTTAAATTATATATAGATCTTGGATCTAACTCAATTCAAATCAAAGGGTAAAACCGTCATAGTCTCTTAGGCGATTTGTGGTGAATGAACACCTTTCAAATCATTTTGGTGGGAATAATTACCAAATATTTTTTTAGTCCTTGAATAGGTATTAGATATTTTTAAAGCATATAAACACCTTTCAAATTATTTTGTTGTGAATATTTACAAAATATTTAAGACTCCTTGAATAGGTATTATATATATTTAAAGCATATGAAGCCCTTGGATCAAACTCAATTCAAATCAAAGGGTAAAATCGTCATAGTTTCTTAGGAAATGTGTGGTGTATGAACACCTTTGAAATCTTTTTTTGTGCTTAATTACAAAATATTTTTGACTCCTTCAATAGGTATTAGATATATTTCAATCATATGAAACCCTTTGATCAAACTTATTTCATATCAAAGGGTAAAACCATCATAGTCACTTAGGTGATTTGTGGTGTATGAAAACCTTTCAAAACGTTTTGTATTGTATTATTACCATAAAAATTGAGTCCTTGAATAGATATTAGATATATTTAAATCCTATGAAGCCCTTGGATCCAACTCAATTCAAATCATAGGGTAAAACCGTCATAGTCTCTTAGGCGTTTTTTGTTGTATGAACACATTTAAATTCATTTTTGGTGTTAATTACCAAATACTTTTCACTCCTTGAATTGGTATTAGGTATATTTCAATCATATGAAGCCCTTGGATTAAACTTATTTCAAATCAAAGGGTAAAACCGTCATAGTCTCTTAGGCGATTTGTTGTGTATGAACACCTTTCAAATTATTTTGTTGTGAATATTTACAAAATATTTATGACTCCTTGAATAGGTATTAGATATATTTAAAGCACATGAAGCCCTTAGATCAAACTCAATTTAAATCAAAGGGTAAAACCGTCATAGTCTCTTAGGCGATCTGTGGTGTATGAACATCTTTTAAATCATTTTGTTGTGAATAATTACCAAATATTTTTGAGTCCTTAAATAGGTATTAGGTCTATTTAAAGCATATGAAGCCCTTAGATCAAACTCAATTCAAATCAAAGGGTAAAACCGTCATAGTCTCTTAGGAGATTTGTGGTGTATGAACAACCTTTCAAATCATTTTTTGTGGTTAATTACCAAATACTTTTGACTCCTTGAATACATATTAGATATATTTCCATCATATGAAACCCTTGGATCAAACTTATTTCATATCAAAGGGTGAAACTGTCATAGTCTCTTAGGCGATTTATGGTGTATGAAAACCTTTCACATCATTTTGTATTAAACAATTTCCAAAAAAATTCGGTCCTTGAATGGATATTAGATATATTTAAATCATATGAAGCCCTTGGATCTAACTCAATTCCAATCAAAGGGTAAAATCGTTATAGTCTCTTAGGCGATTTTTGGTGTATGAACACCTATCAAATTATTTTTTGTGCTTAATTACCAAATACTTTTCACTCCTTGAATTGGTATTAGGTATATTTCAATCATATGAAGCCCTTGGATTAAACTTATTTCAAATCAAAGGGTAAAACCGTCATAGTCTCTTAGGCAATTTGTGGTGTATGGACACCTTTCATATTATTTTTTTTGTGAATAATTACCAAATATTTTTGAGTCCTTGAATAGGTATTAGATATGTTTAAAGCATCTGAAGCCCTTGGATCAAACTCAATTCAAATTAAAGGGTAAACCGTTGGTTTTGGTGTTGCTTTTTGTGTGGGGGAAACCGTCATAGTCTCTTAGACGATTTGTGGTGAATGAACACCTTTCAAACAATTTTGTTTTAAAAAATTACCAAATTTTTTTGAGTCCTTGAATAGGTATTAGATCTAATTAAATCATATGAAGTCCTTCGATCAAACTCAATTCAAATCAAAGGGTAAAACCGTCATAGTCTCGTATGAAATTTGTGGTGTATAAACACCTTTCAAATCATTGTTTGTGCTTAATTACCAAAATATTTTTAACTCCTTGAATGGGTATTAGATATATTTTAATCATATGAAGCATTTGGATCAAACTTATTTCAAATCAAAGGGTAAAACAGTCATAGTGTCTTAGGCGATTTGTGGTGAATGAAAACCTTTCAAATTATTTTGGTTGTGAATAATAACCAAATATTTTTAGTCCTTGAATAGGTGTTAGCTATATGTAAAGCATATGAAGCCCTTGGATCAAACTCAAATCAAATCAAAGGGCAAAACCGTCATAGTCTCTTAGGCGATTTGTGGTGAATGAACACCTTTTAAATCATTTTTCTGCTTAATTACAAAATATTTTTGACTCCTTCAATAGGTATTAGATATATTTCAATCAGATGAAACCCTTGGATCAAACTTATTTCATATCAAAGGGTGAAACTGTCATAGTCTCTTAGACGATTTATGGTGTATGAAAACCTTTCAAATCATTTTGTATTGACAAATTACCAAAAAAAATTGAGTCCTTGAATAGATATTAGATATATTTAAATCATATGAAGCCCTTGGATCTAACTCAATTCAAATCAAAGGGTAAAACCGTCATAGTCTCTTAGGCGATTTTTGTTGTATGAACACATTTCAAATCTTTTTTGGTGCTTAATTACCAAATACTTTACACTCCTTGAATTGTAATTTGGTATATTTCAATCATATGAAGCCCTTGGATTAAACTTATTTTTGGTGCGTGAACATATTTCAAATCTTTTTTGGTGCTTAATTACCAGATACTTTTCACTCCTTGAATTGGTATTTGGTATGTTTCAATCATATGAAGCCCTTGGATTAAACTTATTTTAAATCAAAGGGTAAAACCGTTATAGTCTCTTAGGCGATTTGTGGTGTATGAACACCTTTCAAACTATTTTGTTGTGAATATTTACAAAATATTTATGATTCCTTGAATAGGTATTAGATTTATTTTTAGAGCATATGAAGCCCTTGGATCAAACTCAATTTAAATCAAAGGGTAAAACCGTCATAGTCTCTTAGGCGATATGTGGTGTGTGAACACCTTTTAAGTCATTTGGTTGTGAATAATTTGAAAATATTTTTGAGTTCTTGAATAGGTATTAAGTCTATTTAAAGCATATGAAGCCCTTAGATCAAACTCAATTCAAATCAAAGGGTAAAACCGTCATAGTCTCTTAGGGGATTTATGATGTATGAACACCTTTCAAATCATTTTTTGTGGTTAATTACAATATATTTTTGACTCCTTCAATAGGTATTAGATATATTTCAATCATATGAAACCCTTGGATTAAACTTATTTCATATCAAAGGGTAAAACCGTCATAGTCTTTTTGGCGATTTATGGTGTATGAAAACCTTTCAAATCATTTTGTATTGAATAATTACCAAAAAAAATTGAGTCCTTGAATAGATATTAGATATATTTAAATCATATGAAGCCCTTGGATCTAACTCGATTCAAATCAAAGGGTAAAACCATCATAGTCTCTTAGGCGATTTGTGGTGTATGAACACCTTTCAAATTATTTTCTTGTGAATAATTACCAAAAAATATTGAGTCATTGAATAGATATTAGATATATTTAAATCATATGAAGCCCTTGGATCTAACTCAATTCAAATCAAAGGGTAAAACCGTCATAGTCTCTTAGGCGATTTTTGTTGTATGAACACATTTCAAATCTTTTTTGGTGCTTAATTACCAAATACTTTACACTCCTTGAATTGGAATTTGGTATATTTCAATCATGTGAAGCCCTTGGATTAAACTTATTTTTGGTGCATGAACACATTTCAAATCTTTTTTGGTGCTTAATTACCAGATACTTTTCACTCCTTGAATTGGTATTTGGTATATTTCAATCATATGAAGCCCTTGGATTAAACTTATTTCAAATCAAAGGGTAAAACCGTTATAGTCTCTTAGGCAATTTGTGGTGTATGAACACCTTTCAAACTATTTTGTTGTGAATATTTACAAAATATTTATGATTCCTTGAATAGGTATTAGATATATTTTTAGAGCATATGAAGCCCTTGGATCAAACTCAATTTAAATCAAAGGGTAAAACCGTCATAGTCTCTTAGGCGATATGTGGTGTCTGAACACCTTTTAAGTCATTTGGTTGTGAATAATTAGCAAATATTTTTGAGTTCTTGAATAGGTATTAAGTCTATTTAATGCATATGAAGCACTTAAATCAAACTCAATTTAAATCAAAGGGTAAAACCGTCATAGTCTCTTAGGGGATTTGTGGTGTATGAACACCTTTCAAATCATTTTTTGTGCTTAATTACAATATATTTTTGACTCCTTCAATAGGTATTAGACATATTTCAATCATATGAAACCCTTGGAACAAACTTATTTTATATCAAAGGGTAAAACCGTAATCGTCTCTAAGGCGATTTATGAGTCCTTGAATAGGTATTATATCTTTTTAAAGCATATGAAGTCCTTGGATCAACCTCAATTCAAATCAAAGGGTAAAACTGTCATAGTCTTTTAGGGGATTTGTGGTGTATGAACACCTTTCAAATCTATTTTTTGTTCTTAATTACCAAATATTTTTGACTGCTTCAATAGGTATTAGACATATGTCAATCATATGAAACCCATGGATCAAACTTATTTCATATCAAAGGGTAAAACCGTCATTGTCTCTTAGGCGATTTGTGGTGTATGAAAGCCTTTCAAATCATTTGGTTGTGAATATTACAAAATATTTATGACTCCTTGAATAGGTATTAGATATATTTAAAGCATACGAAGCCCTTGGTTCAAACTCAATTTAAATCAAAGGGTAAAACCGTCATAGTCTCTTAGGCGATCTGTGGAGTATGAACATCTTTTAAATCATTTGGTTGTGAATAATTACCAAATATTTTTGAGTTCTTGAATAGGTATTAAGTCTATTTAAAGCATATGAAGCCCTTAGATCAAACTCAATTCAAATCAAAGGGTAAAACCGTCATAGTCTCTTAGGGGATTTGTGGTGTATGAACACCTTTCAAATCATTTTTTGTGCTTAATCACAATATATTTTTGACTCCTTCAATAGGTATTATATATATTTCAATCATATGAAACCCTTGGATTAAACTTATTTCATATCAAAGGGTAAAACCGTCATAGTCTCTTAGGCGATTTGTCGTGTATGAAAACCTTTAAAAATCATTTTGTATTGAATAATTACCAAAAAAATTTGAGTCCTTGAATAGATATTAGATATATTTAAATCATATGAAGCCCTTGGATCTAACTCAATTCAAATCAAAGGGTAAAATCGTCATAGTCTGTTAGGCGAATTTTGGTGTATGAACACATTTCAAATCTTTTTTGGTGCTTAATTACCAAATACTTTCCACTCCTTGAATTGGTATCTGGTATATTTCAATCATATGAAGCCCTTGGATTAAACTCATTTCAAATCAAAGTGTAAAACCGTCATAGTCTCTTATGGGATTTGTGGTGTATGAACACCTTTCAAATTATTTTGTTGTGAATAATTACCAAAAAATATTGAGTCCTTGAATAGATATTAGATATATTTAAATCATATGAAGCCCTTGGATCTAACTCAATTCAAATCAAAGGGTAAAACCGTCATAGTCTCTTAGGCGATTTTTGTTGTATGAACACATTTCAAATCTTTTTTGGTGCTTAATTACCAAATACTTTACACTCCTTGAATTGGAATTTGGTATATTTCAATCATATGAAGCCCTTGGATTAAACTTATTTTTGGTGCATGAACACATTTAAAATCTTTTTTGGTGCTTAATTACCAGATACTTTTCACAACTTGAATTGGTATTTGTTATATTTCAATCATATGAAGCCCTTGGATTAAACTTATTTCAAATCAAAGGGTAAAACCGTTCTAGTCTCTTAGGCGATTTGTGGTGTATGAACACCTTTCAAACTATTTTGTTGTGAATATTTACAAAATATTTATGATTCCTTGAATAGGTATTAGATATATTTTAGAGCATATGAAGCCCTTGGATCAAACTCAATTTAAATCAAAGGGTAAAACCGTCATAGTCTCTTAGGCGATATGTGGTGTCTGAACACCTTTTAAGTCATTTGGTTGTGAATAATTACCAAATATTTTTGAGTTCTTGAATAGGTATTAAGTCTATTTAAAGCATATGAAGCCCTTAGATCAAACTCAATTCAAATCAAAGGGTAAAACCGTCATAGTCTCTTAGGGGATTTATGGTGTATGAACACCTTTCAAATCATTTTTTGTGCTTAATTACAATATATTTTTGACTCCTTCAATAGGTATTAGATATATTTCAATCATATGAAACCCTTGGATTAAACTTATTTCATATCAAAGGGTAAAACCGTCATAGTCTCTTAAGCGATTTGTGGTGTATGAAAACCTTACATATCATTTTGTATGGAATAATTACCAAAAAAAATTGAGTCCTTGAATAGATATTAGATATATTTAAATCATATGAAGCCCTTGGATCTAAGTCAATTCAAATCAAAGGGTAAAATCGTCATAGTCTGTTAGGCGATTTTTGGTGTATGAACACATTTCAAATCTTTTTTGGTGCTTAATTACCAAATACTTTCCACTCCTTGAATTGGTATTTGGTATATTTCAATCATATTAAGCCCTTGGATTAAACTCATTTCAAATCAAAGTGTAAAACCGTCATAGTCTCTTATGCGATTTGAGGTGTATGAACACCTTTCAAATTATTTTGTTGTGAATATTTACAAAATATTTTTAAGTCCTTGAATAAGTAATTGAGTCCTTGAATAGATATTAGATATATTTAAATCATATGAAGCCCTTGGATCTAACTCAATTCAAATCAAAGGGTAAAATCGTCATAGTCTGTTAGGCGATTTTTGGTGTATGAACACATTTCAAATCTTTTTTGGTGCTTAATTACCAAATACTTTCCACTCCTTGAATTGGTATTTGGTATATTTCAATCATATGAAGCCCTTGGATTAAACTCATTTCAAATCAAAGTGTAAAACCGTCATAGTCTCTTATGCGATTTGTGGTGTATGAACACCTTTCAAATTATTTTTTTGTGAATATTTACAAAATATTTTTAAGTCCTTGAATAAGTAATTGAGTCCCTTAATAGATATTAGATATATTTAAATCATATGAAGCCCTTGGATCTAACTCAATTCAAATCAAAGGGTAAAATCGTCATAGTCTGTTAGGCGATTTTTGGTGTATGAACACATTTCAAATCTTTTTTGGTGCTTAATTACCAAATACTTTCCACTCCTTGAATTGGTATTTGGTATATTTCAATCATATGAAGCCCTTGGATTAAACTCATTTCAAATCAAAGTGTAAAACCGTCATAGTCTCTTATGAGATTTGTGGTGTATGAACACCTTTCAAATTATTTTGTTGTGAATATTTACAAAATATTTTTAAGTGCTTGAATAAGTATTAAGTCTATTTAAGGCATATGAATCCCATAGATCAAACTCAATTCAAATCAAAGGGTAAAACCGTCATAGTCTCTTAGGGGATTTGTGGTGTATAAACACCTTTTAAATCATTTTATTGTTAATAATTACCAAATATTTTTGAGTCCTTGAATAGGTATTAAGTCTATTTAAGGCATATGAAGCCCTTAGATCAAACTCAATTCAAATCAAAGGGTAAAATCGTCATAGTCTGTTAGGCGATTTTTGGTGTATGAACACATTTCAAATCTTTTTTGGTGCTTAATTACCAAATACTTTCCACTCCTTGAATTGGTATTTGGTATATTTCAATCATATGAAGCCCTTGGATTAAACTCATTTCAAATCAAAGTGTAAAACCGTCATAGTCTCTTATGCGATTTGTGGTGTATGAACACCTTTCAAATTATTTTGTTGTGAATATTTACAAAATATTTTTAAGTCCTTGAATAAGTATTAAGTCTATTTAAGGCATATGAATCCCTTAGATCAAACTCAATTCAAATCAAAGGGTAAAACCGTCATAGTCTCTTAAGGGATTTGTGGTGTATAAACACCTTTTAAATCATTTGTTGTTAATAATTACCAAATATTTTTGAGTCCTTGAATAGGTATTAAGTCTATTTAAGGCATATGAAGCCCTTAGATCAAACTCAATTCAAATCAAAGGGTAAAACCGTTATAGTCTCTTAGGGGGATTTGTGGTGTATGAACACCTTTCAAAACATTTTTTGTGGTTAATTACCAAATACTTTTGACTCCTTGAATAGGTATTAGAGATATTTCAATCATATGAAACCCTTGGAACAAACTTATTTTATATCAAAGGGTAAAACCGTAATCGTCTCTAAGGCGATTTATGAGGCCTTGAATAGGTATTATATCTTTTTAAAGCATATGAAGTCCTTGGATCAACCTCAATTCAAATCAAAGGGTAAAACTGTCATAGTCTCTTAGGGGATTTGTGGTGTATAAACACCTTTCAAATCTATTTTTTGTGCTAAATTACAAAATATTTTTGACTCCTTCAATAGGTATTAGACATATCTCAATCATATGAAACCCATGGCTCAAACTTATTTCATATCAAAGGGTAAAACCGTCATTGTCTCTTAGGCGATTTGTGGTGTATGAAAGCCTTTCAAATCATTTTGTTGTGAATATTTACAAAATATTTATGACTCCTTGAATAGGTATTAGATATATTTAAAGCATATGAAGCCCTTGGTTCAAACTCAATTTAAATCAAAGTCATAGTCTCTTAGGCGATCTGTGGAGTATGAACATCTTTTAAATCATTTGGTTGTGAATAATTACCAAATATTTTTGAGTTCTTGAATAGGTATTAAGTCTATTTAAAGCATATGAAGCCCTTAGATAAAACTCAATTCAAATCAAAGGGTAAAATCGTCATAGTCTCTTAGGGGATTTGTGGTGTATGAACACCTTTCAAATCATTTTTTGTGCTTAATCACAATATATTTTTGACTCCTTCAATAGGTATTAGATATATTTCAATCATATGAAACCCTTGGATTAAACTTATTTCATATCAAAGGGTAAAACCGTCATAGTCTCTTAGGCGATTTGTCGTGTATGAAAACATTTCAAATCATTTTGTATTGAATAATTACCAAAAAAATTTGAGTCCTTGAATAGATATTAGATATATTTAAATCATATGAAGCCCTTGGATCTAACTCAATTCAAATCAAAGGGTAAAATCGTCATAGTCTGTTAGGCGAATTTTGGTGTATGAACTTATTTCAAATCTTTTTTGGTGCTTCATTACCAAATACTTTCCACTCCTTGAATTGGTATTTGGTATATTTCAATCATATGAAGCCCTTGGATTAAACTCATTTCAAATCAAAGTGTAAAACCGTCATAGTCTCTTATGCGATTTGTGGTGTATGAACACCTTTCAAATTATTTTGTTGTGAATAATTACCAAAAAATATTGAGTCCTTGAATAGATATTAGATATATTTAAATCATATGAAGCCCTTGGATCTAACTCAATTCAAATCAAAGGGTAAAACCGTCATAGTCTCTTAGGCGATTTTTGTTCTATGAACACATTTCAAATCTTTTTTGGTGCTTAATTACCAAATACTTTACACTCCTTGAATTGGAATTTGGTATATTTCAATCATATGAAGCCCTTGGATTAAACTTATTTTTGGTGCATGAACACATTTCAAATCTTTTTTGGTGCTTAATTACCAGATACTTTTCACTCCTTGAATTGGTATTTGTTATATTTCAATCATATGAAGCCCTTGGATTAAACTTGTTTCAAATCAAAGGGTAAAACCGTTCTAGTCTCTTAGGCGATTTGTGGTGTATGAACACCTTTCAAACTATTTTGTTGTGAATATTTACAAAATATTTATGATTCCTTGAATAGGTATTAGATATATTTTTAGAGCATATGAAGCCCTTGGATCAAACTCAATTTAAATCAAAGGGTAAAACCGTCATAGTCTCTTAGGCGATATGTGGTGTCTGAACACCTTTTAAGTCATTTGGTTGTGAATAATTACAAAATATTTTTGAGTTCTTGAATAGGTATTAAGTCTATTTAAAGCATATGAAGCTCTTAGATCAAACTCAATTCAAATCAAAGGGTAAAACCGTCATAGTCTCTTAGGGGATTTATGGTGTATGAACACCTTTCAAATCATTTTTTGTGCTTAATTACAATATATTTTTTACTCCTTCAATAGGTATTAGATATATTTCAATCATATGAAACCCTTGGATTAAACTTATTTCATATCAAAGGGTAAAACCGTCATAGTCTCTTAGGCGATTTGTGGTGTATGAAAACCTTTCAAATCATTTTGTATTGAATAATTACAAAAAAAAATTGAGTCCTTGAATAGATATTAGATATATTTAAATCATATGAAGCCCTTGGATCTAACTCAATTCAAATCAAAGGGTAAAACTGTCATAGTCTCTTAGGCGATTTTTGGTGTATGAACACCTTTCAAATCAATTTTTTTCTTAAGTACAAAATATTTTATACTCCTTGAATTGGTATTAGGTATATTTATGAAGCCCTTGGATCAAACTTATTTCAAATCAAAGGGTAAAGCCGTCATAGTCTCTTAGGCGATTTATGGTGTATGAACACCATTCGAATCATTTTTTGTGAATAATTACCAAATATTTTTGAGTCCGTGAATAGGTTTTAGATATATTTAAGCATATGAAGCCCTTGGATAAATTTATTTCATATCAAAGGGTAAAATCGTCATAGTCTCTTAGGCGATTTGTGGTGTATGAACACCTTTCGAATCATTTTGTTATGAATAATTACCAAATATTTTTGAGTCCGTCAATAGGTTTTAGGTATATTTCAATCATATGAAGCCTTTGGATCAAACTTATTTCAAATCAAAGGGTAAAACCGTCATAGTCTCTTAGGGGATTTGTTGTAAATGAACACCTTTCGAATCATTTTGTTGTGATTAAATACCAAATATTTTTGAGTCTTTGAATAGGTATTAGATATATTTAGAGCATATGAAGCCGTTGCATCAAACTTATTTCATATCAAAGGGTAAAATCGTCATAGTCTCTTAGGCGATTTGTGGTGTATGAACACCTTTCGAATTATTTTGTTGTAAATAATTACGAAATATTTTTGAGTCCGTGAATAGGTTTTAAATATATTTAAGCATATGAAGCCCTTGGATCAAACTCAATTCAAATTAAAGGGTAAAACCATCATAGTCTCTTAGGCGATTTGTGGTAAATGAACACCTTTCAAATCATTTTTTGTTATGAATAATTACAAAATTTTTTTGAGTCTTTGAATAGGTATTAGATATATTTAGAGAATATGAAGCCGTTGGATCAAACTTATTTCATATCAAAGGGTAAAACCCTCATAGTCTCTTAGGCGACTTGTGGTGTATGAAAACCTTTCAAATCATTTTGTTGTGACTAATTACCAAATATTTTTGAGTAATTGAATAGGTATTACATATATTAAAAGCATATGAAGCCCTTGGATCAAACTCAATTCAAATCACAGGGTAAAACTAGCATAGTCTCTTAGGCGATTTTTGGTGTATGAACACCTTTCAAATCATTTTTTTTCTTAAGTACAAAATATTTTTGACTCCTTGAATTGGTATTAGGTATATTTCAATCATATGAAGCCCTTGGATCAAACTTATTTCAAATCAAAGGGTAAAACCGTCATAGTCTCTTAGGCGATTTGTGGTGTATGAACACCATTCGAATCATTTTGTTGTGAATAATTACCAAATCTTTTTGAGTCCGTGAATAGGTTTTAGATATATTTAAGCATATGAAGCCCTTGGATCAAATTTATTTCATATCAAAGGGTAAAATCGTCATAGTCTCTTAGGCGATTTCTGGTGTATGAACACCTTTCGAATCATTTTGTTGTGAATAATTACCAAATATTTTTGAGTCCGTGAATAAGTTTTAGGTATATTTCAATCATATGAAGCCCTTGGATCAAACTTATTTCAAATCAAAGGGAAAAACCGTCATAGTCTCTTAGGCGATTTGTGGTAAATGAACACCTTTCGAATCATTTTGTTGTGATTAAAGACCAAATATTTTTGAGTCTTTGAATAGGTATAAGATATATTTAGAGCATATGAAGCCGTTGGATCAAACTTATTTCATATCAAAGAGTAAAATCGTCATAGTCTCTTAGGCGATTTGTGGTGTATGAACACCTTTCGAATCATTTTGTTGTAAATAATTACGAAATATTTTTGAGTCCATGAATAGGTTTTAAATATAATTAAACATATGAATCCCTTGGATCAAACTCAATTCAAATTAAAGGGTAAAACCATCATAGTCTCTTTGGCGATTTGTGGTAAATGAACACATTTCAAATCATTTTTTGTGCGTAATTACCACATATTTTTGACTCCTTGTATAGGTATTAGATATATTTCGATCATATAAAGCGCTTGGATCAAACTTATTTCATATCAAAGTGTAAAACTGTAATAGTCTCTTAGGCGATTTGTGGTGTATGAAAACCTTTCAAATCATTTTCTTGTGATTAATTATCAAATATTTTTGAGTCATTTAATAGGTATTAGATAAATTAAAAGTATATGATGCCCTTGGATCAAACTCAATTCAAGGGTAAAACTGTCATAGTCCCTTAGGCGATTTTTGGTGTATGAACACCTTTCAAATCCTTTTTTGTTCTTATGTACAAAATATTTTTGACTCCTTGAATTCGTATTAGGTATATTTCAATCATATGAAGCCCTTGGATCAAACTTATTTCAAATCAAAGGGTAAAACCGTCAGAGTCTCTTAGGTGATTTGTGGTGTATGAACACCTTTCGAATCATTTTGTTATGAATAATTACAAATTATTTTTGAGTCCGTGAATAGGTTTTAGATATATTTAAGCATATGAAGCCCTTGGATCAAACTCAATTCAAATTAAAGGGTATAACCATCATAGTCTCTTAATCGATTTATGGTAAATGAACACCTTTCAAATCATTTTTTCTGCTTAATTACCACATATTTTTGACTCCTTGGATAGGTATTAGATATATTTCGATCATATAAAGCGCTTGGATCAAACTTATTTCATATCAAAGGGTAAAACCGTCATAGTCACTTAGGCGATTTGTGGTGTATGAAAACCTTTGAATTCATTTTGTTGTGGATAATTTCCAAATATTTTTGAGTCTTTGAATAGGTATTAGCTATATTTAGAGCATATGAAGCCGTTGGATCAAACTTATTTCATATCAAAGGGTAAAACCGTCATAGTCTCTTAGGCGATTTGTGGTGTATGATAACCTTTCAAATCATTATTTTTGAGTAATTACCAAATATTTTTGAGTCATTGAATAGGTATTAGATATATTAAAAGCATATGAAGCCCTTGGATCAAACTCAATTTAAATTAAAGGGTAAAACTGTCATAGTCTCTTAGTCAATTTTTGGTGTATGAACACCTTTCATATCAATTTTTTTCTTTAATACAAAATATTTTTGACTCCTTGAATTGGTATTAGGTATATTTCGATCATAGTCTCTTAGGCGATTTGTGGTGAATGAACACCATTCAAATCTTTTTTGTGCTTAATTACCATATATTTTTGACTCCTTGGATAGGTATTAGATATTTTTTGATCATATAAAGCGCTTGGGTCAAACTTATTTCATATCAAAGGGTAAAACCGTCGTAGTCTTACGCGATTTGTGGTGTATGAAAACCTTTCAAATCATTTTGTTGTGAATAATTACCAAATATTTTTGAATCCTTGAATAGGTATTGGAAAAATTTAAAGCATATGATGCCCTTGGATCAAACTCAATTCAAGTCAAAGGGTAAAACCATCATAGTCTCTTAGGCGATTTGTGGTGAATGAACACCTTTTGAAATCTTTTTTTTTGGGAATAATAACATCATATTTTTGAGTCCTTGAATTGGTATAAGATCTTTTTAAAGCATATGAAGTCCTTGGATCAAACTCAATTCAAATCAAAGGGTAAAACTGTCATATTCTCTTAGGGGATTTTTGGTGTATGAACACCGTTCAAATCATTTTTTGTGCTTAATTACCAAATATTTTTTATTCCTTAAATAGGTATTAGATATATTTAAATCATATGAAGTCATTGGAACAAACTTATTTCATATCAAAGGGTAAAACCCTCATAGTCTTTTAGACGATTTGTGGTATATGAAAACCTTTCAAATCATTTTGTTGTGAATAATTACCAAATATTTTTAGTCCTCGATTAAGTATTAGATATATTTAAAGCATATGAAGCCCTTGGATCAAACTCAATTCAAATCAAAGGGTAAAACCGTCATAGTCTCTTCGGCGATTTGTGGTGAATGAACACCTTTCAAATCATTCTTTGTTCTTAATTACCATTTATTTTGAATCCTTGAATAGGTATTAGATATATTTCAATCATATGAAGCGCTTGGATCAAACTTATTTCATATCAAAGGGTAAAACCGTCATAGTCACTTAGGCGATTTGTGGTGTATGAAAAACCTTTGAATTCATTTTGTTGTGAATAATTACCAAATATTTTTGAGTCTTCAAATAGGTATTAGATATATTTAGAGCATATGAAGCCGTTAGATCAAACTTATTTCATATCAAAGGGTAAAACCGTCATAGTCTCTTAGGCGATTTGTGTTGTATGAAAACCTTTCAAATCATTTTGTTGTGACTAATTACCAAATCTTTTTGAGTCATTGAATAGGTATTAGATATATTAAAAGCATATGAAGCCCTTGGATCAAACTCAATTCAAATCAAAGGGTAAAACTGTCATAGTCTCTTAGGCGATTTTTGGTGTATGAACACCTTTCAAATCAATTTTTTTCTTAAGTACAAAATATTTTTGACTCCTTGAATTGGTATTAGGTATATTTCAATCATATGAAGCCCTTGGATCAAATTTATTTCAAATCGAAGGGTAAAACCGTCATAGTCTCTTAGGCGATTTGTGGTGTATGAACACCTTTCGAATCATTTTGTTGTGAATAATTACCAAATATTTTGGAGTCCGTGAATAGGTTTTAGATATATTTAAGCATATGAAGCCCTTCGATCAAACTCAATTCAAATTAAAAGGTAAAATCATCATAGTCTCTTAGGCGATTTGTGGTGAATGAACACCATTCAAATCTTTTTTTGTGTTTAATTACCATATATTTTTGACTCCTTGGATAGGTATTAGATATATTTTAATCATATAAAGCGCTTGGATCAAACTTATTTCATATCAAAGGGTAAAACCGTCATAGTCTTCGGCGATTTGTGGTGTATGAAACCCTTCAAATTCAATTTGTTGCAAATAATTACAAAATATTTTTTAGTCCATGCATAGGTATTATATATATTTAAAGAAAATGAAGCCCTTGGATCAAAGTCAATTCAAGTCAAAGGGTAAAACTGTCATAGTCTCTTAGGCGATTTGTGGTGAATGAAGCCCTTTCAAATCATTCTTTGTGCTTAATTATCATATATTTTTGACTCCATTAATAGGTATTAGATATAATTCAATCATATGAAGCGCTTGGATCAAACTTAATTCATATCAAAGGGTAAAACCGTCTTAGTCTCTTAGGCGCTTTGTGGTGTATGAAGACCTTTCAAATCATTTTGTTGTGATTGATTACAAAATATTTTTGAGTCCTTGAATAGGTATTAGATATATTTAAAGCATATGAAGCCCTTGGATAAAACTCAATTCAAGTCAAACCGAAAACCGTCATAGTCTCTTAGGCGATTTGTGGTGAATGAACACCTTTCAAATCATTTTGTTGGGAATAATTACCAAATATTTTTGAGTCCTTGAATATGTATTAGATATTTTTAAAGCATATGAAGTCCTTTGATCAAACTCAATTCAAATCAAAGGGTAAAACCTTCATATTCTCTTGGGGGATTTGTGGTGTATGAACACCTTTCAAATAATTTTTTGTGCTTAATTACCAAATATTTTTGACTCCTTGAATAGGTATTAGATAAATTTAAATCATATGAAGCCATTGGATCAAACTTATTTCACATTAAGGGGTAAAACCATCATAGTCTCTTAGGCGATTTGTGGTTTATGAAAACCTTTCAAATCATTTTGTTGTGACTAATTACCAAATATTTTTTATTCATTGAATAGGTATTATATATATTAAAAGCATTTGAAGCCCTTGGATCAAACTCAATTCAAATCAAAGGGTAAAACTGTCATAGTCTCGTAGGCGATTTTTGGTGTGTGAACACCTTTCAAATCATTTTTTTTCTTAAGTACAAAATATTTTTGACTCCATGAATTGGTATTAGGTATATTTCAATCATATGAAGCCCCTTGATCAAATTTATTTCAAATCAAAGGGTAAAACCGTCATAGTCTCTTAGGCGATTTGTGGTGTATGAACACCTTTCGAATCATTTTGTTATGAATAATTACCAAATATTTTTGAGTCCGTGAATAGGTTTTAGATATATAAGCATATGAAGCCCTTGGATCAAACTCAATTCAAATTAAAGGGTAAAATCATCATGGTCTGTTATGCGATTTGTGGTGAATGAACACCATTAAAATCTTTTTTAGTGTTTAATTACCATATATTTTTGACTCCTTGGACAGGTATTAGATATATTTTGATCATATAAAGCGCTTGGATCAAACTTATTTCTTATCAAAGGGTAAAACCGTCATAGTCTTAGGCGATTTGTGGTGTATGAAACGCTTCAAATTCAATTTGTTGCGAATAATTACCAAATATTTTTGAGTCCCTGCATAGGTATTAGATATATTTAAAGCATATGAAGCCCTTGGATCAAAGTCAATTCAAGTCAAAGGGCAAAACCGTCATAGTCTCTTAGGCGATTTGTCGTGAATGAACACCTTTCAAATCATTCTTTGTGCTTAATAACCATAAATTTTTGACTCCTTTAATAGGTATTAGATATATTTCAATCATATGAAGCGCTTGGATCAAACTTAATTCATATCAAAGGGTAAAATCGTCTTAGTCTCTTAGGCGCTTTGTGGTGTTTGAAAACCTTTCAAATCATTTTGTTGTGATTGATTACCAAATATTTTTGAGTCCTTGAATTGGTATTAGATATATTTCAAGCATATGAAGCCCTTGGATAAAACTCAATTCAAGTCAAACGGAAAACCGTCATAGTCTCTTAGGCGATTTGTGGTGAATGAACACCTTTCAAATCATTTTGTTGGGAATAATTACCAAATATTTTTAAGTCCTTGAATAAGTATTAGATCTTTTTAAAGCATATGAAGTCCTTGAATCAAACTCAATTCAAATCAAAGGGTAAAACCATCATAGTCTCTTAGGCGATTTGTGGTGTATGAAAACCTTTCAAATCATTTTGTTGTGACTACAAATCATTTTGTTGTGACTAATTACCAAATATTTTTGAGTCATTGAATAGGTATTATATATATTAAAAGCATATGAAGCCCTTGGATCAAACTCAATTCAAATCAAAGGGTAAAACTGTCATAGTTTCTTAGGCGATTTTTGGTGTATGAACACCTTTCAAGTCATTTCAAATCAAAGTGTAAAACCGTCATAGTCTCTTATGCGATTTGTGGTGTATGAACACCTTTCAAATTATTTTGTTGTGAATATTTACAAAATATTTTTAAGTCCTTGAATAAGTAATTGAGTCCCTTAATAGATATTAGATATATTTAAATCATATGAAGCCCTTGGATCTAACTCAATTCAAATCAAAGGGTAAAATCGTCATAGTCTGTTAGGCGATTTTTGGTGTATGAACACATTTCAAATCTTTTTTGGTGCTTAATTACCAAATACTTTCCACTCCTTGAATTGGTATTTGGTATATTTCAATCATATGAAGCCCTTGGATTAAACTCATTTCAAATCAAAGTGTAAAACCGTCATAGTCTCTTATGCGATTTGTGGTGTATGAACACCTTTCAAATTATTTTGTTGTGAATATTTACAAAATATTTTTAAGTCCTTGAATAAGTATTAAGTCTATTTAAGGCATATGAATCCCATAGATCAAACTCAATTCAAATCAAAGGGTAAAACCGTCATAGTCTCTTAGGGGATTTGTGGTGTATAAACACCTTTTAAATCATTTTATTGTTAATAATTACCAAATATTTTTGAGTCCTTGAATAGGTATTAAGTCTATTTAAGGCATATGAAGCCCTTAGATCAAACTCAATTCAAATCAAAGGGTAAAACCGTTATAGTCTCTTAGGGGATTTGTGGTGTATGAACACCTTTCAAAACATTTTTTGTGGTTAACTACCATATACTTTTTACTCCTTGAATAGGTATTAGAGATATTTCAATCATATGAAACCCTTGGAACAAACTTATTTTATATCAAAGGGTAAAACCGTAATCGTCTCTAAGGCGATTTATGAGTCCTTGAATAGGTATTATATCTTTTTAAAGCATATGAAGTCCTTGGATCAACCTCAATTCAAATCAAAGGGTAACACTGTCATAGTCTCTTAGGGGATTTGTGGTGTATGAACACCTTTCAAATCTATTTTTTGTGCTAAATTACCAAATATTTTTGACTCCTTCAATAGGTATTAGACATATCTCAATCATATGAAACCCATGGATCAAACTTATTTCATATCAAAGGGTAAAACCGTCATTGTCTCTTAGGCGATTTGTGGTGTATGAAAGCCTTTCAAATCATTTTGTTGCGAATATTTACAAAATATTTATGACTCCTTGAATAGGTATTAGATATATTTAAAGCATATGAAGCCCTTGGTTCAAACTCAATTTAAATCAAAGGGTAAAACCGTCATAGTCTCTTAGGCGATCTGTGGAGTATGAACATCTTTTAAATCATTTGGTTGTGAATAATTACCAAATATTTTTGAGTTCTTGAATAGGTATTAAGTCTATTTAAAGCATATGAAGCCCTTAGATAAAACTCAATTCAAATCAAAGGGTAAAACCGTCATAGTCTCTTAGGGGATTTGTGGTGTATGAACACCTTTCAAATCATTTTTTGTGCTTAATCACAATATATTTTTGATTCCTTCAATAGGTATTAGATATATTTCAATCATATGAAACCCTTGGATTAAACTTATTTCATATCAAAGGGTAAAACCGTCATAGTCTCTTAGGCGATTTGTCGTGTATGAAAACCTTTCAAATCATTTTGTATTGAATAATTACCAAAAAAATTGAGTCCTTGAATAGATATTAGATTTATTTAAATCATATGAAGCCCTTGGATCTAACTCAATTCAAATCAAAGGGTAAAATCGTCATAGTCTGTTAGGAGAATTTTTGTGTATGAACACATTTCAAATCTTTTTTGGTGCTTCATTACCAAATACTTTCCACTCCTTGAATTGGTATTTGGTATATTTCAATCATATGAAGCCCTTGGATTAAACTCATTTCAAATCAAAGTGTAAAACCGTCATAGTCTCTTATGCGATTTGTGGTGTATGAACACCTTTCAAATTATTTTGTTGTGAATAATTACCAAAAAATATTGAGTCCTTGAATAGATATTAGATATATTTAAATCATATGAAGCCCTTGGATCTAACTCAATTCAAATCAAAGGGCAAAACCGTTATATTCTCTTAGGCGATTTTTGTTCTATGAACACATTTCAAATCTTTTTTCGTGCTTAATTACCAAATACTTTACACTCCTTGAATTGGAATTTGGTATATTTCAATCATATGAAGCCCTTGGATTAAACTTATTTTTGGTGCATGAACACATTTCAAATCTTTTTTGGTGCTTAATTACCAGATACTTTTCACTCCTTGAATTGGTATTTGTTATATTTCAATCATATGAAGCCCTTGGATTAAACTTATTTCAAATCAAAGGGTAAAACCGTTCTAGTCTCTTAGGCGATTTGTGGTGTATGAACACCTTTCAAACTATTTTTTTGTGAATATTTACAAAATATTTATGATTCCTTGAATAGGTATTAGATATATTTTTATAGCATATGAAGCCCTTGGATCAAACTCAATTTAAATCAAAAGGTAAAACCGTCATAGTCTCTTAGGCGATAAGTGGTGTCTGAACACCTTTTAAGTCATTTGGTTGTGAATAATTACAAAATATTTTTGAGTTCTTGGATAGGTATTAAGTCTATTTAAAGCATATGAAGCCCTTAGATCAAACTCAATTCAAATCAAAGGGTAAAACCGTCATAGTCTCTTAGGGGATTTATGGTGTATGAACACCTTTCAAATCATTTTTTGTGCTTAATTACAATATATTTTTTACTCCTTCAATAGGTATTAGATATATTTTAATCATATGAAACCCTTGGATGAACTTATTTCATATCAAAGGGTAAAACCGTCATAGTCTCTTAGGCGATTTGTGGTGTATGAAAACCTTTCAAATCGTTTTGTATTGAATAATTACAAAAAAAATTGAGTCCTTGAATAGATATTAGATATATTTAAATCATATGAAGCCCTTGGATCTAACTCAATTCAAATCAAAGGGTAAAATCGTCATAGTCTGTTAGGCGATTTTTGGTGTATGAACACATTTCAAATCTTTTTTGGTGCTTAATTACCAAATACTTTCCACTCCTTGAATTGGTATTTGGTATATTTCAATCATATGAAGCCCTTGGATTAAACTCATTTCAAATCAAAGTGTAAAACCGTCATAGTCTCTTATGCGATTTGTGGTGTATGAACACCTTTCAAATTATTTTGTTGTGAATATTTACAAAATATTTTTAAGTCCTTGAATAAGTATTAAGTCTATTTAAGGCATATGAATCCCTTAGATCAAACTCAATTCAAATCAAAGGGTAAAACCGTCATAGTCTCTTAGGGGATTTGTGGTGTATAAACACCTTTTAAATCATTTGTTGTTAATAATTACCAAATATTTTTGAGTCCTTGAATAGGTATTAAGTCTATTTAAGGCATATGAAGCCCTTAGATCAAACTCAATTCAAATCAAAGGGTGAAACCGTTATAGTCTCTTGGGGGATTTGTGGTGTATGAACACCTTTCAAAACATTTTTTGTGGTTAATTACCAAATACTTTTGACTCCTTGAATAGGTATTAGAGATATTTCAATCATATGAAACCCTTGGAACAAACTTATTTTATATCAAAGGGTAAAACCGTAATCGTCTCTAAGGCGATTTATGAGTCCTTGAATAGGTATTATATCTTTTTAAAGCATATGAAGTCCTTGGATCAACCTCAATTCAAATCAAAGGGTAAAACTGTCATAGTCTCTTAGGGGATTTGTGGTGTATAAACACCTTTCAAATCTATTTTTTGTGCTAAATTACCAAATATTTTTGACTCCTTCAATAGGTATTAGACATATCTCAATCATATGAAACCCATGGATTAAACTTATTTCATATCAAAGGGTAAAACCGTCATTGTCTCTTAGGCGATTTGTGGTGTATGAAAGCCTTTCAAATCATTTTGTTGTGAATATTCACAAAATATTTATGACTCCTTGAATAGGTATTAGATATATTTAAAGCATATGAAGCCCTTGGTTCAAACTCAATTTAAATCAAAGGGTAAAACCGTCATAGTCTCTTAGGCGATCTGTGGAGTATGAACATCTTTTAAATCATTTGGTTGTGAATAATTACCAAATATTTTTGAGTTCTTGAATATGTATTAAGTCTATTTAAAGCATATGAAGCCCTTAGATAAAACTCAATTCAAATCAAAGGGTAAAACCATCATAGTCTCTTAGGGGATTTGTGGTGTATGAACACCTTTCAAATCATTTTTTGTGCTTAATCACAATATATTTTTGATTCCTTCAATAGGTATTAGATATATTTCAATCATATGAAACCCTTGGATTAAACTTATTTCATATCAAAGGGTAAAACCGTCATAGTCTCTTAGGCGATTTGTCGTGTATGAAAACCTTTCAAATCATTTTGTATTGAATAATTACCAAAAAAATTTGAGTCCTTGAATAGATATTAGATATATTTAAATCATATGAAGCCCTTGGATCTAACTCAATTCAAATCAAAGGGTAAAATCGTCATAGTCTGTTAGGAGAATTTTTGTGTATGAACACATTTCAAATCTTTTTTGGTGCTTCATTACCAAATACTTTCCACTCCTTGAATTGGTATTTGGTATATTTCAATCATATGAAGCCCTTGGATTAAACTCATTTCAAATCAAAGTGTAAAACCGTCATAGTCTCTTATGCGATTTGTGGTGTATGAACACCTTTCAAATTATTTTGTTGTGAATAATTACCAAAAAATATTGAGTCCTTGAATAGATATTAGATATATTTAAATCATATGAAGCCCTTGGATCTAACTCAATTCAAATCAAAGAGCAAAACCGTCATAGTCTCTTAGGCGATTTTTGTTCTATGAACACATTTCAAATCTTTTTTCGTGCTTAATTACCAAATACTTTACACTCCTTGAATTGGAATTTGGTATATTTCAATCATATGAAGCCCTTGGATTAAAATTATTTTTGGTGCATGAACACATTTCTAATCTATTTTGGTGCTTAATTACCAGATACTTTTCACTCCTTGAATTGGTATTTGTTATATTTCAATCATATGAAGCCCTTGGATTAAACTTATTTCAAATCAAAGGGTAACACCGTTCTAGTCTCTTAGGCGATTTGTGGTGTATGAACACCTTTCAAACTATTTTGTTGTGAATATTTACAAAATATTTATGATTCCTTGAATAGGTATTAGATATATTTTTAGAGCATATGAAGCCCTTGGATCAAACTCAATTTAAATCAAAAGGTAAAACCGTCATAGTCTCTTAGGCGATAAGTGGTGTCTGAACACCTTTTAAGTCATTTGGTTGTGAATAATTACAAAATATTTTTGAGTTCTTGAATAGGTATTAAGTCTACTTAAAGCATATGAAGCCCTTAGATCAAACTCAATTCAAATCAAAGGGTAAAACCGTCATAGTCTCTTAGTGGATTTATGGTGTATGAACACCTTTCAAATCATTTTTTGTGCTTAATTACAATATATTTTTTATTCCTTCAATAGGTATTAGATATATTTCAATCATATGAAACCCTTGGATGAACTTATTTCATATCAAAGGGTAAAACCGTCATAGTCTCTTAGGCGATTTGTGGTGTATGAAAACCTTTCAAATCGTTTTGTATTGAATAATTACAAAAAAAAATTGAGTCCTTGAATAGATATTAGATATATTTAAATCATATGAAGCCCTTGGATCTAACTCAATTCAAATCAAAGGGTAAAATCGTCATAGTCTGTTAGGCGATTTTTGGTGTATGAACACATTTCAAATCTTTTTTGGTGCTTAATTACCAAATACTTTCCACTCCTTGAATTGGTATTTGGTATATTTCAATCATATGAAGCCCTTGGATTAAATTCATTTCAAATCAAAGTGTAAAACCGTCATAGTCTCTTATGCGGTTTGTGGTGTATGAACACCTTTCAAATTATTTTGTTGTGAATATTTACAAAATATTTTTAAGTCCTTGAATAAGTATTAAGTCTATTTAAGGCATATGAATCCCTTAGATCAAACTCAATTCAAATCAAAGGGTAAAACCGTCATAGTCTCTTAGGGGATTTGTGGTGTATAAACACCTTTTAAATCATTTGTTGTTAATAATTACCAAATATTTTTGAGTCCTTGAATAGGTATTAAGTCTATTTAAGGCATATGAAGCCCTTAGATCAAACTCAATTCAAATCAAAGGGTGAAACCGTTATAGTCTCTTAGGGGATTTGTGGTGTATGAACACCTTTCAAAACATTTTTTGTGGTTAATTACCAAATACTTTTGACTCCTTGAATAGGTATTAGAGATATTTCAATCATATGAAACCCTTGGAACAAACTTATTTTATATCAAAGGGTAAAACCGTAATCATCTCTAAGGCGATTTATGAGTCCTTGAATAGGTATTATATCTTTTTGAAGCATATGAAGTCCTTGGATCAACCTCAATTCAAATCAAAGGGTAAAACTGTTATAGTCTCTTAGGGGATTTGTGGTGTATAAACACCTTTCAAATCTATTTTTTGTGCTAAATTACCAAATATTTTTGACTCCTTCAATAGGTATTAGACATATCTCAATCATATGAAACCCATGGATTAAACTTATTTCATATCAAAGGGTAAAACCGTCATTGTCTCTTAGGCGATTTGTGGTGTATGAAAGCCTTTCAAATCATTTTGTTGTGAATATTTACAAAATATTTATGACTCCTTGAATAGGTATTAGATATATTTAAAGCATATGAAGCCCTTGGTTCAAACTCAATTTAAATCAAAGGGTAAAACCGTCATAGTCTCTTAGGCGATCTGTGGAGTATGAACATCTTTTAAATCATTTGGTTGTGAATAATTACCAAATATTTTTGAGTTCTTGAATAGGTATTAAGTCTATTTAAAGCATATGAAGCCCTTAGATAAAACTCAATTCAAATCAAAGGGTAAAACCGTCATAGTCTCTTAGGGGATTTGTGGTGTATGAACACCTTTCAAATCATTTTTTGTGCTTAATTACCATATATTTTTGACTCCTTGGATAGGTATTAGATATTTTTTGATCATATAAAGCGCTTGGGTCAAACTTATTTCATATCAAAGGGTAAAACCGTCGTAGTCTTACGCGATTTGTGGTGTATGAAAACCTTTCAAATCATTTTGTTGTGAATAATTACCAAATATTTTTGAATCCTTGAATAGGTATTGGAAAAATTTAAAGCATATGATGCCCTTGGATCAAACTCAATTCAAGTCAAAGGGTAAAACCATCATAGTCTCTTAGGCGATTTGTGGTGAATGAACACCTTTTGAAATCTTTTTTTTGGGAATAATAACATCATATTTTTGAGTCCTTGAATTGGTATAAGATCTTTTTAAAGCATATGAAGTCCTTGGATCAAACTCAATTCAAATCAAAGGGTAAAACTGTCATATTCTCTTAGGGGGATTTTTGGTGTATGAACACCGTTCAAATCATTTTTTGTGCTTAATTACCAAATATTTTTTTATTCCTTAAATAGGTATTAGATATATTTAAATCATATGAAGTCATTGGAACAAACTTATTTCATATCAAAGGGTAAAACCCTCATAGTCTTTTAGACGATTTGTGGTATATGAAAACCTTTCAAATCATTTTGTTGTGAATAATTACCAAATATTTTTAGTCCTCGATTAAGTATTAGATATATTTAAAGCATATGAAGCCCTTGGATCAAACTCAATTCAAATCAAAGGGTAAAACCGTCATAGTCTCTTAGGCGATTTGTGGTGAATGAACACCTTTCAAATCATTCTTTGTTCTTAATTACCATTTATTTTGAATCCTTGAATAAGTATTAGATATATTTCAATCATATGAAGCGCTTGGATCAAACTTATTTCATATCAAAGGGTAAAACCGTCATAGTCACTTAGGCGATTTGTGGTGTATGAAAAACCTTTGAATTCATTTTGTTATGAATA
The DNA here is from genome assembly GCA_947645195.1 of Patellifolia procumbens. Taxonomy (NCBI): domain Eukaryota; kingdom Viridiplantae; phylum Streptophyta; class Magnoliopsida; order Caryophyllales; family Amaranthaceae; genus Patellifolia; species Patellifolia procumbens. Next base: position 35,365 of record CANSGD010001132.1, read on the forward strand.
ATTACCAAATATTTTTGAGTCTTCAAATAGGTATTAGATATATTTAGAGCATATGAAGCCGTTAGATCAAACTTATTTCATATCAAAGGGTAAAACCGTCATAGTCTCTTAGGCGATTTGTGCTGTATGAAAACCTTTCAAATCATTTTGTTGTGACTAATTACCAAATCTTTTTGAGTCATTGAATAGTTATTAGATATATTAAAAGCATATGAAGCCCTTGGATCAAACTCAATTCAAATCAAAGGGTAAAACTGTCATAGTCTCTTAGGCGATTTTTGGTGTATGAATACCTTTCAAATCAATTTTTTTCTTAAGTACAAAATATTTTTGACTCCTTGAATTGGTATTAGGTATATTTCAATCATATGAAGCCCTTGGATCAAATTTATTTCAAATCGAAGGGTAAAACCGTCATAGTCTCTTAGGCGATTTGTGGTGTATGAACACCTTTCGAATCATTTTGTTGTGAATAATTACCAAATATTTTGGAGTCCGTGAATAGGTTTTAGATATATTTAAGCATATGAAGCCCTTCGATCAAACTCAATTCAAATTAAAAGGTAAAATAATCATAGTCTCTTAGGCGATTTGTGGTGAATGAACACCATTCAAATCTTTTTTTGTGTTTAATTACCATATATTTTTGACTCCTTGGATAGGTATTAGATATATTTTAATCATATAAAGCGCTTGGATCAAACTTATTTCATATCAAAGGGTAAAACCGTCATAGTCTTCGGCGATTTGTGGTGTATGAAACCCTTCAAATTCAATTTGTTGCAAATAATTACCAAATATTTTTTAGTCCATGCATAGGTATTAGATATATTTAAAGAAAATGAAGCCCTTGGATCAAAGTCAATTCAAGTCAAAGGGTAAAACTGTCATAGTCTCTTAGGCGATTTGTGGTGAATGAAGCCCTTTCAAATCATTCTTTGTGCTTAATTATCATATATTTTTGACTCCATTAATAGGTATAGATATAATTCAATCATATGAAGCGCTTGGATCAAACTTAATTCATATCAAAGGGTAAAACCGTCTTAGTCTCTTAGGCGCTTTGTTGTGTATGAAGACCTTTCAAATCATTTTGTTGTGATTGATTACAAAATATTTTTGAGTCCTTGAATAGGTATTAGATATATTTAAAGCATATGAAGCCCTTGGATAAAACTCAATTCAAGTCAAACCGAAAACCGTCATAGTCTCTTAGGCGATTTGTGGTGAATGAACACCTTTCAAATCATTTTGTTGGGAATAATTACCAAATATTTTTGAGTCCTTGAATAGGTATTAGATCTTTTTAAAGCATATGAAGTCCTTTGATCAAACTCAATTCAAATCAAAGGGTAAAACCTTCATATTCTCTTGGGGGATTTGTGGTGTATGAACACCTTTCAAATAATTTTTTGTGCTTAATTACCAAATATTTTTGACTCCTTGAATAGGTATTAGATAAATTTAAATCATATGAAGCCATTGGATCAAACTTATTTCACATTAAGGGGTAAAACCATCATAGTCTCTTAGGCGATTTGTGGTTTATGAAAACCTTTCAAATCATTTTGTTGTGACTAATTACCAAATATTTTTTATTCATTGAATAGGTATTATATATATTAAAAGCATTTGAAGCCCTTGGATCAAACTCAATTCAAATCAAAGGGTAAAACTGTCATAGTCTCGTAGGCGATTTTTGGTGTATGAACACCTTTCAAATCATTTTTTTTCTTAAGTACAAAATATTTTTGACTCCTTGAATTGGTATTAGGTATATTTCAATCATATGAAGCCCTTGGATCAAATTTATTTCAAATCGAAGGGTAAAACCGTCATAGTCTCTTAGGCGATTTGTGGTGTATGAACACCTTTCGAATCATTTTGTTGTGAATAATTAGCAAATATTTTGGAGTCCGTGAATAGGTTTTAGATATATTTAAGCATATGAAGCCCTTCGATCAAACTCAATTCAAATTAAAAGGTAAAATCATCATAGTCTCTTAGGCGATTTGTGGTGAATGAACACCATTCAAATCTTTTTTTGTGTTTAATTACCATATATTTTTGACTCCTTACATAGGTATTAGATATATTTTAATCATATAAAGCGCTTGGATCAAACTTATTTCATATCAAAGGGTAAAACCGTCATAGTCTCTTAGGCGATTTTTGGTGTATGAACACATTTCAAATCTTTTTTGGTGCTTAATTACCAAATACTTTCCACTCCTTGAATTGGTATTTGGTATATTTCAATCATATGAAGCCCTTGGATTAAACTCATTTCAAATCAAAGTGTAAAACCGTCATACTCTCTTATGCGATTTGTGGTGTATGAACACCTTTCAAATTATTTTGTTGTGAATATTTACAAAATATTTTTAAGTCCTTGAATAAGTATTAAGTCTATTTAAGGCATATGAATCCCATAGATCAAACTCAATTCAAATCAAAGGGTAAAACATTCATAGTCTCTTAGGGGATTTGTGGTGTATAAACACCTTCTAAATCATTTTATTGTTAATAATTACCAAATATTTTTGAGTCCTTGAATAGGTATTAAGTCTACTTAAGGCATATGAAGCCCTTAGATCAAACTCAATTCAAATCAAAGGGTAAAACCGTTATAGTCTCTTAGGGGATTTGTGGTGTATGAACACCTTTCAAAACATTTTTTGTGGTTAATTACCAAATACTTTTTACTCCTTGAATAGGTATTAGAGATATTTCAATCATATGAAACCCTTGGAACAAACTTATTTTATATCAAAGGGTAAAACCGTAATCGTCTCTAAGGCGATTTATGAGTCCTTGAATAGGTATTATATCTTTTTAAAGCATATGAAGTCCTTGGATCAACCTCAATTCAAATCAAAGGGTAAAACTGTCATAGTCTCTTAGGGGATTTGTGGTGTATGAACACCTTTCAAATCTATTTTTTGTGCTAAATTACCAAATATTTTTGACTCCTTCAATAGGTATTAGACATATCTCAATCATATGAAACCCATGGATCAAACTTATTTCATATCAAAGGGTAAAACCGTCATTGTCTCTTAGGCGATTTGTGGTGTATGAAAGCCTTTCAAATCATTTTGTTGTGAATATTTACAAAATATTTATGACTCCTTGAATAGGTATTATATATATTTAAAGCATATGAAGCCCTTGGTTCAAACTCAATTTAAATCAAAGGGTAAAACCGTCATAGTCTCTTAGGCGATCTGTGGAGTATGAACATCTTTTAAATCATTTGGTTGTGAATAATTACCAAATATTTTTGAGTTCTTGAATAGGTATTAAGTCTATTTAAAGCATATGAAGCCCTTAGATAAAACTCAATTCAAATCAAAGGGTAAAACTGTCATAGTCTCTTAGGGGATTTGTGGTGTATGAACACCTTTCAAATCATTTTTTGTGCTTAATCACAATATATTTTTGATTCCTTCAATAGGTATTAGATATATTTCAATCATATGAAACCCTTGGATTAAACTTATTTCATATCAAAGGGTAAAACCGTCATAGTCTCTTAGGCGATTTGTCGTGTATGAAAACCTTTCAAATCATTTTGTATTGAATAATTACCAAAAAAATTTGAGTCCTTGAATAGATATTAGATATATTTAAATCATATGAAGCCCTTGGATCTAACTCAATTCAAATCAAAGGGTAAAATCGTCATAGTCTGTTAGGCGAATTTTTGTGTATGAACACATTTCAAATCTTTTTTGGTGCTTCATTACCAAATACTTTCCACTCCTTGAATTGGTATTTGGTATATTTCAATCATATGAAGCCCTTGGATTAAACTCATTTCAAATCAAAGTGTAAAACCGTCATAGTCTCTTATGCGATTTGTGGTGTATGGACACCTTTCAAATTATTTTGTTGTGAATAATTACCAAAAAATATTGAGTCCTTGAATAGATATTAGATATATTTAAATCATATGAAGCCCTTGGATCTAACTCAATTCAAATCAAAGGGCAAAACCGTCATAGTCTCTTAGGCGATTTTTGTTCTATGAACACATTTCAAATCTTTTTTCGTGCTTAATTACCAAATACTTTACACTCCTTGAATTAGAATTTGGTATATTTCAATCATATGAAGCCCTTGGATTAAACTTATTTTTGGTGCATGAACACATTTCAAATCTTTTTTGGTGCTTAATTACCAGATACTTTTCACTCCTTGAATTGGTATTTGTTATATTTCAATCATATGAAGCCCTTGGATTAAACTTATTTCAAATCAAAGGGTAAAACCGTTCTAGTCTCTTAGGCGATTTGTGGTGTATGAACACCTTTCAAACTATTTTGTTGTGAATATTTACAAAATATTTATGATTCCTTGAATAGGTATTAGATATATTTTTAGAGCATATGAAGCCCTTGTATCAAACTCAATTTAAAGCAAAAGGTAAAACCGTCATAGTCTCTTAGGCGATAAGTGGTGTCTGAACACCTTTTAAGTCATTTGGTTGTGAATAATTACAAAATATTTTTGAGTTCTTGAATAGGTATTAAGTCTATTTAAAGCATATGAAGCCCTTAGATCAAACTCAATTCAAATCAAAGGGTAAAACCGTCATAGTCTCTTAGGGGATTTATGGTGTATGAACACCTTTCCAATCATTTTTTGTGCTTAATTACAATATATTTTTTACTCCTTCAATAGGTATTAGATATATTTCAATCATATGAAACCCATGGATGAACTTATTTCATATCAAAGGGTAAAACCGTCATAGTCTCTTAGGCGATTTGTGGTGTATGAAAACCTTTCAAATCATTTTGTATTGAATAATTACCAAAAAAAAATTGAGTCCTTGAATAGATATTAGATATATTTAAATCATATGAAGCCCTTGGATCTAACTCAATTCAAATCAAAGGGTAAAATCGTCATAGTCTGTTAGGTGATTTTTGGTGTATGAACACATTTCAAATCTTTTTTGGTGCTTAATTACCAAATAATTTCCACTCCTTGAATTGGTATTTGGTATATTTCAATCATATGAAGCCCTTGGATTAAACTCATTTCAAATCAAAGTGTAAAACCGTCATTGCCTCTTATGCGATTTGTGGTGTATGAACACCTTTCAAATTATTTTGTTGTGAATATTTACAAAATATTTTTAAGTCCTTGAATAAGTATTAAGTCTATTTAAGGCATATGAATCCCTTAGATCAAACTCAATTCAAATCAAAGGGTAAAACCGTCATAGTCTCTTAGGGGATTTGTGGTGTATAAACACCTTTTAAATCATTTGTTGTTAATAATTACCAAATATTTTTGAGTCCTTGAATAGGTATTAAGTCTATTTAAGGCATATGAAGCCCTTAGATCAAACTCAATTCAAATCAAAGGGTGAAACCGTTATAGTCTCTTAGGGGATTTGTGGTGTATGAACACCTTTCAAAACATTTTTTGTGGTTAATTACCAAATACTTTTGACTCCTTGAATAGGTATTAGAGATATTTCAATCATATGAAACCCTTGGAACAAACTTATTTTATATCAAAGGGTAAAACCGTAATCGTCTCTAAGGCGATTTATGAGTCCTTGAATAGGTATTATATCTTTTTAAAGCATATGAAGTCCTTGGATCAACCTCAATTCAAATCAAAGGGTAAAACTGTCATAGTCTCTTAGGGGATTTGTGGTGTATAAACACCTTTCAAATCTATTTTTTGTGCTAAATTACCAAATATTTTTGACTCCTTCAATAGGTATTAGACATATCTCAATCATATGAAACCCATGGATTAAACTTATTTCATATCAAAGGGTAAAACCGTCATTGTCTCTTAGGCGATTTGTGGTGTATGAAAGCCTTTCAAATCATTTTGTTGTGAATATTTACAAAATATTTATGACTCCTTGAATAGGTATTAGATATATTTAAAGCATATGAAGCCCTTGGTTCAAACTCAATTTAAATCAAAGGGTAAAACCGTCATAGTCACTTAGGCGATCTGTGGAGTATGAACATCTTTTAAATAATTTGGTTGTGAATAATTACCAAATATTTTTGAGTTCTTGAATAGGTATTAAGTCTATTTAAAGCATATGAAGCCCTTAGATAAAACTCAATTCAAATCAAAGGGTAAAACCGTCATAGTCTCTTAGGGGATTTGTGGTGTATGAACACCTTTCAAATCATTTTTTGTGTTTAATCACAATATATTTTTGACTCCTTCAGTAGGTATTATATATATTTCAATAATATGAAACCCTTGGATTAAACTTATTTCATATCAAAGGGTAAAACCGTCATAGTCTCTTAGGCGATTTGTCGTGTATGAAAACCTTTCAAATCATTTTGTATTGAATAATTACCAAAAAAATTTGAGTCCTTGAATAGATATTAGATATATTTAAATCATATGAAGCCCTTGGATCTAACTCAATTCAAATCAAAGGGTAAAATCATTATAGTCTGTTAGGCGAATTTTGGTGTATGAACACATTTCAAATCTTTTTTGGTGCTTAATTACCAAATACTTTCCACTCCTTGAATTGGTATTTGGTATATTTCAATCATATGAAGCCCTTGGATTAAACTCATTTCAAATCAAAGTGTAAAACCGTCATAGTCTCTTATGCGATTTGTGGTGTATGAACACCTTTCAAATTATTTTCTTGTGAATAATTACCAAAAAATATTGAGTCCTTGAATAGATATTAGATATATTTAAATCATATGAAGCCCTTGGATCTAACTCAATTCAAATCAAAGGGTAAAACCGTCATAGTCTCTTAGGCGATTTTTGTTGTATGAACACATTTCAAATCTTTTTTGGTGCTTAATTACCAAATACTTTACACTCCTTGAATAGGAATTTGGTATATTTCAATCATATGAAGCCCTTGGATTAAACTTATTTTTGGTGCATGAACAAATTTCAAATCTTTTTTGGTGCTTAATTACCAGATACTTTTCACTCCTTGAATTGGTATTTGTTATATTTCAATCATATGAAGCCCTTGGATTAAACTTATTTCAAATCAAAGGGTAAAACCGTTCTAGTCTCTTAGGCGATTTGTGGTGTATGAACACCTTTCAAACTATTTTGTTGTGAATATTTACAAAATATTTATGATTCCTTGAATAGGTATTAGATATATTTTTAGAGCATATGAAGCCCTTGGATCAAACTCAATTTAAATCAAAGGGTAAAACCGTCATAGTCTCTTAGGCGATATGTGGTGTCTGAACACCTTTTAAGTCATTTGGTTGTGAATAATTACAAAATATTTTTGAGTTCTTGAATAGGTATTAAGTCTATTTAAAGCATATGAAGCCCTTAGATCAAACTCAATTCAAATCAAAGGGTAAAACAGTCATAGTCTCTCAGGGGATTTATGGTGTATGAACACCTTTCAAATCATTTTTTGTGCTTAAGTACAATATATTTTTAACTCCTTCAATAGGTATTAGATATATTTCAATCATATGAAATCCTTGGATTAAACTTATTTCATATCAAAGGGTAAAACCGTCATAGTCTCTTATGCGATTTGTGGTGTATGCAAACCTTTCAAATCATTTTGTATTGAATAATTACAAAAAAAAATTGAGTCCTTGAATAGATATTAGATATATTTAAATCATATGAAGCCCTTGGATCTAACTCAATTCAAATCAAAGGGTAAAATCGTCATAGTCTGTTAGGTGATTTTTGGTGTATGAACACATTTCAAATCTTTTTTGGTGCTTAATTACCAAATAATTTCCACTCCTTGAATTGGTATTTGGTATATTTCAATCATATGAAGCCTTTGGATTAAACTCATTTCAAATCAAAGTGTAAAACCGTCATTGCCTCTTATGCGATTTGTGGTGTATGAACACCTTTCAAATTATTTTGTTGTGAATATTTACAAAATATTTTTAAGTCCTTGAATAAGTATTAAGTCTATTTAAGGCATATGAATCCCTTAGATCAAACTCAATTCAAATCAAAGGGTAAAACCGTCATAGTCTCTTAGGGGATTTGTGGTGTATAAACACCTTTTAAATCATTTTGTTGTTAATAATTACCAAATATTTTTGAGTCCTTGAATAGGTATTAAGTCTATTTAAGGCATATGAAGCCCTTAGATAAAACTCAATTCAAATCAATGGGTAAAACCGTTATAGTCTCTTAGGGGATTTGTGGTGTATGAACACCTTTCAAAACATTTTTTGTGGTTAATTACCAAATACTTTTGACTCCTTGAATAGGTATTAGAGATATTTCAATCATATGAAACCCTTGGAACAAACTTATTTTATATCAAAGGGTAAAACCGTAATCGTCTCTAAGGCGATTTATCAGTCCTTGAATAGGTATTATATCTTTTTAAAGCATATGAAGTCCTTGGATCAACCTCAATTCAAATCAAAGGGTAAAACTGTCATAGTCTCTTAGGGGATTTGTGGTGTATAAACACCTTTCAAATCTATTTTTTGTGCTAAATTACCAAATATTTTTTTACTCCTTCAATAGGTATTAGACATATTTCAATCATATGAAACCCATGGATCAAACTTATTTCATATCAAAGGGTAAAACCGTCATTGTCTCTTAGGCGATTTGTGGTGTATGAAAGCCTTTCAAATCATTTTGTTGTGAATATTTACAAAATATTTATGACTCCTTGAATAGGTATTAGATATATTTAAAGCATATGAAGCCCTTGGTTCAAACTCAATTTAAATCAAAGGGTAAAACCGTCATAGTTACTTAGGCGATCTGTGGAGTATGAACATCTTTTAAATCATTTGGTTGTGAATAATTACCAAATATTTTTGAGTTCTTGAATAGGTATTAAGTCTATTTAAAGCATATGAAGCCCTTAGATAAAACTCAATTCAAATCAAAGGGTAAAACCGTCATAGTCTCTTAGGGGATTTGTGGTGTATGAACACCTTTCAAATCATTTTTTGTGCTTAATCACAATATATTTTTGACTCCTTCAATAGGTATTATATATATTTCAATAATATGAAACCCTTGGATTAAACTTATTTCATATCAAAGGGTAAAACCGTCATAGTCTCTTAGGCGATTTGTCGTGTATGAAAACCTTTCAAATCATTTTGTATTGAATAATTACCAAAAAAATTGAGTCCTTGAATAGATATTAGATATATTTAAATCATATGAAGCCCTTGGATCTAACTCAATTCAAATCAAAGGGTAAAATCGTTATAGTCTGTTAGGCGAATTTTGGTGTATGAACACATTTCAAATCTTTTTTGGTGCTTAATTCCCAAATACTTTCCACTCCTTGAATTGGTATTTGGTATATTTCAATCATATGAAGCCCTTGGATTAAACTCATTTCAAATCAAAGTGTAAAACCGTCATAGTCTCTTAGGCGATTTGTGGTGTATGAACACCTTTCAAATTATTTTCTTGTGAATAATTACCAAAAAATATTGAGTCATTGAATAGATATTAGATATATTTAAATCATATGATGCCCTTGGATCTAACTCAATTCAAATCAAAGGGTAAAACCGTCATAGTCTCTTAGGCGATTTTTGTTGTATGAACACATTTCAAATCTTTTTTGGTGCTTAATTACCAAATACTTTACACTCCTTGAATTGGAATTTGGTATATTTCAATCATATGAAGCCCTTGGATTAAACTTATTTTTGGTGCATGAACACATTTCAAATCTTTTTTGGTGCTTAATTACCAGATACTTTTCACTCCTTGAATTGGTATTTGGTATATTTCAATCATATGAAGCCCTTGGATTAAACTTATTTCAAATCAAAGGGTAAAACCGTTCTAGTCTCTTAGGCGATTTGTGGTGTATGAACACCTTTCAAACTATTTTGTTGTGAATATTTACAAAATATTTATGATTCCTTGAATAGGTATTAGATATATTTTTAGAGCATATGAAGCCGTTGGATCAAACTCAATTTAATTCAAAGGGTAAAACCGTTATAGTCTCTTAGGCGATATGTGGTGTCTGAACACCTTTTAAGTCATTTGGTTGTGAATAATTACCAAATATTTTTGAGTTCTTGAATAGGTATTAAGTCTATTTAAAGCATATGAAGCCCTTAGATCAAACTCAATTCAAATCAAAGGGTAAAACCGTCATAGTCTCTTAGGGGATTTATGGTGTATGAACACCTTTCAAATCATTTTTTGTGCTTAATTACAATATATTTTTGACTCCTTCAATAGGTATTAGATATATTTCAATCATATGAAACCCTTGGATTAAACTTATTTCATATCAAAGGGTAAAACCGTCATAGTCTCTTAGGCGATTTGTGGTGTATGAAAACCTTAAAAATCATTTTGTATGGAATAATTACCAAAAAAAATTGAGTCCTTGAATAGATATTAGATATATTTAAATCATATGAAGCCCTTGGATCTAACTCAATTCAAATCAAAGGGTAAAATCGTCATAGTCTGTTAGGCGATTTTTGGTGTATGAACACATTTCAAATCTTTTTTGGTGCTTAATTACCAAATACTTTCCACTCCTTGAATTGGTATTTGGTATATTTCAATCATATGAAGCCCTTTGATTAAACTCATTTCAAATCAAAGTGTAAAACCGTCATAGTCTCTTATGCGATTTGTGGTGTATGAACACCTTTCAAATTATTTTGTTGTGAATATTTACAAAATATTTTTAAGTCCTTGAATAAGTAATTGAGTCCCTTAATAGATATTAGATATATTTAAATCATATGAAGCCCTTGGATCTAACTCAATTCAAATCAAAGGGTAAAATCGTCATAGTCTGTTAGGCGATTTTTGGTGTATGAACACATTTCAAATTTTGTTGTGAATATTTACAAAATATTTTTAAGTCCTTGAATAAGTATTAAGTCTATTTAAGGCATATGAAGCCCATAGACCAAACTCAATTCAAATCAAAGGGTAAAACCGTCATAGTCTCTTAGGGGATTTGTTGTGTATAAACACCTTTTAAATCATTTTGTTGTTAATAATTACCAAATATTTTTGAGTCCTTGAATAGGTATTAAGTCTATTTAAGGCATATGAAGCCCTTAGATCAAACTCAATTCAAATCAAAGGGTAAAACCGTTATAGTCTCTTAGGGGATTTGTGGTGTATGAACACCTTTCAAAACATTTTTTGTGGTTAATTACCAAATACTTTTGACTCCTTGAATAGGTATTAGAGATATTTCAATCATATGAAACCCTTGGAACAAACTTATTTTATATCAAAGGGTAAAATCGTAATCGTCTCTAAGGCGATTTATGAGTCATTGAATAGGTATTATATCTTTTTAAAGCATATGAAGTCCTTGGATCAACCTCAATTCAAATCAAAGGGTAAAACTGTCATAGTCTCTTAGGGGATTTGTGGTGTATGAACACCTTTCAAATCTATTTTTTGTGCTAAATTACCAAATATTTTTGACTCCTTCAATAGGTATTAGACATATCTCAATCATATGAAACCCATGGATCAAACTTATTTCATATCAAAGGATAAAACCGTCATTGTCTCTTAGGCGATTTGTGGTGTATGAAAGCCTTTCAAATCATTTTGTTGTGAATATTTACAAAATATTTATGACTCCTTGAATAGGTATTAGATATATTTAAAGTATATGAAGCCCTTGGTTCAAACTCAATTTAAATCAAAGGGTAAAACCGTCATAGTCTCTTAGGCGATCTGTGGAGTATGAACATCTTTTAAATCATTTGGTTGTGAATAATTACCAAATATTTTTGAGTTCTTGAATAGGTATTAAGTCTATTTAAAGCATATGAAGCCCTTAGATAAAACTCAATTCAAATCAAAGGGTAAAACCGTCATAGTCTCTTAGGGGATTTGTGGTGTATGAACACCTTTCAAATCATTTTTTGTGCTTAATCACAATATATTTTTGACTCCTTCAATAGGTATTAGATATATTTCAATCATATGAAACCCTTGGATTAAACTTATTTCATATCAAAGGGTAAAACCGTCATAGTCTCTTAGGCGATTTGTCGTGTATGAAAACCTTTCAAATCATTTTGTATTGAATAATTACCAAAAAAATTTGAGTCCTTGAATAGATATTAGATATATTTAAATCATATGAAGCCCTTGGATCTAACTCAATTCAAATCAAAGGGTAAAATCGTCATAGTCTGTTAGGCGATTTTTGGTGTATGAACACATTTCAAATCTTTTTTGGTGCTTAATTACCAAATACTTTCCACTCCTTGAATTGGTATTTGGTATATTTCAATCATATGAAGCCCTTTGATTAAACTCATTTCAAATCAAAGTGTAAAACCGTCATAGTCTCTTATGCGATTTGTGGTGTATGAACACCTTTCAAATTATTTTGTTGTGAATATTTACCAAAATATTTTTAAGTCCTTGAATAAGTAATTGAGTCCCTTAATAGATATTAGATATATTTAAATCATATGAAGCCCTTGGATCTAACTCAATTCAAATCAAAGGGTAAAATCGTCATAGTCTGTTAGGCGATTTTTGGTGTATGAACACATTTCAAATTTTGTTGTGAATATTTACAAAATATTTTTAAGTCCTTGAATAAGTATTAAGTCTATTTAAGGCATATGAAGCCCATAGACCAAACTCAATTCAAATCAAAGGGTAAAACCGTCATAGTCTCTTAGGGGATTTGTTGTGTATAAACACCTTTTAAATCATTTTGTTGTTAATAATTACCAAATATTTTTGAGTCCTTGAATAGGTATTAAGTCTATTTAAGGCATATGAAGCCCTTAGATCAAACTCAATTCAAATCAAAGGGTAAAACCGTTATAGTCTCTTAGGGGATTTGTGGTGTATGAACACCTTTCAAAACATTTTTTGTGGTTAATTACCAAATACTTTTGACTCCTTGAATAGGTATTAGAGATATTTCAATCATATGAAACCCTTGGAACAAACTTATTTTATATCAAAGGGTAAAATCGTAATCGTCTCTAAGGCGATTTATGAGTCATTGAATAGGTATTATATCTTTTTAAAGCATATGAAGTCCTTGGATCAACCTCAATTCAAATCAAAGGGTAAAACTGTCATAGTCTCTTAGGGGATTTGTGGTGTATGAACACCTTTCAAATCTATTTTTTGTGCTAAATTACCAAATATTTTTGACTCCTTCAATAGGTATTAGACATATCTCAATCATATGAAACCCATGGATCAAACTTATTTCATATCAAAGGATAAAACCGTCATTGTCTCTTAGGCGATTTGTGGTGTATGAAAGCCTTTCAAATCATTTTGTTGTGAATATTTACAAAATATTTATGACTCCTTGAATAGGTATTAGATATATTTAAAGTATATGAAGCCCTTGGTTCAAACTCAATTTAAATCAAAGGGTAAAACCGTCATAGTCTCTTAGGCGATCTGTGGAGTATGAACATCTTTTAAATCATTTGGTTGTGAATAATTACCAAATATTTTTGAGTTCTTGAATAGGTATTAAGTCTATTTAAAGCATATGAAGCCCTTAGATAAAACTCAATTCAAATCAAAGGGTAAAACCGTCATAGTCTCTTAGGGGATTTGTGGTGTATGAACACCTTTCAAATCATTTTTTGTGCTTAATCACAATATATTTTTGACTCCTTCAATAGGTATTAGATATATTTCAATCATATGAAACCCTTGGATTAAACTTATTTCATATCAAAGGGTAAAACCGTCATAGTCTCTTAGGCGATTTGTCGTGTATGAAAACCTTTCAAATCATTTTGTATGGAATAATTACCAAAAAAATTTGAGTCCTTGAATAGATATTAGATATATTTAAATCATATGAAGCCCTTGGATCTAACTCAATTCAAATCAAAGGGTAAAATCGTCATAGTCTGTTAGGCGATTTTTGGTGTATGAACACATTTCAAATCTTTTTTGGTGCTTAATTACCAAATACTTTCCACTCCTTGAATTGGTATTTGGTATATTTCAATCATATGAAGCCCTTTGATTAAACTCATTTCAAATCAAAGTGTAAAACCGTCATAGTCTCTTATGCGATTTGTGGTGTATGAACACCTTTCAAATTATTTTGTTGTGAATATTTACAAAATATTTTTAAGTCCTTGAATAAGTAATTGAGTCCCTTAATAGATATTAGATATATTTAAATCATATGAAGCCCTTGGATCTAACTCAATTCAAATCAAAGGGTAAAATCGTCATAGTCTGTTAGGCGATTTTTGGTGTATGAACACATTTCAAATTATTTTGTTGTGAATATTTACAAAATATTTTTAAGTCCTTGAATAAGTATTAAGTCTATTTAAGGCATATGAAGCCCATAGACCAAACTCAATTCAAATCAAAGGGTAAAACCGTCATAGTCTCTTAGGGGATTTGTTGTGTATAAACACCTTTTAAATCATTTTGTTGTTAATAATTACCAAATATTTTTGAGTCCTTGAATAGGTATTAAGTCTATTTAAGGCATATGAAGCCCTTAGATCAAACTCAATTCAAATCAAAGGGTAAAACCGTTATAGTCTCTTAGGGGATTTGTGGTGTATGAACACCTTTCAAAACATTTTTTGTGGTTAATTACCAAATACTTTTGACTCCTTGAATAGGTATTAGAGATATTTCAATCATATGAAACCCTTGGAACAAACTTATTTTATATCAAAGGGTAAAATCGTAATCGTCTCTAAGGCGATTTATGAGTCATTGAATAGGTATTATATCTTTTTAAAGCATATGAAGTCCTTGGATCAACCTCAATTCAAATCAAAGGGTAAAACTGTCATAGTCTCTTAGGGGATTTGTGGTGTATGAACACCTTTCAAATCTATTTTTTGTGCTAAATTACCAAATATTTTTGACTCCTTCAATAGGTATTAGACATATCTCAATCATATGAAACCCATGGATCAAACTTATTTCATATCAAAGGATAAAACCGTCATTGTCTCTTAGGCGATTTGTGGTGTATGAAAGCCTTTCAAATCATTTTGTTGTGAATATTTACAAAATATTTATGACTCCTTGAATAGGTATTAGATATATTTAAAGTATATGAAGCCCTTGGTTCAAACTCAATTTAAATCAAAGGGTAAAACCGTCATAGTCTCTTAGGCGATCTGTGGAGTATGAACATCTTTTAAATCATTTGGTTGTGAATAATTACCAAATATTTTTGAGTTCTTGAATAGGTATTAAGTCTATTTAAAGCATATGAAGCCCTTAGATAAAACTCAATTCAAATCAAAGGGTAAAACCGTCATAGTCTCTTAGGGGATTTGTGGTGTATGAACACCTTTCAAATCATTTTTTGTGCTTAATCACAATATATTTTTGACTCCTTCAATAGGTATTAGATATATTTCAATCATATGAAACCCTTGGATTAAACTTATTTCATATCAAAGGGTAAAACCGTCATAGTCTCTTAGGCGATTTGTCGTGTATGAAAACCTTTCAAATCATTTTGTATTGAATAATTACCAAAAAAATTTGAGTCCTTGAATAGATATTAGATATATTTAAATCATATGAAGCCCTTGGATCTAACTCAATTCAAATCAAAGGGTAAAATCGTCATAGTCTGTTAGGCGATTTTTGGTGTATGAACACATTTCAAATCTTTTTTGGTGCTTAATTACCAAATACTTTCCACTCCTTGAATTGGTATTTGGTATATTTCAATCATATGAACCCCTTGGATTAAACTCATTTCAAATCAAAGTGTAAAACTGTCATAGTCTCTTATGCGATTTGTGGTGTATGAACACCTTGCAAATTATTTTGTTGTGAATAATTACCAAAAAATATTGAGTCCTTGAATAGATATTAGATATATTTAAATCATATGAAGCCCTTGGATCTAACTCAATTGAAATCAAAGGGTAAAACCGTCATTGTCTCTTAGGCGATTTTTGTTGTATGAACACATTTCAAATCTTTTTTGGTGCTTAATTACCAAATACTTTACACTCCTTGAATTGGAATTTGGTATATTTCAATCATATGAAGCCCTTGGATTAAACTTATTTTTGGTGCATGAACACATTTCAAATCTTTTTTGGTGCTTAATTACCAGATACTTTTCACTCCTTGAATTGGTATTTGGTATATTTCAATCATATGAAGCCCTTGGATTAAACTTATTTCAAATCAAAGGGTAAAACCGTTCTAGTCTCTTAGGCGATTTGTGGTGTATGAACACCTTTCAAACGATTTTGTTGTGAATATTTACAAAATATTTATGATTCCTTGAATAGGTATTAGATATATTTTTAGAGCATATGAAGCCCTTGGATCAAACTCAATTTAATTCAAAGGGTAAAACCGTCATAGTCTCTTAGGCGATATGTGGTGTCTGAACACCTTTTAAGTCATTTGGTTGTGAATAATTACCAAATATTTTTGAGTTCTTGAATAGGTATTAAGTCTATTTAAAGCATATGAAGCCCTTAGATCAAACTCAATTCAAATCAAAGGGTAAAACCGTCATAGTCTCTTAGGGGATTTATGGTGTATGAACACCTTTCAAATCATTTTTTGTGCTTAATTAAAATATATTTTTGACTCCTTCAATAGGTATTAGATATATTTCAATCATATGAAACCCTTGGATTAAAGTTATTTCATATCAAAGGGTAAAACCGTCATAGTCTCTTAGGCGATTTGTCGTGTATGAAAACCTTTCAAATCATTTTGTATTGAATAATTACCAAAAAAATTGAGTCCTTGAATAGATATTAGATATATTTAAATCATATGAAGCCCTTGGATCTAACTCAATTCAAATCAAAGGGTAAAATCGTCATAGTCTGTTAGGCGATTTTTGGTGTATGAACACATTTCAAATCTTTTTGTTGGGCTTAATTACCAAATACTTTCCACTCCTTGAATTGGTATTTGGTATATTTCAATCATATGAAGCCCTTGGATTAAACTCATTTCAAATCAAAGTGTAAAACCGTCATAGTCTCTTATGCGATTTGTGGTGTATGAACACCTTTCAAATTATTTTGTTGTGAATATTTACAAAATATTTTTAAGTCCTTGAATAAGTAATTGAGTCCCTTAATAGATATTAGATATATTTAAATCATATGAAGCCCTTGGATCTAACTCAATTCAAATCAAAGGGTAAAATCGTCAT
The DNA here is from genome assembly GCA_947645195.1 of Patellifolia procumbens. NCBI lineage: Eukaryota > Viridiplantae > Streptophyta > Magnoliopsida > Caryophyllales > Amaranthaceae > Patellifolia > Patellifolia procumbens. Next base: position 52,502 of record CANSGD010001132.1, read on the forward strand.
AGTCTGTTAGGCGATTTTTGGTGTATGAACACATTTCAAATTATTTTGTTGTGAATATTTACAAAATATTTTTAAGTCCTTGAATAAGTATTAAGTCTATTTAAGGCATATGAAGCCCATAGATCAAACTCAATTCAAATCAAAGGGTAAAACCGTCATAGTCTCTTAGGGGATTTGTGGTGTATAAACACCTTTTAAATCATTTTGTTGTTAATAATTACCAAATATTTTTGAGTCCTTGAATAGGTATTAAGTCTATTTAAGGCATATGAAGCCCTTAGATCAAACTCAATTCAAATCAAAGGGTAAAACCGTTATAGTCTCTTAGGGGATTTGTGGTGTATGAACACCTTTCAAAACATTTTTTGTGGTTAATTACCAAATACTTTTGACTCCTTGAATAGGTATTAGAGATATTTCAATCATATGAAACCCTTGGAACAAACTTATTTTATATCAAAGGGTAAAACCGTAATCGTCTCTAAGGCGATTTATGAGTCCTTGAATAGGTATTATATCTTTTTAAAGCATATGAAGTCCTTGGATCAACCTCAATTCAAATCAAAGGGTAAAACTGTCATAGTCTCTTAGGGGATTTGTGGCGTATGAACACCTTTCAAATCTATTTTTTGTGCTAAATTACCAAATATTTTTGACTCCTTCAATAGGTATTAGACATATCTCAATCATATGAAACCCATGGATCAAACTTATTTCATATCAAAGGGTAAAACCGTCATTGTCTCTTAGGCGATTTGTGGTGTATGAAAGCCTTTCAAATCATTTTGTTGTGAATATTTACAAAATATTTATGACTCCTTGAATAGGTATTAGATATATTTAAAGCATATGAAGCCCTTGGTTCAAACTCAATTTAAATCAAAGGGTAAAACCGTCATAGTCTCTTAGGCGATCTGTGGAGTATGAACATCTTTTAAATCATTTGGTTGTGAATAATTACCAAATATTTTTGAGTTCTTGAATAGGTATTAAGTCTATTTAAAGCATATGAAGCCCTTAGATAAAACTCAATTCAAATCAAAGGGTAAAACCGTCATAGTCTCTTAGGGGATTTGTGGTGTATGAACACCTTTCAAATCATTTTTTGTGCTTAATCACAATATATTTTTGACTCCTTCAATAGGTATTAGATATATTTCAATCATATGAAACCCTTGGATTAAACTTATTTCATATCAAAGGGTAAAACCGTCATAGTCTCTTAGGCGATTTGTCGTGTATGAAAACCTTTCAAATCATTTTGTATTGAATAATTACCAAAAAAATTTGAGTCCTTGAATAGATATTAGATATATTTAAATCATATGAAGCCCTTGGATCTAACTCAATTCAAATCAAAGGGTAAAATCGTCATAGTCTGTTAGGCGATTTTTGGTGTATGAACACATTTCAAATCTTTTTTGGTGCTTAATTACCAAATACTTTCCACTCCTTGAATTGGTATTTGGTATATTTCAATCATATGAACCCCTTGGATTAAACTCATTTCAAATCAAAGTGTAAAACCGTCATAGTCTCTTATGCGATTTGTGGTGTATGAACACCTTGCAAATTATTTTGTTGTGAATAATTACCAAAAAATATTGAGTCCTTGAATAGATATTAGATATATTTAAATCATATGAAGCCCTTGGATCTAACTCAATTGAAATCAAAGGGTAAAACCGTCATAGTCTCTTAGGCCATTTTTGTTGTATGAACACATTTCAAATCTTTTTTGGTGCTTAATTACCAAATACTTTACACTCCTTGAATTGGAATTTGGTATATTTCAATCATATGAAGCCCTTGGATTAAACTTATTTTTGGTGCATGAACACATTTCAAATCTTTTTTGGTGCTTAATTACCAGATACTTTTCACTCCTTGAATTGGTATTTGGTATATTTCAATCATATGAAGCCCTTGGATTAAACTTATTTCAAATCAAAGGGTAAAACCGTTCTAGTCTCTTAGGCGATTTGTGGTGTATGAACACCTTTCAAACGATTTTGTTGTGAATATTTACAAAATATTTATGATTCCTTGAATAGGTATTAGATATATTTTTAGAGCATATGAAGCCCTTGGATCAAACTCAATTTAATTCAAAGGGTAAAACCGTCATAGTCTCTTAGGCGATATGTGGTGTCTGAACACCTTTTAAGTCATTTGGTTGTGAATAATTACCAAATATTTTTGAGTTCTTGAATAGGTATTAAGTCTATTTAAAGCATATGAAGCCCTTAGATCAAACTCAATTCAAATCAAAGGGTAAAACCGTCATAGTCTCTTAGGGGATTTATGGTGTATGAACACCTTTCAAATCATTTTTTGTGCTTAATTACAATATATTTTTGATTCCTTCAATAGGTATTAGATATATTTCAATCATATGAAACCCTTGGATTAAAGTTATTTCATATCAAAGGGTAAAACCGTCATAGTCTCTTAGGCGATTTGTGGTGTATGAAAACCTTAAAAATCATTTTGTTTGGAATAATTACCAAAAAAAATTGAGTCCTTGAATAGATATTAGATATATTTAAATCATATGAAGCCCTTGGATCTAACTCAATTCAAATCAAAGGGTAAAATCGTCATAGTCTGTTAGGCGATTTTTGGTGTATGAACACATTTCAAATCTTTTTTGGTGCTTAATTACCAAATACTTTCCACTCCTTGAATTGGTATTTGGTATATTTCAATCATATGAAACCCTTGGATTAAACTCATTTCAAATCAAAGTGTAAAACCGTCATAGTCTCTTATGCGATTTGTGGTGTATGAACACCTTTCAAATTATTTTGTTGTGAATATTTACAAAATATTTTTAAGTCCTTGAATAAGTAATTGAGTCCCTTAATAGATATTAGATATATTTAAATCATATGAAGCCCTTGGATCTAACTCAATTCAAATCAAAGGGTAAAATCGTCATAGTCTGTTAGGCGATTTTTGGTGTATGAACACATTTCAAATTTTGTTGTGAATATTTACAAAATATTTTTAAGTCATTGAATAAGTATTAAGTCTATTTAAGGCATATGAAGCCCATAGATCAAACTCAATTCAAATCAAAGGGTAAAACCGTCATAGTCTCTTAGGGGATTTGTGGTGTATAAACACCTTTTAAATCATTTTGTTGTTAATAATTACCAAATATTTTTGAGTCCTTGAATAGGTATTAAGTCTATTTAAGGCATATGAAGCCCTTAGATCAAACTCAATTCAAATCAAAGGGTAAAACCGTTATAGTCTCTTAGGGGATTTGTGGTGTATGAACACCTTTCAAAACATTTTTTGTGGTTAATTACCAAATACTTTTGACTCCTTGAATAGGTATTAGAGATATTTCAATCATATGAAACCCTTGGAACAAACTTATTTTATATCAAAGGGTAAAATCGTAATCGTCTCTAAGGCGATTTATGAGTCCTTGAATAGGTATTATATCTTTTTAAAGCATATGAAGTCCTTGGATCAACCTCAATTCAAATCAAAGGGTAAAACTGTCATAGTCTCTTAGGGGATTTGTGGTGTATGAACACCTTTCAAATCTATTTTTTGTGCTAAATTACCAAATATTTTTGACTCCTTCAATAGGTATTAGACATATCTCAATCATATGAAACCCATGGATCAAACTTATTTCATATCAAAGGATAAAACCGTCATTGTCTCTTAGGCGATTTGTGGTGTATGAAAGCCTTTCAAATCATTTTGTTGTGAATATTTACAAAATATTTATGACTCCTTGAATAGGTATTAGATATATTTAAAGCATATGAAGCCCTTGGTTCAAACTCAATTTAAATCAAAGGGTAAAACCGTCATAGTCTCTTAGGCGATCTGTGGAGTATGAACATCTTTTAAATCATTTGGTTGTGAATAATTACCAAATATTTTTGAGTTCTTGAATAGGTATTAAGTCTATTTAAAGCATATGAAGCCCTTAGATAAAACTCAATTCAAATCAAAGGGTAAAACCGTCATAGTCTCTTAGGGGATTTGTGGTGTATGAACACCTTTCAAATCATTTTTTGTGTTTAATCACAATATATTTTTGACTCCTTCAATAGGTATTAGATATATTTCAATCATATGAAACCCTTGGATTAAACTTATTTCATATCAAAGGGTAAAACCGTCATAGTCTCTTAGGCGATTTGTCGTGTATGAAAACCTTTCAAATCATTTTGTATTGAATAATTACCAAAAAAATTTGAGTCCTTGAATAGATATTAGATATATTTAAATCATATGAAGCCCTTGGATCTAACTCAATTCAAATCAAAGGGTAAAATCGTCATAGTCTGTTAGGCGATTTTTGGTGTATGAACACATTTCAAATCTTTTTTGGTGCTTAATTACCAAATACTTTCCACTCCTTGAATTGGTATTTGGTATATTTCAATCATATGAACCCCTTGGATTAAACTCATTTCAAATCAAAGTGTAAAACCGTCATAGTCTCTTATGCGATTTGTGGTGTATGAACACCTTGCAAATTATTTTGTTGTGAATAATTACCAAAAAATATTGAGTCCTTGAATAGATATTAGATATATTTAAATCATATGAAGCCCTTGGATCTAACTCAATTCAAATCAAAGGGTAAAACCGTCATAGTCTCTTAGGCGATTTTTGTTGTATGAACACATTTCAAATCTTTTTGGTGCTTAATTACCAAATACTTTACACTCCTTGAATTGGAATTTGGTATATTTCAATCATATGAAGCCCTTGGATTAAACTTATTTTTGGTGCATGAACACATTTCAAATCTTTTTTGGTGCTTAATTACCAGATACTTTTCACTCCTTGAATTGGTATTTGTTATATTTCAATCATATGAAGCCCTTGGATTAAACTTATTTCAAATCAAAGGGTAAAACCGTTCTAGTCTCTTAGGCGATTTGTGGTGTATGAACACCTTTAAAACTATTTTGTTGTGAATATTTACAAAATATTTATGATTCCTTGAATAGGTATTAGATATATTTTTAGAGCATATGAAGCCCTTGGATCAAACTCAATTTAAATCAAAGGGTAAAACCGTCATAGTCTCTTAGGCGATATGTGGTGTCTGAACACCTTTTAAGTCATTTGGTTGTGAATAATTACAAAATATTTTTGAGTTCTTGAATAGGTATTAAGTCTATTTAAAGCATATGAAGCCCTTAGATCAAACTCAATTCAAATCAAAGGGTAAAACCGTCATAGTCTCTTAGGGGATTTATGGTGTATGAACACCTTTCAAATCATTTTTTGTGCTTAATTACAATATATTTTTGACTCCTTCAATAGGTATTAGATATATTTCAATCATATGAAACCCTTGGATTAAACTTATTTCATATCAAAGGGTAAAACCGTCATAGTCTCTTAGGCGATTTGTGGTGTATGAAAACCTTTCAAATCATTTTGTATTGAATAATTACAAAAAAAAATTGAGTCCTTGAATAGATATTAGATATATTTAAATCATATGAAGCCCTTGGATCTAACTCAATTCAAATCAAAGGGTAAAATCGTCATAGTCTGTTAGGCGATTTTTGGTGTATGAACACATTTCAAATCATTTTTGGTGCTTAATTACCAAATACTTTCCACTCCTTGAATTGGTATTTGGTATATTTCAATCATATGAAGCCCTTGGATTAAACTCATTTCAAATCAAAGTGTAAAACCGTCATAGTCTCTTATGCGATTTGTGGTGTATGAACACCTTTCAAATTATTTTGTTGTGAATATTTACAAAATATTTTTAAGTCCTTGAATAAGTATTAAGTCTATTTAAGGCATATGAATCCCTTAGATCAAACTCAATTCAAATCAAAGGGTAAAACCGTCATAGTCTCTTAGGGGATTTGTGGTGTATAAACACCTTTTAAATCATTTTGTTGTTAATAATTACCAAATATTTTTGAGTCCTTGAATAGGTATTAAGTCTATTTAAGGCATATGAAGCCCTTAGATCAAACTCAATTCAAATCAAAGGGTAAAACCGTTATAGTCTCTTAGGGGATTTGTGGTGTATGAACACCTTTCAAAACATTTTTTGTGGTTAATTACCAAATACTTTTGACTCCTTGAATAGGTATTAGAGATATTTCAATCATATGAAACCCTTGGAACAAACTTATTTTATATCAAAGGGTAAAACCGTAATCGTCTCTAAGGCGATTTATGAGTCCTTGAATAGGTATTATATCTTTTTAAAGCATATGAAGTCCTTGGATCAACCTCAATTCAAATCAAAGGGTAAAACTGTCATAGTCTCTTAGGGGATTTGTGGTGTATAAACACCTTTCAAATCTATTTTTTGTGCTAAATTACCAAATATTTTTGACTCCTTCAATAGGTATTAGACATATTTCAATCATATGAAACCCATGGATCAAACTTATTTCATATCAAAGGGTAAAACCGTCATTGTCTCTTAGGCGATTTGTGGTGTATGAAAGCCTTTCAAATCATTTTGTTGTGAATATTTACAAAATATTTATGACTCCTTGAATAGGTATTAGATATATTTAAAGCATATGAAGCCCTTGGTTCAAACTCAATTTAAATCAAAGGGTAAAACCGTCATAGTCACTTAGGCGATCTGTGGAGTATGAACATCTTTTAAATCATTTGGTTGTGAATAATTACCAAATATTTTTGAGTTCTTGAATAGGTATTAATTCTATTTAAAGCATATGAAGCCCTTAGATAAAACTCAATTCAAATCAAAGGGTAAAACCGTCATAGTCTCTTAGGGGATTTGTGGTGTATGAACACCTTTCAAATCATTTTTTGTGCTTAATCACAATATATTTTTGACTCCTTCAATAGGTATTATATATATTTCAATAATATGAAACCCTTGGATTAAACTTATTTCATATCAAAGGGTAAAACCGTCATAGTCTCTTAGGCGATTTGTCGTGTATGAAAACCTTTCAAATCATTTTGTATTGAATAATTACCAAAAAAAATTGAGTCCTTGAATAGATATTAGATATATTTAAATCATATGAAGCCCTTGGATCTAACTCAATTCAAATCAAAGGGTAAAATCGTTATAGTCTGTTAGGCGAATTTTGGTGTATGAACACATTTCAAATCTTTTTTGGTGCTTAATTCCCAAATACTTTCCACTCCTTGAATTGGTATTTGGTATATTTCAATCATATGAAGCCCTTGGATTAAACTCATTTCAAATCAAAGTGTAAAACCGTCATAGTCTCTTATGCGATTTGTGGTGTATGAACACCTTTCAAATTATTTTCTTGTGAATAATTACCAAAAAATATTGAGTCCTTGAATAGATATTAGATATATTTAAATCATATGAAGCCCTTGGATCTAACTCAATTCAAATCAAAGGGTAAAACCGTCATAGTCTCTTAGGCGATTTTTGTTGTATGAACACATTTCAAATCTTTTTTGGTGCTTAATTACCAAATACTTTACACTCCTTGAATTGGAATTTGGTATATTTCAATCATATGAAGCCCTTGGATTAAACTTATTTTTGGTGCATGAACACATTTCAAATCTTTTTTGGTGCTTAATTACCAGATACTTTTCACTCCTTGAATTGGTATTTGGTATATTTCAATCATATGAAGCCCTTGGATTAAACTTATTTCAAATCAAAGGGTAAAACCGTTCTAGTCTCTTAGGCGATTTGTGGTGTATGAACACCTTTCAAACTATTTTGTTGTGAATATTTACAAAATATTTATGATTCCTTGAATAGGTATTAGATATATTTTTAGAGCATATGAAGCCCTTGGATCAAACTCAATTTAAATCAAAGGGTAAAACCGTCATAGTCTCGTAGGCGATATGTGGTGTCTGAACACCTTTTAAGTCATTTGGTTGTGAATAATTACCAAATATTTTTGAGTTCTTGAATAGGTATTAAGTCTATTTAAAGCATATGAAGCCCTTAGATCAAACTCAATTCAAATCAAAGGGTAAAACCGTCATAGTCTCTTAGGGGATTTATGGTGTATGAACACCTTTCAAATCATTTTTTGTGCTTAATTACAATATATTTTTGACTCCTTCAATAGGTATTAGATATATTTCAATCATATGAAACCCTTGGATTAAACTTATTTCATATCAAAGGGTAAAACCGTCATAGTCTCTTAGGCGATTTGTGGTGTATGAAAACCTTACAAATCATTTTGTATTGAATAATTACCAAAAAAAATTGAGTCCTTGAATAGATATTAGATATATTTAAATCATATGAAGCCCTTGGATCTAACTCAATTCAAATCAAAGGGTAAAATCGTCATAGTCTGTTAGGCGATTTTTGGTGTATGAACACATTTCAAATTATTTTTTGGTGCTTAATTACCAAATACTTTCCACTCCTTGAATTGTTATTTGGTATATTTCAATCATATGAAGCCCTTGGATTAAACTCATTTCAAATCAAAGTGTAAAACCGTCATAGTCTCTTATGCGATTTGTGGTGTATGAACACCTTTCAAATTATTTTGTTGTGAATATTTACAAAATATTTTTAAGTCCTTGAATAAGTATTAAGTCTATTTAAGGCATATGAAGCCCATAGATCAAACTCAATTCAAATCAAAGGGTAAAACCGTCATAGTCTCTTAGGGGATTTGTGGTGTATAAACACCTTTTAAATCATTTTGTTGTTAATAATTACCAAATATTTTTGAGTCCTTGAATAGGTATTAAGTCTATTTAAGGCATATGAAGCCCTTAGATCAAACTCAATTCAAATCAAAGGGTAAAACCGTTATAGTCTCTTAGGGGATTTGTGGTGTATGAACACCTTTCAAAACATTTTTTGTGGTTAATTACCAAATACTTTTGACTCCTTAAATAGGTATTAGAGATATTTCAATCATATGAAACCCTTGGAACAAACTTATTTTATATCAAAGGGTAAAACCGTAATCGTCTCTAAGGCGATTTATGAGTCCTTGAATAGGTATTATATCTTTTTAAAGCATATGAAGTCCTTGGATCAACCTCAATTCAAATCAAAGGGTAAAACTATCATAGTCTCTTAGGGGATTTGTGGTGTATGAACACCTTTCAAATCTATTTTTTGTGCTAAATTACCAAATATTTTTGACTCCTTCAATAGGTATTAGACATATCTCAATCATATGAAACCCATGGATCAAACTTATTTCATATCAAAGGGTAAAACCGTCATTGTCTCTTAGGCGATTTGTGGTGTATGAAAGCCTTTCAAATCATTTTGTTGTGAATATTTACAAAATATTTATGACTCCTTGAATAGGTATTAGATATATTTAAAGCATATGAAGCCCTTGGTTCAAACTCAATTTAAATCAAAGGGTAAAACCGTCATAGTCTCTTAGGCGATCTGTGGAGTATGAACATCTTTTAAATCATTTGGTTGTGAATAATTACCAAATATTTTTGAGTTCTTGAATAGTTATTAAGTCTATTTAAAGCATATGAAGCCCTTAGATAAAACTCAATTCAAATCAAAGGGTAAAACCGTCATAGTCTCTTAGGGGATTTGTGGTGTATGAACACCTTTCAAATCATTTTTTGTGCTTAATCACAATATATTTTTTACTCCTTCAATAGGTATTAGATATATTTCAATCATATGAAACCCTTGGATTAAACTTATTTCATATCAAAGGGTAAAACCGTCATAGTCTCTTAGGCGATTTCTCGTGTATGAAAACCTTTCAAATCCTTTTGTATTGAATAATTACCAAAAAAATTTGAGTCCTTGAATAGATATTAGATATATTTAAATCATATGAAGCCCTTGGATCTAACTCAATTCAAATCAAAGGGTAAAATCGTCATAGTCTGTTAGGCAAATTTTGGTGTATGAACACATTTCAAATCTTTTTTGGTGCTTAATTACCAAATACTTTCCACTCCTTGAATTGGTATTTGGTATATTTCAATCATATGAACCCCTTGGATTAAACTCATTTCAAATCAAAGTGTAAAACCGTCATAGTCTCTTATGCGATTTGTGGTGTATGAACACCTTTCAAATTATTTTCTTGTGAATAATTACCAAAAAATATTGAGTCCTTGAATAGATATTAGATATATTTAAATCATATGAAGCCCTTGGATCTAACTCAATTCAAATCAAAGGGTAAAACCGTCATAGTCTCTTAGGCGATTTTTGTTGTATGAACACATTTCAAATCTTTTTTGGTGCTTAATTACCAAATACTTTACACTCCTTGAATTGGAATTTGGTATATTTCAATCATATGAAGCCCTTGGATTAAACTTATTTTTGGTGCATGAACACATTTCAAATCTTTTTTGGTGCTTAATTACCAGATACTTTTCACTCCTTGAATTGGTATTTGTTATATTTCAATCATATGAAGCCCTTGGATAAAATTTATTTCAAATCAAAGGGTAAAACCGTTCTAGTCTCTTAGGCGATTTGTGGTGTATGAACACCTTTCAAACTATTTTGTTGTGAATATTTACAAAATATTTATGATTCCTTGAATAGGTATTAGATATATTTTTAGAGCATATGAAGCCCTTGGATCAAACTCAATTTAAATCAAAGGGTAAAACCGTCATAGTGTCTTAGGCGATATGTGGTGTCTGAACACCTTTTAAGTCATTTGGTTGTGAATAATTACAAAATATTTTTGAGTTCTTGAATAGGTATTAAGTCTATTTAAAGCATATGAAGCCCTTAGATCAAACTCAATTCAAATCAAAGGGTAAAACCGTCATAGTCTCTTAGGGGATTTATGGTGTATGAACACCTTTCAAATCATTTTTTGTGCTTAATTACAATATATTTTTTACTCCTTCAATAGGTATTAGATATATTTCAATCATATGAAACCCTTGGATTAAACATTTCATATCAAAGGGTAAAACCGTCATAGTCTCTTAGGCGATTTGTGGTGTATGAAAACCTTTCAAATCATTTTGTATTGAATAATTACAAAAAAAAATTGAGTCCTTGAATAGATATTAGATATATTTAAATCATATGAAGCCCTTGGATCTAACTCAATTCAAATCAAAGGGTAAAATCGTCATAGTCTGTTAGGCGATTTTTGGTGTATGAACACATTTCAAATCTTTTTTGGTGCTTAATTACCAAATACTTTCCACTCCTTGAATTGGTATTTGGTATATTTCAATCATATGAAGCCCTTGGATTAAACTCATTTCAAATCAAAGTGTAAAACCGTCATTGTCTCTTATGCGATTTGTGGTGTATGACCACCTTTCAAATTATTTTGTTGTGAATATTTACAAAATATTTTTAAGTCCTTGAATAAGTATTAAGTCTATTTAAGGCATATGAATCCCTTAGATCAAACTCAATTCAAATCAAAGGGTAAAACCGTCATAGTCTCTTAGGGGATTTGTGGTGCATAAACACCTTTTAAATCATTTTGTTGTTAATAATTACCAAATATTTTTGAGTCCTTGAATAGGTATTAAGTCTATTTAAGGCATATGAAGCCCTTAGATCAAACTCAATTCAAATCAAAGGGTAAAACCGTTATAGTCTCTTAGGCGATATGTGGTGTCTGAACACCTTTTAAGTCATTTGGTTGTGAATAATTACCAAATATTTTTGAGTTCTTGAATAGGTATTAAGTCTATTTAAAGCATATGAAGCCCTTAGATCAAACTCAATTCAAATCAAAGGGTAAAACCGTCATAGTCTCTTAGGGGATTTATGGTGTATGAACACCTTTCAAATCATTTTTTGTGCTTAATTACAATATATTTTTGACTCCTTCAATAGGTATTAGATATATTTCAATCATATGAAACCCTTGGATTAAACTTATTTCATATCAAAGGGTAAAACCGTCATAGTCTCTTAGGCGATTTGTCGTGTATGAAAACCTTTCAAATCATTTTGTATTGAATAATTACCAAAAAAATTTGAGTCCTTGAATAGATATTAGATATATTTAAATCATATGAAGCCCTTGGATCTAACTCAATTCAAATCAAAGGGTAAAATCGTCATAGTCTGTTAGGCGATTTTTGGTGTATGAACACATTTCAAATTTTTTTTGGTGCTTAATTACCAAATACTTTCCACTCCTTGAATTGGTATTTGGTATATTTCAATCATATGAAGCCCTTGGATTAAACTCATTTCAAATCAATGTGTAAAACCGTCATAGTCTCTTATACGATTTGTGGTGTATGAACACCTTTCAAATTATTTTGTTGTGAATAATTACCAAAAAATAATGATCCTTGAATAGATATTAGATATATTTAAATCATATGAAGCCCTTGGATCTAACTCAATTCAAATCAAAGGGTAAAACCGTCATAGTCTCTTAGGCGATTTTTGTTGTATGAACACATTTCAAATCTTTTTTGGTGCTTAATTACCAAATACTTTACACTCCTTGAATTGGAATTTGGTATATTTCAATCATATGAAGCCCCTTGGATTAAACTTATTTTTGGTGCATGAACACATTTCAAATCTTTTTTGGTGCTTAATTACCAGATACTTTTCACTCCTTGAATTGGTATTTGGTACATTTCAATCATATGAAGCCCTTGGATTAAACTTATTTCAAATCAAAGGGTAAAACCGTTCTAGTCTCTTAGGCGATTTGTGGTGTATGAACACCTTTCAAACTATTTTGTTGTGAATATTTACAAAATATTAATGATTCCTTGAATAGGTATTAGATATATTTTTAGAGCATATGAAGCCCTTGGATCAAACTCAATTTAAATCAAAGGGTAAAACCGTCATAGTCTCTTAGGCGATATGTGGTGTCTGAACACCTTTTAAGTCATTTGGTTGTGAATAATTACCAAATATTTTTGAGTTCTTGAATAGGTATTAAGTCTATTTAAAGCATATGAAGCCCTTAGATCAAACTCAATTCAAATCAAAGGGTAAAACCGTCATAGTCTCTTAGGGGATTTATGGTGTATGAACACCTTTGAAATCATTTTTTGTGCTTAATTACAATATATTTTTGACTCCTTCAATAGGTATTAGATATATTTCAATCATATGAAACCCTTGGATTAAACTTATTTCATATCAAAGGGTAAAACCGTCATAGTCTCTTAGGCGATTTGTGGTGTATGAAAACCTTTCAAATCATTTTGTATTGAATAATTACCAAAAAAAATTGAGTCCTTGAATAGATATTAGATATATTTAAATCATATGAAGCCCTTGGATCTAACTCAATTCAAATCAAAGGGTAAAATCGTCATAGTCTGTTAGGCAATTTTTGGTGTATGAACACATTTCAAATCATTTTTGGTGCTTAATTACCAAATACTTTCCACTCCTTGAATTGGTATTTGGTATATTTCAATCATATGAAGCCCTTGGATTAAACTCATTTCAAATCAAAGTGTAAAACCGTCATTGTCTCTTATGCCATTTGTGGTCTATGAACACCTTTCAAATTATTTTGTTGTGAATATTTACAAAATATTTTTAAGTTCTTGAATAAGTATTAAGTCTATTTAAGGCATATGAAGCCCTTAGATCAAACTCAATTCAAATTAAAGGGTAAAACCGTCATAGTCTCTTAGGGGATTTGTGGTGTATAAACACCTTTTAAATCATTTTGTTGTTAATAATTACCAAATATTTTTGAGTCCTTGAATAGGTATTAAGTCTATTTAAGGCATATGAAGCCCTTAGATCAAATTCAATTCAAATCAAAGGGTAAAACCGTTATAGTCTCTTAGGGGATTTATGGTGTATGAACACCTTTCAAAACATTTTTTGTGGTTAATTACCAAATACTTTTGACTCCTTGAATAGGTATTAGAGATATTTCAATCATATGAAACCCTTGGAACAAAATTATTTTATATCAAAGGGTAAAACCGTAATCGTCTCTAAGCCGATTTATGAGTCCTTGAATTGGTATTATATCTTTTTAAAGCATATGAAGTCCTTGGATCAACCTCAATTCAAATCAAAAGGTAAAACTGTCATAGTCTCTTAGGGGATTTGTGGTGTATGAACACCTTTCAAATCTATTTTTTGCGCTAAATTACCAAATATTTTTGACTCCTTCAATAGGTATTAGACATATTTCAATCATATGAAACCCATGGATAAAACTTATTTCATATCAAAGGGTAAAACCATCATTGTCTCTTAGGCGATTTGTGGTGTATGAAAGCCTTTCAAATCATTTTGTTGTGAATATTTACAAAATATTTATGACTCCTGAAATAGGTATTAGATATATTTAAAGCATATGAAGCCCTTGGTTCAAACTCAATTTAAATCAAAGGGTAAAATCGTCATAGTCTCTTAGGCGATCTGTGGAGTATGAACATCTTTCAAATCATTTGGTTGTGAATAATTACCAAATATTTTTGAGTTCTTGAATAGGTATTAAGTCTATTTAAAGCATATGAAGCCCTTAGATCAAACTCAATTCAAATCAAAGGGTAAAACCGTCATAGTCTCTTAGGGGATTTGTGGTGTATGAACACCTTTCAAATCATTTTTTGTGCTTAATCACAATATTTTTTTGACTCCTTCAATAGGTATTAGATATATTTCAATCATATGAAACCCTTGGATTAAACTTCTTTCATATCAAAGGGTAAAACCGTCATAGTCTCTTAGGCGATTTATCGTGTATGAAAACCTTTCAAATCATTTTGTATTGAATAATTACCAAAAAAAATTGAGTCCTTGAAAATATATTAGATATATTTAAATCATATGAAGCCCTTGGATCTAACTCAATTCAAATCAAAGGGTAAAATCGTCATAGTCTGTTAGGCGATTTTTGGTGTATGAACACATTTCAAATCTTTTTTGGTGCTTAATTACCAAATACTTTCCACTCCTTGAATTGGTATTTGGTATATTTCAATCATATGAAGCCCTTGGATTAAACTCATTTCAAATCAAAGTGTAAAACCGTCATAGTCTCTTATGCGATTTGTGGTGTATGAACACCTTTCAAATTATTTTGTTGTGAATAATTACCAAAAAATATTGAGTCCTTGAATAGATATTAGATATATTTAAATCATATGAAGCCCTTGGATCTAACTCAATTCAAATCAAAGGGTAAAACCGTTATAGTCTCTTAGGCGATTTTTGTTGTATGAACACATTTCAAATCTTTTTTGGTGCTTAATTACCAAATACTTTACACTCCTAGAATTGGAATTTTGTATATTTCAATCATATGAAGCCCTTGGATTAAACTTATTTTTGGTGCATGAACACATTTCAAATCTTTTTTGGTGCTTAATTACATGATACTTTTCACTCCTTGAATTGGTATTTGGTATATTTCAATCATATGAAGCCCTTGGATTAAACTTATTTCAAATCAAAGGGTAAAACCGTTCTAGTCTCTTAGGCGATTTGTGGTGTATGAACACCTTTCAAACTATTTTGTTGTGAATATTTACAAAATATTTATGATTCCTTGAATAGGTATTAGATATATTTTTAGAGCATATGAAGCCCTTGGATCAAACTCAATTTAAATCAAAGGGTAAAACCGTCATAGTCTCTTAGGCGATATGTGGTGTCTGAACACCTTTTAAGTCATTTGGTTGTGAATAATTACCAAATATTTTTGAGTTCTTGAATAGGTATTAAGTCTATTTAAAGCATATGAAGCCCTTAGATCAAACTCAATTCAAATCAAAGGGTAAAACCGTTATAGTCTCTTAGGGGATTTGTGGTGTATGAACACCTTTCAAAACATTTTTTGTGGTTAATTACCAAATACTTTTGACTCCTTGAATAGTTATTAGAGATATTTCAATCATATGAAACCCTTGGAACAAACTTATTTTATATCAAAGGGTAAAACCGTAATTGTCTCTAAGGCGATTTATGAGTCCTTGAATAGGTATTATATCTTTTTAAAGCATATGAAGTCCTTGGATCAACCTCAATTCAAATCAAAGGGTAAAACTGTCATAGTCTCTTAGGGGATTTGTGGTGTATGAACACCTATCAAATCTATTTTTTGTGCTAAATTACCAAATATTTTTGACTCCTTCAATAGGTATTAGACATATTTCAATCATATGAAACCCATGGATCAAACTTATTTCATATCAAAGGGTAAAACCGTCATTGTCTCTTAGGCGATTTGTGGTGTATGAAAGCCTTTCAAATCATTTTGTTGTGAATATTTACAAAATATTTATGACTCCTTGAATAGGTATTAGATATATTTAAAGCATATGAAGCCCTTGGTTCAAACTCAATTTAAATCAAAGGGTAAAACCGTCATAGTCTCTTAGGCGATCTGTGGAGTTTGAACATCTTTTAAATCATTTTGTTGTGAATAATTACCAAATTTTTATGAGTCCTTGAATAGGTATTAAGTATATTTAAAGCATATGAAGCCCTTAGATCAAACTCAATTCAAATCAAAGGGTAAAGCCGTCATAGTCTATTAGGGGATTTGTGGTATATGAACACCTTTTAAATCTATTTTTTGTGCTAAATTACCAAATATTTTTGATTCCTTCAATAGGTATTAGACATATTTCAATCATATGAAACCCATGGAACAAACTTATTTCATATCAAAGGGTAAAACCGTCATTGTCTCTTAGGCGATTTGTGGCGTATGAAAGCCTTTCAAATCATTTTGTTGTGAATATTTACAAAATATTTATGACTCCTTGAATAGGTATTAGATATATTTAAAGGATATGAAGCCCTTGGATCAAACTCAATTTAAATCAAAGGGTAAAACCGTCATAGTCTCTTAGGCGATCTGTGGAGTATGAACATCTTTTAAATCATTTTGTTGTGAATAATTACCAAATTTTTATGAGTCGTTTAATAGGTATTAAGTCTATTTAAAGCATATGAAGCCCTTAGATCAAACTCAATTCAAATCAAAGGGTAAAAATGTCATAGTCTCTTAGGGGATTTGTGGTGTATGAACAACCTTTCAAATAATTTTTTGTGGTTAATTACCAAATACTTTTGACTCCTTGAATAGGTAATAGATATATTTCAATCATATGAAACCCTTGGATAAAACTTATTTCATATCAAAGGGTAAAACCGTCATAGTCTCTTAGGCAATTTATGGTGTATAAAAACCTATCAAATCATTTTGTATTGAATAATTACGAAAAAAAATTGAGTCTGTGAATGGATATTAGATATATATTTAAATCATATAAAGCTCTTGGATCTAACTCAATTCAAATCAAAGGGTAAAACCGTCATAGTCTCTTAGGAGATTTGTGGAGTATGAACACCTTTCAAATTATTTAGTTGGGAATATTGACAAAATATTTTTAAGTCCTTGAATAAGTATTAAGTCTATTTAAGGCATATGAAGCCGTTAGATCAAACTCAATTCAAATCAATGGGTAAAGCCGTCATAGTCTCTTAGGGGATTTGTGGTGTATGAACACCTTTTAAATCATTTTGTTGTTAATAATTACCAAATATTTTTGAGTCCTTGAATAGGTATTAAGTTTATTTAAGGCATATGAAGCCCTTAGATCAAACTCAATTCAAATCAAAGGGTCAAACCGTCATAGTCTCTTAGGGGATTTGTGGTGTATGAACACCTTTCAAATCATTTGTTGTGGTTAATTACCAAATACTTTTGACTCCTTGAATAGGCATTAGAGATATTTCAATCATATGAAACCCTTGGATCAAACTTATTTCATATCAAAGGGTAAAATCGTCCTAGTCTCTAAGGCGATTTATGAGTCCTTGAATAGGTATTATATCTTTTTAAAGCATATGAAGTCCTTGGACCAACCTCAATTCAAATCACAGGGTAAAACTGTCATAGTCTCTTAGGGGATTTGTGGTGTATGAACACCTTTCAAATCTATTTTTTGTGCTTAATTACCAAATATTTTTGACTCCTTCAATAGGTATTAGATGTATTTCAATCATATGAAACCCATGGATCAAACGTATTTCATATCAAAGGGTAAAACCGTCAGTCTCTTGGGCGATTTGTGGTGTATGAAAGCCTTTCAAATCATTTTGTTGTGAATATTTTCATAATATTTATGAATCCTTGAATAGGAATTAGATATATTTAAAGCATATGAAGCCCTTGGATCAAACTCAATTTAAATCAAAGGGTAAAACCGTCATAGTCTCTTACGCGATCTGTGGTGTATAAACATCTTTTAAATCATTTTGTTGTGAATAATTACCAAATTTTTATGAGTCCTTGAATAAGTATTAAGTCTATTTAAAGCATATGAAGCCCTTAGATCAAAGTCAATTCAAATCAAAGGGTAAAACCGTCATAGTCTCTTAGGGGATTTGTGGTGTATGAACAACCTTTCAAATCATTTTTTGTGGTTAATTACCAAATACTTTTGACTCCTTAAATAGGTAATAGATATATTTCAATCATATGAAACCCTTGGATAAAACTTATTTCATATCAAAGGGTAAAACCGTCATAGTCTCTTAGGCAATTTATGGTGTATGAAAACCAATCAAATCATTTTGTATTGAATAATTACGAAAAACAATTGAGTCCTTGAATTGATATTAGATATATATTTAAATCATATAAAGCTCTTAGATCTAACTCAATTCAAATCAAAGGGCAAAACCGTCATAGTCTCTTAGGCGATTTGTGGTGAATGAACACCTTTCAAATCATTTTGTTGGGAATAATTACCAAATATTTTTTGAGTCCTTGAATAGGTGTTAGATCTTTTTAAAGCATATGAAGTCCTTGGATCAACCTCAATTCAAATAAAAGGGAAAACCGTCATAGTCTGTTAGGGGATTTGTGGTGTATGAACACCTTTCAAATCATTTTGCTGTGAATAATTACCAAATATTTTTGAGTCCTTGAATAGGTATTAAATCTATTTAAAGCATGGGAAGCCCTTAGATCCAACTCAATTCAAATCTATGGGTAAAATCGTCATAGTCTCTTAGGGGATTTGTGGTGTATGAACACCATTCAAATCATTTTTGGTGGTTAATTACCAAATACTTTTGACTCCTTGAATACGTATTAGATATATTTCAATCTTATGAAATCCTTGGATTAAACTTATTTCAAATCAAAGGGTGAAACTGTCATAATCTCTTAGGGGATTTGTGGTGTATGGGCACCTTTCATATTATTTTTTTGTGAATAATAACCAAATATTTTTGTGTCCTTGAATAGGTATTAGATATTTTTAAAGCATCTGAAGCTCTTGGATCAAACTCAATTCAAATTAAAGGGTAAAACCGTAATAGTCTCTTAGACAATTTGTGGTGTATAAACACCTTTCAAATTATTTTATTGTGAATATTTATGAATCCTTGAATAGGTATTGTATATATTTAAAGCATATGAAGCCCTTGGATCAAACTCAATTTAAAGCAAAGGGTAAAACCGTCATAGTCTCTTAGGCGATTTGTGGTGTGTGAACACCTTTCAAATAATTTTGTTGTGACTAATTACCAAATATTATTGAGTCCTTGAATAGGTACTAGATCTATTTAAAGCACATGAAGCCCTTGGATCAAACTCAATTCAAAACAAAGGGTAAAACCGTCATAGTCTCTTAGACGATTTGTGGTGAATGAACACCTTTCAAACAAATTTTTTTTAAATAATTACGAAATATTTTTGAGTCCTTGAATAGGTATTAGATCTATTTAAAGCATATGAAGTCCTTCGATCAAACTCAATTCAAATCAAAGGGTTAAACCGTCATAGTCTCGTAGGGGATTTGTGGTGTATAAACACCTTTCAAATCATTGTTTGTGCTTAATTACCAAAATATTTTTAACTCCTTGAATGGGTATTAGATATATTTTAATCATATGAAGCATTTGGATCAAACTTATTTCAAATCAAAGGGTAAAACAGTCATAGTGTCTTAGGCGATTTGTGGTGAATGAACACCTTTCAAATTATTTTGGTTGTGAATAATAACCAAATATTTTTGAGTCCTTAAATAGGTGTTAGATATATGTAAAGCATATGAAGCCCTTGGATCAAACTCAAATCAAATCAAATCAAAGGGCAAAACCGTCATAGTCTCTTAGGCGATTTGTGGTGAATGAACACCTTTCGAATCATTTTGTATTGAATAATTACCAAAAAAAAATTGAGTCCTTGAATAGATATTAGATATATTTAAATCATATGAAGCCCTTGGATCTAACTCAATTCAAATCAAAGGGTAAAACCGTCATAGTTTCTTAGGCGATTTTTGGTGTATGAACGCATTTCAAATCTTTTTTGGTGCTTAATTACCAAATACTTTTCACTCCTTGAATTGGAATTTGGTATATTTCAATCATATGAAGCCTTTGGATTAAAATTATTTTTGGTGTATGAACACATTTCAAATCTTTTTTGGTCCTTAATTACCAGATACTTTTCACTCCTTGAATTGGTATTTGGTATATTTCAATCATATGAAGCCCTTGGATTAAACTTATTTCAAATCAAAGGTTAAAACCGTCATAGTCTCTTAGGCGATTTGTGGTGTATGGGCACCTTTCATATTAATTTTTTGTGAATAATTACCAAATATTTTAGAGTCCTTGAATAGGTATTAGATATGTTTAAAGAATATGAAGCCCTTGGATCAAACTCAATTCAAATTAAAGGGTAAAACCGTAATAGTCTCTTAGACGATTTGCGGTGTATAAACACCTTTCAAATTAATTTATTGTGAATATTTGTGACTCCTTGAATAGGTATTGTATATATTTAAAGCATATGAATCCCTTGGATCAAACTCAATTTAAATCAAAGGGTAAAACCGTCATAGTCTCTTAGGCGATTTGTGGTGTATGAACACCTTTCAAATCATTTTGTTGTCAATAATTACCAAATATTTTTGAGTCCTTGAATAGGTGCTAGATCTATTTAAAGCATCTGAAGCCCTTGGATCAAACTCAATTCAAAACAAAAGGTAAAACCGTCATAGTCTCTTAGGCGATTTGTGGTGAATGAACACCTTTCAAACAATTTTGTTTTAAATAATTACCAAATATTTTTGAGTCCTTAAATAGGTATTAGATCTATTTAAAGCATATGAAGTCCTTCGATTAAACTCAATTCAAATCAAAGGGTTAAACCGTCATAGTCTCGTAGGGCATTTGTGGTGTATAAACACCTTTCAAATCATTGTTTGTGCTTAATTACCAAAATATTTTTAACTCCTTGAATGGGTTTTAGATATATTTTAATCATATGAAGCATTTGGATCAAACTTATTTCAAATCAAAGGGAAAAACCGTCATAGTCTCTTAGGCGATTTGTGGTGAATGAACACCTTTCAAATCATTTTTTGTGCTTAACTACAAAATATTATTGACTCCTTCAATAGGTATTAGATATATTTCAATCATATGAAACCCTTGGATCAAACTTATTTCATATCAAAGGGTGAAACTGTCATAGTCTGTTCGGCGATTTATGTTGTATGAAAACCTTTCAAATCATTTTGTATAGAATAATTACCAAATAAAAAAGAGTCCTTGAATAGATATTAGATATATTTAAATCATATGAAGCCCTTGGATCTAACTCAATTCAAATCAAAGGGTAAAACCGTCATAGTCTCTTAGGCGATTTTTGGTGTATGAACACCTTTCAAATCATTTTGTTGTCAATAATTACCAAATATTTTTGAGTCCTTGAATAGGTGCTTGATCTATTTAAAGCATCTGAAGCCCTTGGATCAAACTCAATTCAAAACAAAGGAAAAAAACCGTCATAGTCTCTTAGACGATTTGTGGTGAATGAACACCTTTCAAACAATTTTGTTTTAATTAATTACCAAATATTTTTGAGTCCTTAAATAGGTATTAGATCTATTTAAAGCATATCAAGTCCTTCGATCAAACTCAATTCAAATCAAAGGGTTAAACCGTCATAGTCTCGTAGGGCATTTGTGGTGTATAAACACCTTTCAAATCATTGTTTGTGCTTAATTACCAAAATATTTTTAACTCCTTGAATGGGTTTTAGATATATTTTAATCATATGAAGCATTTGGATCAAACTTATTTCAAATCAAAGGGTAAAACAGTCATAGTGTCTTAGGCGATTAGTGGTGAATGAACACCTTTCAAATTATTTTGGTTGTGAATAATAACAAAATGTTTTTGAGTCCTTAAATAGGTGTTAGATACATGTAAAACATATGAAGCCCTTGGATCAAACTCAAATCAAATCAAAGGGCAAAAACGTCATAGTCTCTTAGGCGATTTGTGGTGAATGAACACCTTTCAAATCATTTTTTGTGCTTAATTACAATATATTTTTGACTCCTTCAATAGGTATTAGATATATTTCAATCATATGAAACCCTTGGATCAAACTTATTTCATATCAAAGGGTAAAACCGTCAAAGTCTCTTCGGCGATTTATGGTGTATGAAAACCTTTCAAATCATTTTGTATTGAATAATTTCCAAAAAAATTTGAGTCCTTCAATAGATATTTGATATATTTAAATCATATGAAGCCCTTGGATCTAACTCAATTCAAATCAAAGGGTAAAACCGTCATTGTCTCTTAGGCGATTTTTGGTGTATGAACACATTTCAAATCTGTTTTTGTGCTTAATTACCAAATACTTTTCACTCCTTGAATTGATATTTGGTATATTTCAATCATATGAAGCCCTTGGATTAAACTTATTTCAAATCAAAGGGTAAAACCGTCATAGTCTCTTAGACGATTTGTGGTGTATGAATACCTTTCAAATTATTTTGTTGTGAATATTTACAAAATATTTTTAAGTCCTTGAATAAGTATTAAGTCTATTTAAGGCGTATGAATCCCTTTGATCAAACTCAATTCAAATCAAAGGGTAAAAGCGTTATTGTCTCTTAGGGGATTTGTGGTGTATGAACACCTTTTAAATCATTTTGTTGTTAATAATTACCAAATGTTTTTGAGTCCTTGAATAGGTATTAAGTCTATTTAAGGCATATGAAACCCTTAGATCAAACTCAATTCAAATAAATGGGTAAAACCGTCATAGTCTCTTAGGGGATTTGTGGTGTATGAACACCTTTCAAATCATTTTTTGTGGTTAATTACTAAATACTTTTGCCTCCTTGAATAGGTTTTACAGATATTTCAATCATATGAAACCCTTGGATCAAACTTATTTCATATCAAAGGGTAAAACTGTCATAGTCTCTAAGGCGATTTATGAGTCCTTGAATAGGTATTATATCTTTCTAAAGCATATGAAGTCCTTGGATCAACCTCAATTCAAATCAAAGGGTAAAACTGTCATAGTCTCTTAGGGGATTTATGGTGTATGAACACCTTTCAAATCTATTTTTTGTGCTTAATTACCAAATATTTTTGACTCCTTCAATCGGTATTAGATATATTTCAATCATATGAAACCCATGGATCAAACTTATTTCATATCAAAGGGTAAAACCGTCATAGTCTCTTAGGCGATTTGTGGTGTATGAAAGCCTTTCAAATTATTTTGGTGTGAATATTTACAAAATATTTATGACTCCTTGAATAGGTATTAGATATATTTAAAGCATATGAATCCCTTGGATCAAACTCAATTTAAATCAAAGGGTAAAACCGTCATAGTCTCTTAGGCGATCTGTGGTGTATGAACACCTTTTAAATCATTTTGTTGTGAATTATTACCAAAAAAAATTGAGTCCTTGAATAGATATTAGATATATTTAAATCATATGAAGCCCTTGGATCTAACTCAATTTAAATCAAAGGGTAAAACCGTCATAGTCTCTAAGGCGATTTATGGTGTATGAACACATTTCAGATCATTTTTGGTGCTTAATTACCAAATACTTTTCACTCCTTGAATTGGTATTAGGTATATTTCCATCATATGAAGCCCTTGGATTAGACTTATTTCAAATCAAAGGGTAAAACCTTTATAGTCTCTTAGCAGATTTGTTGTGTATGAACACCTTTCAAATTATTTTTTTGTGAATATTTACAAAATATTTATGACTCCTTGAATAGGTATTAGATATATTTAAATCATATGAAGCCCTTGGATCAAACTCAATTTTTAAATCAAAGGGTAAAACCGTCGTAGTCTCTTAGGCGATCATTGGTGTATGAACACCTTTTAAATCATTTTGTTGTGAATAATTGATAGGGTTTTAGTCGTATCACCTAATCAAAGATAAACCTACAGTCCTCTAACTATTGTAGTCAATGGAAGCAGGGTCGAATCCACAGGGAGACAGAGTTTCTAAATTAATATTCAATCAATAAGCTACTCCATATGAAATCAGGGAAGAATTAACTGAACTAAAGATTAAGCTAAAGAAGACAGATTAAATCGAGGAATTAACTATGGAATAAAAGCCTACGGTATTAGGTCGGTCCACCATGCTTATACCAATCAAATAGGGTCAACTACTACCAAAACCTAAGTCAAGAGTCGGGGGATTAGAGCCTATGTTGAGCTATGGTTAAGATCAACGCTCATAGTTCGACATACGCCGCATGGTCACTAACGTAATCAGAAATACTGATGTGTCCTAGGCCTCTAGTCGTAAGACGGATCTGTGCAAACAACTATTCACCACAAGCAACCAATGAAATTGCATGATAACATTAATTACTTAATAAAGAACAAACAACATCACAATCACCCTAATCAAGCCCTAGAAATTGATAGAAATCTAAATCACAATCATGGTATAAACATGGCTTTCCTATCTAACACCCTAGAAAGAGACTACTCAGACATGATCGAATTAACAACGACAAAACTAATATGAAACCCTAACAATTGCATCATGAACAAATAAATAATTAAGCTAAGCAATCAAGAATAACAAAAGAGATTAGGATAGGGAAGAGTACCAATTGACGGAAAGCAGGAACTTTTATTGAAATCGAAATAGGTTTGATCACCTCTAAATTAATCTAAAGTATTTTCTAGACTAAGAACAATGAGAAATAAACTAGAGTCTAAAGCAGTAAAAAGATGAATAAAGATGTCCCTAAATAATGAGGAAAAAACTATTTATAATACCCCTCAAGTCTAATTAAAAATAGGAAGCAAAAGTCGAAAATCACGACAATGGCGCCAGACCCGATCGGGCTCGAGCCATCCACCCGATCGGGCCGACACCCAATCAGCAAACTTTGTCTTATGGGCCTTCGTTAGCAGCAGCGCAGCATTTAACCAAAAGTTACGGCCCACCCGATCGGGCCGTGGGCAGCCACCCGATCGGGCCAGGCGGCAAAAAGTGCCAGCAAGCTCGCCTCCTTAGCAGCGTCCCAATAAGACCTAGCAGCACTAGACCCGATGGGGTCGGGCGGTGGATGCCCGATCGGGGCTGGGCACATGTGTGCTCGCCCGATCCGATCGGGTATACCTTGCCCGATCGGGTCCGCAACTTTCATACCCGATCATAAATACTTCGCCCGATCGGGCCATTTCTGCCCGATCAGTGCACGGAAACCTCCTTTTTAACTCTTTGGCTCTCTAATCTTCACGTTTACGGGTCTTGGGACCTCCTAAACTACCCATAAAGCTCGTGAGCCATCCTACGTGCCCCGTAACATCTCGTAAAGCCGTGGTTGCTTCCAAATGATTCGGGAATAGGGAGAAAACTCACTAAAACCTGCAATTCAACACTAAAACACAAAACCACAACTATATACGATAGTTAGCACAAAATAGCTCCCAAGAGTTCCAATGACGCACAAATTAGCTTGTAAATAAGGGAGAAAACTCTATATAAATACGTGATATCAAACTCCCCCAAGCTAAACCTTTGCTTGTCCTCAAGCAAACAGAACATGAACATGGAATAGATTGCCTCACGCCATAGATAAAAAAGCAATTCAAAGCTCAAAACATTTTCAAGACTAAGAATCGTTCAAGCAGGCATAATTCAAGTTTGGCTAATCAAATCCATCTAACCACCAATCATCCAAGCATTTTATCAAACTCAAGCATCCATAAAGCATACAAGTCCTGAAAAGGCTCTCACAAGGGTGTCACTCCTCTCTATTTTGTGGCAGGCAAAGAATATGCCCGAACACTCACCAACCCGACCATAAGTACCCTTCCCACTCACACTCTCATGTGTTTAAGAAGGTTCAATGACGCTCATCCTAGTCAAGTCGACTCAATTAGCAGAAATACTCTTTAACTTTGACAAACTGACTCGAAATCAATCAAATGAACAATGCAGACACAAGCTCAAGAGGACTTTATAGGGTTGTAATGGGGCTTCGGTGACAGGTAGGGGATACTTTTGGGTAATGTGGTGGAAAAACCAAGAAAGGGGGAGCATAAATCATTCAAACAAGGCCTTAGATGGCCAATACAACTCCCAACAATCACCATAAAACCATGTAAAGTAACCCAACTCTCATAAATCAATGAAAAGCTCATAACAAACCCAATTTTATAGCAATGAAGCGAATATTCCTTTATGAACGTACGTGAATGAAAGAACTTGAATTCTTTTGAATTTTCATTTCATGTTTCTTTCATTTTTTTGAACTTCATTCACGCAACTCTAAACTTGCTTTTTTTCTTTTCTCTTTCTCACTCTCAAACCACAACAAATACACTTTTAAATTCCTCAAAAACCAAACTAAACCAACAAACCAATCTCAAACTCAACCCCATACAAAAACTCCCCCAAGCTAGGCTTGGAATAATATCAAGTGAAGGCTTTGGGCTCATAATAGGGGTTTAAGTAACACGAAACAAGTCATTAGGCTCAGCGGGGCTAAGGAGGATAAAAGTATATCAAAAACTCACTCTGAAGCTCAAGAATTAGACAAAAGAACGCCTCTATCACAGCACATGCTACAAGTCATCTAAAATCAGACAAGTACGAAGTCAAAGTCAAGATCAATCCACTAAAGAGGAAGTAACACACAAGAATAGACTGGATAATAATATGAATCCAATAGGCTACAAAGAGGCCTCACGGTCTAACCAATTCAGGTATGCAGCACAAAGTGGTCTAATATAATCCAAAAATGCTCGAAATCATAGCAATCAAACATCAAATCATAGCCTCAAGATCACAAACGCCCAGCTATCCAGAAAACAAAGTCAAATCATTTTCAAATAGAGCACAGCAAGGGGCACAGGGAGGCAACTAAACCAGTCATGGGAACCATATTTTTTTTGAATTTTTCAGAATTTTTGAAAGCAGTAAATCTATCATAGAAAGCAGTAAAAGAGATAGAGAATACAAACAGAACTCCTCCCCCAAGCTAAACTTGGCAGTGTCCTCGATGCCAAAAGGTGATAAGGACTATGCTAAGAGGAAAAATAATGTTAGTACCCTCACTCTCGCTCACAAAAAGGAAGAAAAAAAAAGAAAAGGAAAAGGGAAAGAAAAATACGAGTTGCCTCTCGCACAGCGCTGGTTTATAAAGGTCCCGCACGACCATAATCCTCCCTCTCTCAAATAGGAGGGGCTTGGCAATGAGTGCCACCCTCATCAAACATCTTTCTCCTCCAAATGTTCTTGATAATGCCTCCAGACGGCGAGGCAACCTTAGGTGGAATTGGAACCTTCTCCACCCCTACTTCATCCAAAACCTTATCCCTGCAAAAAGATTGTTCAAGCATAGGTGCCTTAACAGCATTGGTTAGTTTAAACATCACTTTATCATCACCAACACTAAGAGTTAAAGACCCAGACTTAACATCAATTACAGCTCCAACAGTACACAAAAATGGCCTACCCAAGATAATAGGAATCTGGGCATCCTCATCCATATCTAACACCACAAAGTCAACAGGGATATAGAATTTCCCGACCCTAACAGGAACGTCCTCTAAAAAACCTAGAGGGTATTTTATAGAACGATCCGCCATCTGTAGAGTGATTTGTGTGCATTTAAGTGCTCCCATGTTCAGTTTCTCAAAAACAGATAATGGCCTAACCGAAACAGAAGCACCTAAATCACACAAAGCCTTGTCAATAAAAATAGGTCCTAGATGGCAAGGTATAGAAAAACTACATGAACTTTTAACTTTGGTGGGGCTTTATTTTGGATAAAAGCACTACACTCTTCAGTAAGAGCGACACATTCTACCCCACCAAAGTCTCTTTTCTTAATGATCATGTCTTTCAGAAATCTGGCATAAACAGGCACTTGGGTAATTAAGTCTGTAAATGGAATCGTTACCTCAAGGTTCTTGACCATAGCCAAGAACTTACCAAACTGCTGATCGACCTTGGACTGTTGCATCCTATGAGGAAAAGGTAGCCTTGGTGTAAAAGGCGTTTCAGAAACCTTCTCCTTTTTCTTCCGTGTCTGTTCAGCTACTGCAGACAAATCGACTTCAGACGTCGAATTCTTCTTTTTTTTTCTTCCTCTACCACCCTCTTCTTCCCTGCAGTCGGGGTAACCTCATCAATGGGCACTGGAGGGGCATCATATGCAATGCCACTACGAAGAGTGATGGCATTCACATGTTCTCTCTGAACGGGTTGCCCTGGCAATTGTCCCTGCTGTCTCTGTGCATTAGTTTCTGCCAACTGAGTAACTTGAGCCTCGAGAAGTTTGATATGCTTCTCTTGGTTCCTCCGTGCTTCCTCATTTGCCTTTTGCATAGACAATATCAATTTCATCAATTCAGAATTACTAGGCTCTTGTGGGTTGTTGTTTTGTGCAGGTGGGGTGCGGAATTTTGTGAAGTTTGGAAGTTATTGGGATGATGGAAGTTTCGTGGTGGTGGTCTTTGGAAATTTTGTGGGTTTTGATGGTATGAGGGTTTAGGATAGTTTGGTGGAGGTGGAGGTTGATAATTTTGTGGGTTTTGGTAGTTATGTGAAGGGGGGAAAGTTTGTGGCCTTTGTTGAAAGGCATTTGCCTGCTCCATCTGAAATTGACTGAATTGACAGTCATGCCCAAAGTGACCCTGTACACCACATACCTCGCAGTAAGATGAGGTAATGGGTGCTACGGCAGACATAGCATTGATGCTCATAGGCGGAGGTGTCGAACTAGAAGACTTCATTAGCTGCCGAGTCAGTTGCGCCATCTGAGATGTAAGCAATGAAATTATGTCAACTTCAAGTACCTTCTTAGTCAAACTCCTAGATGATGAATGGTCATTGGCTGCAAGATTTGATATGAATTCATAACCCTCATCAACTACCTTGTCTAAAAACACTCCTCCTGCAGACGAATCAACAATACACTTCGTCTGAGGCTGCAGACCATTGTAGAATGTCTGCGTCAAGAACCATTTGTCCATATTGTGGTGTGGACACTCTCTCTGTAGATCTCTAAACCTAGCCCACGCTTCCCGTAATGTTTCATCAGGCTCTTGGGAAAACGTGGCCAGTTTATTTCTGATTTCTGCTGTTTTAGTGGGTGGGTAATACTCTCTCAGAAATGCAGCAGAAATCTCACTCCATCTGGTTTCCTTCACATTGTTCAACCATTTCTGGGCTATATCTCTCAGTGAAAACTCGAACAACATGACTTTGAGTTGATCTGGAGTGACGCCGGCATGTTTAACGGTTCGACAAAGTTGTTGAAACCGTTGTAGATGATTTGCCGGATCTTCAGTATGATGCCCACCAAACTGATATTATTGGACCATACTGATGAGTCCAGGCTTAATCTCAAAATTTGCCGCGGCAATGGTGGGCATGGTAGGTCCAGTGGAGAGACCATCTGGGTTGGGCATTCCATATGACTTCAGTGATTTTGACATAACTGAACTCAAGGTGTCTGTTCCAGAGAGGTTCAGCTGAACAGATTGCTTTTCTTTCTGCTTTATCTTTCGGATCCGCCTGATTGTCCTAGTAAGATCGGGGTCCGCTGGAATGGGGGAACCGTTTCTTTGGGACCTGGGCATACAAAAGAAACAAAAAGCTGCAGTAAAACGTACCTCGATTGAAATAATGAAGTTCCAATGAGGTACAGAGAAGTAGACCAAATAATCAAATAAAAACTTAGAAAACTAGCTGTCTCCCCGGCAACGGCGCCAAAATTTGATAGGGTTTTAGTCGTATCACCTAATCAAAGATAAACCTACAGTCCTCTAACTATGGTAGTCAATGGAAGCAGGGTCGAATCCACAGGGAGATAGAGTTTCTAAATTAATATTCAATCAATAGCTACTCCAAATGAAATCAAGGAAGAATTAACTGAACTAAAGATTAAGCTAAAGAAGACAGATTAAATCGAGGAATTAACTATGGAATAAAAGCCTAGGGTATGAGGTCGGTCCACCATGCTTATACCAATCAAATAGGGTCAACTACTACCAAAACCTAAGTCAAGAGTCGGGGGATTAGAGCCTATGTTGAGCTATGGTTAAGATCAACGCTCATAGTTCAACATACGCCGCATGGTCACTAACGTAATCAGAACTACTGATGTGTCCTAGGCCTCTAGTCGTAAGACGGATCTATGCAAACAAGTATTAACCACAAGCAACCAATGAAATTGCGCAATAACATTAATTACTTAATAAAGAACAAACCACATCACAATCACCCTAATCAAGCCCTAGAAATTGATAGATATCTAAATCACAATCATGGTATAAACATGGCTTTCCTATCTAACACCCTAGAAAGAGACTACTCAGACATGATCGAATTAACAACGACAAAACTATTATGAAACTCTAACAATTGCATCATGAACGAATAAATAATTAAGCTAAGCAATCAAGAATAACAAAAGAGATTAGGATAGGGAAGAGTACCAATTGACGGAAAGCATGAACTTTTATTGAAATCGAAATAGGTTTGATCACCTCTAAATTAATCTAAAGTATTTTCTAGACTAAGAACAATGAGAAATAAACTAGAGTCCAAAGCAGTAAAAAGATGAATAAAGATGTCCCTAAATAATGAGGAAAAAACTATTTATAATACCCCTCAAGTCTAATTAAAAATAGGAAGCAAAAGTCGAAAATCGCGACAAATGGCGCCAGACCCGATCAGGCCCGAGCCATCCACCCGATCGGGCCGACACCCAATCAGCAAACTTTGTCTTATGGGCCTTCGTTAGCAGCAGCGCAACATTTAACCAAATGTTACGGCCCACCCGATCGGGCCGTGGGCAGCCACCCGATCGGGCCAGGCGGCAAAAAGTGCCAGCAAGCTCGCCTCCTTAGCAGCGTCCCAATAAGACCTAGCAGCACTAGACCCGTTGGGGTCGGGCGGTGGATGCCCGATCGGGTCTGGGCACTGTGTGCTCGCCCGATCCGATCGGGATACCTTGCGTGGGCGATACCCGATCATAAATACTTCGCCTGATCGGGCCATTTCTGCCCGATCAGTGCACGAAAACCTCCTTTTTGACTCTTTGGCTCTTTAATCTTCACGTTTAGGGGTCTTGGGACCTCCTAAACTACCCATAAAGCTCGTCAGCCATCCTACGTGCCCCGTAACATCTCGTAAAGCCGTGGTTGCTTCCAAATGATTCGGGAATAGGGAGAAAACTCCCTAAAACCTTCAATTCAACACTAAAACACAAAACCACAACTATATACGATAGTTAGCACAAAATAGCTCCTAAGAGCTCCAATGACGCACAAATTAGCTTGTAAATAAGGGAGAAAACACTATATAAATACGTGATATCAATAATTACCAAATATTATTGAGTCCTTGAATAGGTATTAAGTCTATTTAAAGCATATGAAGCCCTTAGATTAAACTCAATTCAAATCAAAGGGTAAAACCGTCATAGTCTCTTAGGGGATTTGTGGTGTATGAACAACCTTTCAAATCATTTTTTGTGGATAATTACCAAACATTTTTTACTCCTTGAATAGGTAATAGATATATTTCAATCATATGAAACCCTTGGATAAAACTTATTTCATATCAAAGGGTAAAACCGTCATAGTCTCTTAGGCAATTTATGGTGTATGAAAACCTTTCAAATCATTTTGTATTGAATAACTACCAAAAAAAATTGAGTCCTTGAATGGATATTAGATATATATTTAAATCATATAAAGCCCTTGGATCTAACTCAATTCAAATCAAAGGGTAAAACCGTCATAGTCTCTTAGGCGATTTGTGGTGAATGAACACCTTTGAAATCATTTTGTTAGGAATAATTACCAAATATTTTTTGAGTCCTTGAATAGGTATTAGATATTTTTAAAGCATATGAAGTCCTTGGATCAACCTCAATTCAAATCAAAGGGAAAACCGTCATAGTCTCTTAGGGGATTTGTGGTGTATGAACACCTTTCAAATCATTTTGTTGTGAATAATTACCAAATATTTTTGAGTCCTTAAATAGGTATTAAGTCTATTTAAAGCATACGAAGCCCTTAGATCAAACTCAATTCACATCAAAGGGTAAAACCGTCATAGTCTCTTAGGGGATTTGTGGTGTATGAACAACTTTCAAATCATTTTTTGTGGTTAATTACCAAATACTTCTGACTCCTTGAATAGGTATTAGATATATTTCAATCATATGAAACCCTTGGATCAAACTTATTTCATATCAAAGGGTGAAACTGTCATAGTCTCTTAGGCGATTTATGGTGTATGAAAACCTTTCAAATCATTTTGTATTGCAAAATTACCAAAAAAATTAGGTCCTTCAATGGATATTAGATATATTTCAATCATATGTAGCCCTTGGATCTAACTCAATTGCAATCAAAGGGTAAAATTGTCTTAGTCTCTTAGGCGATTTTTAGTGTATGAACACCTTTCAAATTATTTTTGGTGCTTAATTACCAAATACTTTTCACTCCTTGAATTGGTATTAGGTATATTTCAATCATATGAAGCCCTTGGATTAAACTTATTACAAATCAAAGGGTAAAACCGTCATAGTCTCTTAGGCGATTTGTGGTGTATGGACACCTTTCATATTATTTTATTGTGATTAATTACCAAATATTTTTGAGTCCTTGAATAGATATTAGATATGTTTAAAGCATATGAAGCCCTTAGATCAAACTCAATTCAAATTAAAGGGTAAAACCGTAATAGTCTCTTAGACGATTTGTCGTTTATAAACACCTTTCAAATTATTTTATTGTGAATATTTATGACTTCTTGAATAGGTATTGTCTATATTTAAAGCGTATGAATCCCTTGGATCAAACTCTATTTAAATCAAAGGGTAAAACCGTCATAGCCTCTTAGGCGATTTGTGGTGTTTGAACACCTTTCAAATCATTTTGTTGTGAATAATTACCAAATATTTTTGAGTCCTTGAATAGGTACTAAATCTATTTAAAGTATATGAAGCCCCTGGATCAAACTCAATTCAAAACAAAGGGTAAAACAGTCATAGTCTCTTAGACGATTTGTGGTGAATGAACACCTTTCAAACAATTTTGTTTTAAATAATTACCAAATATTTTTGAGTCCTTGAATAGGTATTAGATCTATTTAAAGCATATGAAGTCCTTCAATCAAACTCAATTTAAATCAAAGGGTAAAACCGTCATAGTCTCGTAGGGGATTTGTGGTGTATAAACACCTTTCAAATCATTGTTTGTGCTTAATTACCAAAATATTTTTAGCTCCTTGAATGGGTATTAGATATATTTTAATCATATGAAGCATTTGGATCAAACTTATTTCAAATCAAAGTGTAAAACCGTCATAGTGTCTTAGGCGATTTGTGTTGAAAGAACACCTTTCGAATTATTTTGGTTGTGAATAATAACCAAATATTTTTGAGTCCTTGAATAGGTGTTAGATATATGTAAAGCATATGAAGCCCTTGGATTAAACTTAATTCAAATCAAAGGGCAAAACCGTCATAGTCTCTTAGGCGATTTGTGGTGAATGAACACCTTTCAAATCATTTTTTGTGCTTAATTACAAAATATTTTTGACTCCTTCAATAGGTATTAGATATATTTCAATCATATGAAACCCTTGGATCAACTAATTTCATATCAAAGGGTAAAATCGTTATAGTCTTTTAGGCGATTTGTGGTGTATGAAAACCTTTCAAATCATTTTGTATTGAATAATTACCAAAAAAAATAGAGTCCTTGAATAGATATTAGATATAATTAAATCATATAAAGCCCTTGGATGTAACTCAATTCAAATCAAAGGGTAAAACCGTCATAGTCTCTTAGGCGATTTTTGGTGTATGAACACATTTCAAATCTTTTTTGGTGCTTAATTACCAAATACTTTTCACTCCTTGAATCGGAATTTGGTATATTTCAATCATATGAAGCCCTTGGATTAAACTTATTTCAAATCAAAGGGTAAAACCGTCATAGTCTCTTAGGCGATTTGTGGTGTATAAGCACCTTTCAAATTATTTTGTTGTGAATATTTACAAAATATTTATGACTCCTTGAATAGTTATTAGATATATTTAAAGCATATAAAGACCATGGATCAAACTCAATTTAAATCAAAGGGTAAAATCGTCATAGTCTCCTAGGCAATATGGATCAAAATCAATTCAAATTAAAGGTTAAAACCGTTATAGTCTCTTAGGCTTTTTGTGGTGTATGAACACCTTTCAAATCATTTTGTTGTTAATAATTACCAAATATTTTTGAGTCCTTGAATAGGCAATAGATCTATTTAAAGCATATGAAGCCCTTGGATCAAACTCAATTCAAAACAAAGGGTAAAAGCGTCATAGTCTCTTAGACGATTTGTGGTGAATGAACACCTTTCAAATCATTTTGTTGTGAATAATTACCAAATATTTTTGAGTCCTTGAATAGGTATTAGATCTATTTAAAGCATATGAAGTCCTTCGATTCAATTCCATTCAAATAAAAGCGTAAAACCGTCATAGTCACTTAGGGGATTTGTGGTGTATAAACACCTTTCAAATCATTGTTTGTGCTTAGTTACCAAATTATTTTTAACTCCTTGAATGGGTATTAGATATATTTTAATCATATGAAGCATTTGGATCAAACTCAATTCAAAACAAATGGTAAAACCTTCATGGTCTCTTAGACGATTTGTGGTGAATGAACATCTTTCAAATCATTTTGTTGTGAATAATTACCAAATATTTTTGAGTCCTTGAATAGGTATTAGTTCTATTTAAAGCATATGAAGTCCTTCGATCAAACTCAATTCAAATCAAAGGGTAGAACCGTCATAGTCTCGTAGGGGATTTGTGGTGTATAAATAACTTTCAAATCATTGTTGGTGCTTAATTACCAAAATATTTTTAACTCCTTGAATCGGTATTAGATATATTTTAATCATATGAAGCATTTGGATCAAACTTATTTCAAATCAAAGGGTAAAACCGTCATAGTCTCTTAGGCGATTTGTGGTTTATGAACACCTTTCAAATTATTTTGGTTGTGCATAATAACCAAATATTTTTGAGGTCTTGAATAGGTGTTAGATATATTTAAAGCATATGAAGCCCTAGGATCAAACTCAATTCAAATCAAAGGGCAACACCTTCATAGTCTCTTAGACGATTTACGGTGAATGAACACCTTTCAAATCATTTTGTTGGGAATAATTACCAAACAATTTTGAGTCCTTGAATAGGTATTAGATATATTTAAAGCATATGAAGCCCTTGGATCTAACTGAATTCAAATGAAGGGGTAAAAGCGTCATAGTCGCTTAGGCAATTTTTGGTGTATGAACACCTTTCAAATCATTTTTGGTGCTTAATTACCAAATACTTTTCACTCCTTGAATTGGTATTAGGTATATTTCAATCATATGAAGCCCTTTGATTAAACTTATTTCAAATCAAAGGGTAAAACAGTCATAGTCTCTTAGGCGAGTTGTGGTGTCTGAACACCTTCCATATTATTTTGTCGTAAATAATTACCAAATATTTTTGAATCCTTGAATAGGTATTAGATATTTTTAAAGCAAATGAAGACCTTGGATCAAACTCAATTCAAATTAAAGGGTAAAACCGTCATAGTCTCTTAGGCGATTTGTGGTGTATGAACAACTTTCAAATTATTTTCATGTGAATATTTACAAAATATTTATGACTCCCTGAATAGGTATTGGATATATTTAAAGCATATGAAGCCCTTGGATAAAACTCAATTTAAATCAAAGGGTAAAACCGTCATAGTCTCTTAGGCAATTTATAGTGTATGAACACCTTTCAAATCATTTTTATATTTTTGAATCCTTGAATAGGCAATAGATCTATTTAAAGCATATGAAGCCCTTGGATCAAACTCAATTCAAAACAAAGGGTAAAAGCTACATAGTCCCTTAGACGATTTGTGGTGCATGAACACCTTTCAAATCATTTTGTTGTGAATAATTAACTAAAAAATTTGAGTTCTTGAATAGGTATTAGATCTATTTAAATCATATGAAGTCCTTCGATTCAACTCCATTCAAATAAAAGGGTAAAACCGTCATAGTCTCGTAGGGGATTTGTGGTGTATAAACACCTTTCAAATCATTGTTTGTGCTTAATTACCAAATTATTTTTAACTCCTTGAATGGGTATTAGCTATATTTTAATCATATGAAGCATTTGGATCAAACTTATTTCAAATCAAAGGGTAAAATCATAATAGTCTCTTAGGCAATTTGTGGTGTATGAACACCTTTCAAATTATTTGGGTTGTGAATAATAACCAAATATTTTGAGTCCTTGAATAGGTGTTAGAAATATTTAAAGCGTATGAAGCCCTTGGATCAAACTCCATTTAAATCAAAGGGTAAAATCGTCATAGTCTCTTAGGCGATTTGTGGCGTATGAATACCTTTCAAATCATTTTGTTGTGAATAATTACCAAATATTTTTGAGTCCTTGAATAGGTACTAGATCTATTTAAAGCATATGAAGCCCTTGGATCAAACTCAATTCAAAACAAATGGTAAAACCGTCAGGGTCTCTTAGACGATTTGTGGTGAATGAACATCTTTCAAATCATTTTGTTGTGAATAATTACCAAATATTTTTGAGTCCTTGAATAGGTATTAGATATATTTAAAGCAAATGAAGTCCTTCGATCAAACTCAATTCAAATCAAAGGGTAAAACCGTCATAGTCTCGTAGGGGATTTGTGGTGTTTAAACACCTTTCAAATCATTGTTTGTGTTTAATTACCAAAATAGTTTTACCTCCTTGAATCGGTATTAGATATATTTTAATCATCTGAAGCATTTGGATCAAACTTATTTCAAATCAAATGGTAAAACCGTCATAGTCTCTTAGGCGATTTATGGAGTATGAACACGTTTCAAATTATTTTGGTTGTGCATAATAACCAAATATTTTTTAGTCCTTGAATAGGTGTTAGATATATTTAAACCATATGAAGCCCTACGATCAAACTCAATTCAAATCAAAGGGCAAAATCATCATAGTCTCTTATTTGCAGTGAATGAACACCTTTCAAATCATTTTGTTGGGAATAATGACCAAAAAATTTTGAGTCCTTGAATAGGTATTAGATATATTTAAAGCATATGAAGCCCTTGGATCTAACACAATTCAAATCAAAGGGTAAAGGCGTCATAGTCTATAAGGCAATTTTTGGTGTATGAACACCTTTCAAATCATTTTTGATGCTTAATTACCAAATACTTTTCACTCCTTGAATTGGTATTAGGTATATTTCAATCATATGAAGCCCTTGGATTAAACTTATTTCAAATCAAAGGGTAAAACCATCATAGTCTCTTAGGCGAGTTGAGGTGTCTCAACACCTTTCATATTATTTTGTTGTGAATAATTACCAAATATTTTTGAGTCCTTGAATAGGCAATAGATCTATTTAAAGCATATGAAGCCCTTGGATCAAACTCAATTCAAAACAAAGGGTAGAACCGTCATAGTCTCGTAGGGGATTTGTGGTGTATAAATAACTTTCAAATCATTGTTGGTGCTTAATTACCAAAATATTTTTAACTCCTTGAATCGGTATTAGATATATTTTAATCATATGAAGCATTTGGATCAAACTTATTTCAAATCAAAGGGTAAAACCGTCATAGTCTCTTAGGCGATTTGTGGTTTATGAACACCTTTCACATTATTTTGGTTGTGCATAATAACCAAATATTTTTGAGGTCTTGAATAGGTGTTAGATATATTTAAAGCATATGAAGCCCTAGGATCAAACTCAATTCAAATCAAAGGGCAACACCTTCATAGTCTCTTAGACGATTTACGGTGAATGAACACCTTTCAAATCATTTTGTTGGGAATAATTACCAAACAATTTTGAGTCCTTGAATAGGTATTAGATATATTTAAAGCATATGAAGCCCTTGGATCTAACTGAATTCAAATGAAAGGGTAAAAGCGTCATAGTCGCTTAGGCAATTTTTGGTGTATGAACACCTTTCAAATCATTTTTGGTGCTTAATTACCAAATACTTTTCACTCCTTGAATTGGTATTAGGTATATTTCAATCATATGAAGCCCTTTGATTAAACTTATTTCAAATCAAAGGGTAAAACAGTCATAGTCTCTTAGGCGAGTTGTGGTGTCTGAACACCTTCCATATTATTTTGTCGTAAACAATTACCAAATATTTTTGAATCCTTGAATAGGTATTAGATATGTTTAAAGCAAATGAAGACCTTGGATCAAACTCAATTCAAATTAAAGGGTAAAACCGTCATAGTCTCTTAGGCGATTTGTGGTGTATGAACAACTTTCAAATTATTTTCATGTGAATATTTACAAAATATTTATGACTCCCTGAATAGGTATTGGATATATTTAAAGCATATGAAGCCCTTGGATAAAACTCAATTTAAATCAAAGGGTAAAACCGTCATAGTCTCTTAGGCAATTTGTAGTGTATGAACACCTTTCAAATCATTTTTATATTTTTGAATGCTTGAATAGGCAATAGATCTATTTAAACATATGAAGCCCTTCGATCAAACTCAATTCAAAACAAAGGGTAAAAGCTACATAGTCCCTTAGACGATTTGTGGTGCATGAACACCTTTCAAATCATTTTGTTGTGAATAATTAACTAAAAAATTTGGGTCCTTGAATAGGTATTAGATCTATTTAAATCATATGAAGTCCTTCGATTCAACTCCATTCAAATAAAAGGGTAAAACCGTCATAGTCTCGTAGGGGATTTGTGGTGTATAAACACCTTTCAAATCATTATTTGTGCTTAATTACCAAATTATTTTTAACTCCTTGAATGGGTATTAGATATATTTTAATCATATGAAGCATTTGGATCAAACTTATTTCAAATCAAAGGGTAAAATCGTAATAGTCTCTTAGGCAATTTGTGGTGTATGAACACCTTTCAAATTATTTGGGTTGTGAATAATAACCAAATATTTTGAGTCCTTGAATAGGTGTTAGAAATATTTAAAGCGTATGAAGCCCTTGGATCAAACTCCATTTAAATCAAAGGGTAAAACCGTCATAGTCTCTTAGGCGATTTGTGGCGTATGAATACCTTTCAAATCATTTTGTTGTGAATAATTACCAAATATTTTTGAGTCCTTGAATAGGTACTAGATATATTTAAAGCATATGAAGCCCTTGGATCAAACTCAATTCAAAACAAATGGTAAAACCGTCAGGGTCTCTTAGACGATTTGTGGTGAATGAACATCTTTCAAATCATTTTGTTGTGAATAATTACCAAATATTTTTGAGTCCTTGAATAGGTATTAGATATATTAAAAGCAAATGAAGTCCTTCGATCAAACTCAATTCAAATCAAAGGGTAAAACCGTCATAGTCTCGTAGGGGATTTGTGGTGTATAAACACCTTTCAAATCATTGTTTGTGCTTAATTACCAAAATAGTTTTAACTCCTTGAATCGGTATTAGATATATTTTAATCATATGAAGCATTTGGATGAAACTTATTTCAAATCAAATGGTAAAACCGTCATAGTCTCTTAGGCGATTTATGGAGTATGAACACGTTTCAAATTATTTTGGTTGTGCATA
Source organism: Patellifolia procumbens (assembly GCA_947645195.1). Taxonomy (NCBI): domain Eukaryota; kingdom Viridiplantae; phylum Streptophyta; class Magnoliopsida; order Caryophyllales; family Amaranthaceae; genus Patellifolia; species Patellifolia procumbens. Next base: position 92,347 of record CANSGD010001132.1, read on the forward strand.
ATAACCAAATATTTTTTAGTCCTTGAATAGGTGTTAGATATATTTAAACCATATGAAGCCCTACGATCAAACTCAATTCAAATCAAAGGGCAAAATCATCATAGTCTCTTATTTGCAGTGAATGAACACCTTTCAAATCATTTTGTTGGGAATAATTACCAAAAAAATTTGAGTCCTTGAATAGGTATTAGATATATTTAAAGCATATGAAGCCCTTGGATCTAACACAATTCAAATCAAAGGGTAAAAGCGTCATATTCTATAAGGCAATTTTTGGTGTATGAACACCTTTCAAATCATTTTTGATGCTTAATTACCAAATACTTTTCACTCCTTGAATTGGTATTAGGTATATTTCAATCATATGAAGCCCTTGGATTAAACTTATTTCAAATCAAAGGGTAAAACCATCATAGTCTCTTAGGCGAGTTGAGGTGTCTGAACACCTTTCATATTATTTTGTTATGAATAATTACCAAATATTTTTGAGTCCTTGAATAGGTATTAGATATGTTTAAAGCATATGAAGCCCTTGGATCAAAATCAATTCAAATTAAAGGTTAAAACCGTTATAGTCTCTTAGGCGTTTTGTGGTGTATGAACACCTTTCAAATCATTTTGTTGTTAATAATTACCAAATATTTTTGAGTCCTTGAATAGGCAATAGATCTATTTAAAGCATATGAAGCCCTTGGATCAAACTCAATTCAAAACAAAGGGTAAAAGCGTCATAGTCTCTTAGACGATTTGTGGTGAATGAACACCTTTCAAATCATTTTGTTGTGAATAATTACCAAATATTTTTGAGTCCTTGAATAGGTATTAGATCTATTTAAAGCATATGAAGTCCTTCGATTCAATTCCATTCAAATAAAAGCGTAAAACCGTCATAGTCACTTAGGGGATTTGTGGTGTATAAACACCTTTCAAATCATTGTTTGTGCTTAATTACCAAAATATTTTTAACTCCTTGAATGGGTATTAGATATATTTTAATCATATGAAGCATTTCGATCAAACTCAATTCAAAACAAATGGTAAAACCTTCATGGTCTCTTAGACGATTTGTGGTGAATGAACATCTTTCAAATCATTTTGTTGTGAATAATTACCAAATATTTTTTAGTCCTTGAATAGGTATTAGATCTATTTAAAGCATATGAAGTCCTTCGATCAAACTCAATTCAAATCAAAGGGTAGAACCGTCATAGTCTCGTAGGGGATTTGTGGTGTATAAATAACTTTCAAATCATTGTTGGTGCTTAATTACCAAAATATTTTTAACTCCTTGAATCGGTATTAGATATATTTTAATCATATGAAGCATTTGAATAAAACTTATTTCAAATCAAAGGGTAAAACCGTCATAGTCTCTTAGGCGATTTGTGGTTTATGAACACCTTTCAAATTATTTTGGTTGTGCATAATAACCAAATATTTTTGAGGTCTTGAATAGGTGTTAGATTTATTTAAAGCATATGAAGCCCTAGGATCAAACTCAATTCAAATCAAAGGGCAACACCTTCATAGTCTCTTAGACGATTTACGGTGAATGAACACCTTTCAAATCATTTTGTTGGGAATAATTACCAAACAATTTTGAGTCCTTGAATAGGTATTAGATATATTTAAAGCATATGAAGCCCTTGGATCTAACTGAATTCAAATGAAAGGGTAAAAGCGTCATAGTCGCTTAGGCAATTTTTGGTGTATGAACACCTTTCAAATCATTTTTGGTGCTTAATTACCAAATACTTTTCACTCCTTGAATTGGTATTAGGTATATTTCAATCATATGAAGCCCTTTGATTAAACTTATTTCAAATCAAAGGGTAAAACAGTCATAGTCTCTTAGGCGAGTTGTGGTGTCTGAACACCTTCCATATTATTTTGTCGTAAATAATTACCAAATATTTTTGAATCCTTGAATAGGTATTAGATATGTTTAAAGCAAATGAAGACCTTGGATCAAACTCAATTCAAATTAAAGGGTAAAACTGTCATAGTCTCTTAGGCGATTTGTGGTGTATGAACAACTTTCAAATTATTTTCATGTGAATATTTACCAAATATTTATGACTCCCTGAATAGGTATTGGATATATTTAAAGCATATGAAGCCCTTGGATAAAACTCAATTTAAATCAAAAGGGTAAAACCGTCATAGTCTCTTAGGCAATTTGTAGTGTATGAACACCTTTCAAATCATTTTTATATTTTTGAATCCTTGAATAGGCAATAGATCTATTTAAAGCATATGAAGCCCTTGGATCAAACTCAATTCAAAACAAAGGGTAAAGGCTACATAGTCCCTTAGACGATTTGTGGTGCATGAACACCTTTCAAATCATTTTGTTGTGAATAATTAACTAAAAAATTTGAGTCCTTGAATAGGTATTAGATCTATTTAAATCATATGAAGTCCTTCGATTCAACTCCATTCAAATAAAAGGGTAAAACCGTCATAGTTTCGTAGGGGATTTGTGGTGTATAAACACCTTTCAAATCATTGTTTGTGCTTAATTACCAAATTATTTTTAACTCCTTGAATGGGTATTAGATATATTTTAATCATATGAAGCATTTGGATCAAACTTATTTCAAATCAAAGGGTAAAATCGTAATAGTCTCTTAGGCAATTTGTGGTGTATGAACACCTTTCAAATTATTTGGGTTGTGAATAATAACCAAATATTTTGAGTCCTTGAATAGGTGTTAGAAATATTTAAAGCGTATGAAGCCCTTGGATCAAACTCCATTTAAATCAAAGGGTAAAACCGTCATAGTCTCTTAGGCGATTTGTGGCGTATGAATACCTTTCAAATCATTTTGTTGTGAATAATTACCAAATATTTTTGAGTCCTTGAATAGGTACTAGATCTGTTTAAAGCATATAAAGCCCTTGGATCAAACTCAATTCAAAACAAATGGTAAAACCGTCAGGGTCTCTTAGACGATTTGTGGTGAATGAACATCTTTCAAATCATTTTGTTGTGAATAATTACCAAATATTTTTGAGTCCTTGAATAGGTATTAGATATATTTAAAGCAGATGAAGTCCTTCGATCAAACTCAATTCAAATCAAAGGGTAAAACCGTCATAGTCTCGTAGGGGATTTGTGGTGTATAAACACCTTTCAAATCATTGTTTGTGCTTAATTACCAAAATAGTTTTAACTCCTTGAATCGGTATTAGATATATTTTAATCATCTGAAGCATTTGGATCAAACTTATTTCAAATCAAATGGTAAAACCGTCATAGTCTCTTAGGCGATTTATGGAGTATGAACACGTTTCAAATTATTTTGGTTGTGCATAATAACCAAATATTTTTTAGTCCTTGAATAGATGTTAGATATATTTAAACCATATGAAGCCCTACGATCAAACTCAATTCAAATCAAAGGGCAAAATCATCATAGTCTCTTATTTGCAGTGAATGAACACCTTTCAAATCATTTTGTTGGGAATAATTACCAAAAAATTTTGAGTCCTTGAATAGGTATTAGATATATTTAAAGCATATGAAGCCCTTGGATCTAACTCAATTCAAATCAATGGGTAAAAGCGTCATAGTCTATAAGGCAATTTTTGGTGTATGAAAACCTTTCAAATCATTTTTGATGCTTAATTACCAAATACTTTTCACTCCTTGAATTGGTATTAGGTATATTTCAATCATATTAAGCCCTTGGATTAAACTTATTTCAAATCAAAGGGTAAAACCATCATAGTCTCTTAGGCGAGTTGAGGTGTCTGAACACCTTACATATTATTTTGTTGTGAATAATTACCAAATATTTTTGAGTCCTTGAATAGGTATTAGATATGTTTAAAGTATATGAAGCCCTTGGATTAAACTCAATTCAAATTAAAGGGTAAAACCATCATAGACTCTTAGGCGATTTGTGGTGTATGAACTCCTTTCAAATTATTTTGTTGTGAATATTTACAAAATATTAAAGACTCCTTGAATAGGTATTAGATATATTTAAAGCATATGAAACCCTTGGATAAAACTCAATCTAAATCAAAGGGTAAAACCGTCATGGTCTCTTAAGCGATTTGTGGGGTATGAACACCTTTCAAATCAATTTGTTGTGAATAATTACCAAATATTTTTGAGTCCTTGAATAGGTAATAGATCTATTTAAAGCATATGTATCCCTTGGATCAAACTCAATTTAAAACAAAGGGTAAAATTGTCATAGTCTCTTAGACGATTTGAGGTGAATGAACACATTTCAAATCATTTTGTTGTGAATAATTACCAACTAGTTTTGAGTCCTTGAATAGGTATTAGATATATTTAAAGCAAATGAAGTCCTTCGATCAAAGTCAATTCAAATCAAAGGGTAAAACCGTCATAGTCTCGTAGGGGATTTGTGGTGTATAAACACCTTTCAAATCATTGTTTGTGCTTAATTACCAAAATAGTTTTAACTCCTTGAATCGGTATTAGATATATTTTCATCATATGAAGCATTTGAATCAAACTTATTTCAAATCAAATGGTAAAACCGTCATAGTCTCTTAGGCGATTTATGGAGTATGAACACGTTTCAAATTATTTTGGTTGTGCATAATAACCAAATATTTTTTAGTCCATGAATAGGTGTTAGATATATTTAAACCATATGAAGCCCTACGATCAAACTCAATTCAAATCAAAGGGCAAAATCATCATAGTCTCTTATTTGCAGTGAATGAACACCTTTCAAATCATTTTGTTGGGAATAATTACCAAAAAATTTTGAGTCCTTGAATAGGTATTAGATATATTTAAAGCATATGAAGCCCTTGGATCTAACTCAATTCAAATCAAAGGGTAAAAGCGTCATAGTCTATAAGGCGATTTGTGGTTTATGAACACCTTTCAAATTATTTTGGTTGTGCATAATAACCAAATATTTTTGAGGTCTTGAATAGGAGTTAGATATATTTAAAGCATATGAAGCCCTAGGATCAAACTCAATTCAAATCAAAGGGCAACACCTTCATAGTCTCTTAGACGATTTACGGTGAATGAACACCTTTCAAATCATTTTGTTGGGAATAATTACCAAACAATTTTGAGTCCTTGAATAGGTATTAGATATATTTAAAGCATATGAAGCCCTTGGATCTAACTGAATTCAAATGAAAGGGTAAAAGCGTCATAGTCGCTTAGGCAATTTTTGGTGTATGAACACCTTTCAAATCATTTTTGGTGCTTAATTACCAAATACTTTTCACTCCTTGAATTGGTATTAGGTATATTTCAATCATATGAAGCCCGTGGATTAAACTTATTTTAAATCAAAGGGTAAAACCATCATAGTCTCTTAGGCGAGTTGAGGTGTCTGAACACCTTTCATATTATTTTTTTGTGAATAATTACCAAATATTTTTGAGTCCTTGAATAGGTATTAGATATGTTTAAATCATATGAAGCCCTTGGATCAAAATCAATTCAAATTAAAGGTTAAAACCGTTATTGTCTCTTAGGCGTTTTGTGGTGTATGAACACCTTTCAAATCATTTTGTTGTTAATAATTACCATATATTTTTGAGTCCTTGAATAGGCAATAGATCTATTTAAAGCATATGAATCCCTTGGATCAAACTCAATTCAAAACAAAGGGTAAAAGCGTCATAGTCTCTTAGACGATTTGTGGTGAATGAACACCTTTCAAATCATTTTGTTGTGAATAATTACCAAATATTTTTGAGTCCTTGAATAGGTATTAGATCTATTTAAAGCATATGAAGTCCTTCGATTCAATTCCATTCAAATAAAAGCGTAAAACCGTCATAGTCACTTAGGGGATTTGTGGTGTATAAACACCTTTCAAATCATTTTGTGGTGAATAAATACCAAATATTTTTGAGTCTTTGAATAGGTATTAGATCTATTTAAAGCATATGAAGTCCTTCGATTCAACTCCATTTAAATAAAAGGGTAAAACCGCCATAGTCTCGTAGGGAATCTGTGGTGTATAAACACCTTTCAAATCAATGTTTGTGCTTAATAACCAAATACTTTTTACTCCTTGAATTGGTATTAGATATATTTCAATCATATGAAGCCCTTGGATTAAACTTATTTCAAATCAAAGGGTAAAACCGTCATAGTCTCTTAGGCGAGTTGTGGTGTCTGAACACCTTTCATATTATTTAGTTGTGAATACTTACCAAATATTTTTGAGTCCTTGACTAGGTATTAGATATGTTTAAAGCATATGAAGCCCTTGGATCAAACTCAATTCAAACTAAAGGGTAAAACCGACATAGTCTCTTAGGCAATTTGTGGTGTATGAACACCTTTTAAATTATTTTGTTGTGAATATTTACAAAAAAATTTATGACTCCTTGAATAGGTATTAGATCTATTTAAAGCATATGAAGCCCTTGGATAAAACTCAATTTAAATCAAAGGGTAAAACCGTCATAGTCTCTTAGGCGATTTGTGGTGTATGAACACCATTAAAATCATTTTGTTGTGAATAATTACCAAATATTTTTGAGTCCTTGAATAGGTACTAGATCTAATTAAAGCATATGAAGCCCTTGGATCAAACTCAACTCAAAACAGATGGTAAAACCGTCATGGTTTCTTAGATGATTTGTGGTAAATGAACATCTTTCAAATCATTTTGTTGTGAATAATTACCAAATATTTTTGAGTCCTTGAATAGGTATTAGATCTATTTAAAGCATATGAAGTCCTCCGATCAAACTCAATTCAAATCAAAGGGTAAAACCGTCATAGACTCGTAGGGGATTTGTAGTGTATAAACACCTTTCAAAATATTTTTAACTCCTTGAATCTGTATTACATATATTTTAATAATACGAAGCATTTCGATCAAACTTATTTCAAATCAAAGGGTAAAACTGTCATTATCTCTTAGGCGATCTGTGGTGTATGAAAACCTTTCAAATTATTTTGGTAGTGCATAATTACCAAATTATTTTGAGTCCTTGAATAGGTGTTAGATATATTTAAAGCATATGAAGCCCTAGGATCAAACTCAATTCAAATCGAAGGGAAAAAACATTATAGTCTCATAGGAGATTTGTGGTGAATGAACACCTTTCAAATCATTTGGTTGGGAATAATTAGCAAAAAAAATTGAGTCCTTGAATAGGTATTCGATATATTTAAAAAATATGAAGCCCTTGGATCTAACTCAATTCAAATCAAACCAAAACTTAGAAAAGTAGCTGTCTCCCCGGCAACGGCGCCAAAATTTGATAGGATTTAGTCGTATCACCTAATCAAAGATAAACCTACAGTCCTCTAACTATGGTAGTCAATGGAAGCAGGGTCGAATCCACAGGTAGACGGAGTTTCTAAATTAATATTCAATCAACTAGCTACTTCAGATGAAATCAGGGAAGATCAACTGAACTAATGATTAAGCTAAGGAAGACGAATTAAACCGAGGATTTAACTATGGACTAAAAACCTAGGGTATTAGGTCGGTCCACCATGCTTATACCAATCAAACAAGGTAAACCACTATCAAAACCTAAGTCATGAGTTAAGTAATTAGAACATGTGTTGAGCTAGGGTTAAGACTCAACGCTCATAGTTCAACATACGCCGCATTTTCACTAACGTAATCAGAACTACTGATGTGTCCTAGGCCTCTAATCGTAAGACGGATTTGTGCAAACAACTATTAACCACAAGCAATCAATGAAATTGGCCACTAAAATTAATCACTAATTAAGAACAAACCACACCACAATCACTCTAATAAAGCCCTAGAAATTGATAAAAATCTAAATAACAATCGTGGTATAAACATGGCTTCGCTATCTAACACCCTAAAAAGAGAACTACTCACTCATAATTGAATTGACAACAACAAAACTAATTTGAAACCCTAATAATTGCATCATGAATGATTGAATAATTAAACTAAGCAATCAAAGTAATTAAAGAAACAAAGAGTAGAGAAGAGTACCAATTGACGGAAAGCAAGAACTTTTATTAAAATCAAATCCGAGGTTCAATCACCTTTAATCTAATCTAAAGTGTTTAAACTAAAATAAAACTAAACTAAGAACTATGGAAAAACTAGAATAAAAAGATGTCTCTAAAAATAATGAAGGGATAGCTATTTATAGGAAAATTCCCAATGGTGGCCCTTAGATCTTAGGAATTCTCAGTGGTGGAAATTTCTAACTAACTTTCCCATTGGTAGCCTCACTTTACAAATTATTCCCAAATATATTCTTAATAAAGAATATTCCGTTAATAATAAAACATATTCCATTAGTGAACCATTAAGACGGTCTTTTGGGTTGTTTTTTGCTAATTTTGACATCAAAATCGAACGTTGAGGGCTAAAACTAACCACATAAACTTAAAATTTAAGAATCAATTTTGAGGTCGAAATTGAAAAAAAACAATCCTAAGTTTCTCGTTTTATGTGCGAATGTCCGCTTTAACGTTTCACTAGTGGAATATGCTTTATTTTTAACGAATATTTTTCGATAAGGTTATGCTTGGGAATAATTTGCGAAGCAGGGCTACCAATGGGAAAGTTTTTTAAAAATTTCCACCACTGGGAATTTCTAATACCTAAGGGCCACCATTGGGAATTTCCCCTATTTATAATATCCCAAAGTCTAATTAAAAAAAGATAGAATTTCGGAAAAGAGCTGTCCGTGCTTTAGGCCCGATCGGGTCAATTCCCGCCCGATTGGGTGGGTAAACTGCAATTCTGCATCAACTTACGAAGACCGTATCTCTCAAACCAGAAGTCTGATTTGGTGGTGTGACCAATCATTGGAAAGATCTTGAAGTCGAGGAGGCAACTCAATTGGAATTTCTTGATTATCAATTTTCTCTCAAAAGTTATAATGAAAATAGTGAAGGTATGTCAGTTTTGGCACTTCTTTCACTAACTCTTTGCTTCATTCTAACTCTTGTCCCAAACGGATGTATTATGATCCTTCTGCAAGCTACATTCAGTTGCAATGATTAATAGGCTACATCCTTGGTACTCATGATCAATTTGTATCAAAATAACCTGAAAATCATCAAAACACACAAACGGGGAGTAATAGAGCACAACTTGTGTAATTCATGTCAATATGCACCTAAATGCTCAAAAAGGAGTTCTAAATGCAATCTAAATGCCTCTAGAAACTATACATAAATGTGATACATCACTTAGGAGATTTGTGGTGTATGACAACCTTTTCAATCATTTTGTATTGATTAATTACCAAAAAAAAATGAGTCCTTGAAGAGATTTTAGATATATTTAAATCATATGAAACCCTTGATCTAACTTAGTTCAAATCAAAGGGTAAAAGCGTCATAGTCTCTTTGGCTATATGTGGTGTATGAACACCTTTCAAATCATTTTTGGTGCTTAATTACCAAATACTTTTCACTCCTTGAATTGGTATTAGGTATATTTCAATCAGTCTCTTAGACGATTTATGGTGAATGAACACCTTTAAAATCATTTGTTGTGAATAATTACCAAATATTTTTGAGTCCTTGAATAGGTATTAGATCTATTTAAATCATATGAAGTCCTTCGATTCAACTCCATTCAAATAAAAGGGTAAAACCATCATAGTCTCTTAGGTGATTTGTGGTGTATGAACACCTTTCAAATTATTTTGTTGTGAAAATTTACAAAATCTTTATGACTTCCTAAATAGGTATTAGATATATTTAAAGCAAATGAAGCCCTTGGATAAAACTCAATTTAAATCAAAGGGTAAAACCGTCATAGTCTCCTAGGCAATTTGTGGTGTATGAACACCTTTCATATCATTTTGTTGTGAATAATTACCAAATATTATTGAGTCCTTGAATAGGCAATATATCTATTTAAAGCATATGAAGCCCTTGGATCAAACTCAATTCAAAACAAAGGGTAAAAGCGTCATAGTCTCTTAGACGATTTGTGGTGAATGAACACCTTTCAAATCATTTTGTTGTGAATAATTACCAAATATTTTTGAGTCCTTGAATAGGCAATAGATCTATTTAAAGCATATGAAGCCCTTGGATCAAACTAAATTCAAAACAAAGGGTAAAAGCGTCATAGTCTCTTAGACGATTTGTGGTGAATGAACACCTTTCAAATCATTTTGTTGTGAATAATTAACAAATATTTTTGAGTCCTTGAATAGGTATTAGATCTATTTAAATCATATGAAGTCCTTCGATTCAACTCCATTCAAATAAAAGGGTAAAACCGTCATAGTGTCTTAGGCGATTTGTGGTGTATCAACACCTTTCAAATCATTTTGTTGTGAATAATTACCAAATATTTTTGAGTCCTTCAATAGGTACTAGATCTATTTTAAGCATATGAAGCCCTTGGATCAAACTCAATTCAAAACAAATGGTAAAATCGTCATGGTTTCTTACACGATTTGTGGTGAATGAACATCTTTCAAATCATTTTGTTGCGAATAATTACCAAATAATTTTGAGTCCTTGAATAGGTATTAGAACTATTTAAAGCATATGAAGTCCTTCGATCAAACTCAATTCAAATAAAAGGGTCAAACCGTCATAGTCTCGTAGGGATTTGTGGTGTATAAACACCTTTCAAATCATTATTTGTGCTTAATTACCAAAATATTTTTAACTCCTTGAATCGGTATTAGATATATTTTAATCATATGAAGCATTTGGATCAAACTTATTTCAAATCAAAGGGTAAAACCGTAATAGTCACTTAGGCGATTTGTGGTGTATGAACACCTTTCAAATTATTTTCGTTGTGAATAATAACCAAATATTTTGAGTCCTTGAATAGGTGTTAGAAATATTTAAAGCGTATGAATCCCTTGGATAAAACTCCATTTAAATCAAAGGGTAAAACCGTCATAGTCTCATAGGCGATTTTTGGCGTATAAACACCTTTCAAATCATTTTGTTGTGAATAATTACCAAATATTTTTGAGTCCTTGAATAGGTACTACATCTATTTAAAGCATATGAAGCCCTTGGATCAAACTCAATTCAAAACAACGGGTAAAAGCGTCATAGTCTCTTAGACGATTTGTGGTGAATGAACACCCTTCAATTCATTTTGTTGTGAATAATTACCAAATATTTTTGAGTCCTTGAATAGGCAATAGATCTATTTAAAGCATATGAAGCCCTTGGATCAAACTCAATTCAAAACAAAGGGTAAAAGCGTCATAGTCTCTTAGACGATTTGTGGTGAATGAACACCTTTCAAATCATTTTGTTGTGAATAATTAGCAAAAAAATTTGAGTCCTTGAATAGGTATTAGATCTATTTAAATCATATGAAGTCCTTCGATTCAACTCCATTCAAATAAAAGGGTAAAATCGTCATTGTCTCATAGGGGATTTGGGGTGTATAAACACCTTTCAAATCATTGTTTGTGCTTAATTACCATAATGTTTTTAACTCCTTGAATGGGTATTAGATATATTTTAATCATATGAAACATTTGGATCAAACTTATTTCAAATCAAAGGGTAAAACCGTAATAGTCTCTTAGGCGATTTGTGGTGTATGAACACCTTTCAAATTATTTTGGTTGTGAATAATAACCAAATATTTTGAGTCCTTGAATAGGTGTTAGAAATATTTAAAGCGTATGAAGCCCTTGGATCAAACTCCATTTAAATCAAAGGGTAAAACCGTCATAGTCTCTTAGGCGATTTGTGGTGTAGGAACACCTTTCAAATCATTTTGTTGTGAGTAATTACCAAATATTTTTGAGTCCTTGAATAGGTATTAGATCTATTTAAATCATATGAAGTCCTTCGATTCAACTCCATTCAAATAAAAGGGTAAAACCGTCATAGTCTCTTAGGCGATTTGTGGTGTATGAACAACCTTTCAAATCCTTTTTTGTGATTTAAATCATTTATAAAATATTTATGACTCCATGAATAGGTATTAGATATATTTAAAGCATATGAAGCCCTTGGATAAAACTCAATTTAAATCAAAGGGTAAAACCGTCATAGTCTCTTAGGCGATTTGTGGTGAATGAACACCTTTCAAATCATTTTGTTGTGAATAATTACCAAATATTTTTGAGTCCTCGAATAGGTATTAGATATATTTAAAGCATATGAAGTCCTTGGATTCAAATCCATTCAAATCAAAGGGTAAAACCGTCATAGTCTCTTAGGCGATTTGTGGTGTATGAACACCTTTGAAATTATTTTGTTGTGAATATTTACAAAATATTTATGAGTCCTTGAATGGGTATTAGATATATTTTAATCATATGAAGCATTTGGATCAAACTCAATTCAAATCAATTTGTAAAACCTTCATGGTCTCTTAGACGATTTGTGGTGAATGAACATCTTTCAAATCATTTTGTTGTGAATAATTACCAAATATTTTTGAGTCCTTGAATAGGTATTAGATCTATTTAATGCATATGAAGTCCTTCGATCAAACTCAATTCAAATCAAAGGGTAAAACCGTCATAGTCTCGTAGGGGATTTGTGGTGTATAAATACCTTTCAAATCATTGTTTGTGCTTAATTACCAAAATATTTTTAACTCCTTGAATCGGTATTAGATATATTTTAATCATATGAAGCATTTGGATCAAACTTATTTCAAATCAAAGGGTAAAACCGTCATAGTCTCTTAGGCGATTTGTGGTTTATGAACACCTTTCAAATTATTTTGGTTGTGCATAATAACCAAATATTTTGAGTTCTTGAATAGGTGTTAGATATATTTAAAGCATATGAAGCCCTAGGATCAAACTCAATTCAAATCAAAGGGCAAACCATCATAGTCTCTTAGGCGATTTGTGGTGAATGACCACCTTTCAAATCATTTTGTTGGAAATAATTACCAAAAACGTTTTGAGTCCTTGAATAGGTATTAGATATATTTAAAGCATATGATGCCCTTGAATCTAACTCAATTCAAATCAAAGGGTAAAAGCGTCATAGTCTCTTAGGCAATTTTTGGTGTATGAACACCTTTCAAATCATATTTGGTCCCTAATTACCAAATACGTTTCACTCCTTGAATTGGTATTAGGTATATTTCAATCATATGAAGCCCTTGGATTAAACTTATTTCAAATCAAATGGTAAAACCGTTATAGTCTCTTAGGCAAGTTGTGTTGTCTGAACACCTTTCATCTTATTTTGTTGTGAATAATTACCAAATATTTTTAAGTCTTTGTATAGGTATTAGATATGTTTAAAGCATATGAAGCCCTTGGATCAAACTCAATTCAAATTAAAGGGTAAAACCATCATAGTCTCCTAGGCGATTTGTGGTGTATGAACACCTTTCAAATTATTTTGTTGTGAATATTTAAAAAATATTTATGACTCCTTGAATAGGCATTAGATATATTTAAAGCATATGAAGCCCTTGGATAAAACACAATTTAAATCAAAGGGTAAAATCGTCATAGTCTCTAAGACGATTTGTGTTGTATGAACACCTTTCAAATCATTTTGATGTGAATAATTACCAATTTTTTTTGAGTCATTAAATAGGTAATAGATCTATTTAAAGCATATGAAGCCCTTGGATCAAACTCAATTCAAAACAAAGGGTAAAAGCGTCATAGTGTCTTAGACGATTTGTAGTGAATGAACACCTTTCAAATCATTTTGTTGTGAATAATTACCAACTAGTTTTGAGTCCTTGAATAGGTATTAGATCTATTTAATGCATATGAAGTCCTTCAATTCCACTCCATTCAAATAAAAGGGTAAAACCGTCATAGTCTCTTAGGGGATTTGTGGTGTATAAACACCTTTCAAATCATTGTTTGTGCTTAATTACCAAAATATTTTTAATTCCTTGAATGGGTATTAGATATATTTTAATCAAATAAAGCATTCTGATCACACTTATTTCAAATCAAAGGGTAAAACCTTCATAGTCTCTTAGGCGATTATTGGTGTATGAACACCTTTCAAATTATTTTGGTTGTGAATAATAACTAAATATTTTTGAGTCCTTGAATAGGTGTTACAAATATTTAAATCGTATGAAGCCCTTGGATCAAACTCCATTTAAATCAAAGGGTAAAACCGTCATAGTCTCTTAGGCGATTTGTGGTGTATGAACACCTTTCAAAACATTTTGTTGTGAATAATTACCAAATATTTTTGAGTCCTTGAATAGGTACTAGATCTATTTAAAGCATATGAAGCCCTTGGATCTAACTCAATTCAAATCAAAGGGTAAAAGCGTCATAGTCTATTAGGTAATTTTTGGTCTATGAACACCTTTCAAATCATTTTTGATGCTTAATTACCAAATACTTTTCACTCCTTGAATTGGTATTAGGTATATTTCAATGATATGAAGCCCTTGGATTAAACTTATTTCAAATGAAAGGGTAAAACCGTCATAGTCTCTTAGGCGAGTTGTGGTGTCTTAACACCTTTCATATAATTTTATTGTGAATAATTACCAAATATTTTTGAGTCCTTGAATAGGTATTATATATGTTTAAAGCATATGAAGCGCTTGGATCAAACTCAATTCAAATTAAAGGGTAAAACCGTCATAGACTCTTAGGCGATTTGTGGTGTATGAACTCCTTTCAAATTATTTTGTTGTGAATATTTACAAAATATTAAAGACTCCTTGAATAGGTATTAGATATATTTAAAGCATATGAAGCCCTTGGATAAAACTCAATCTAAATCAAAGGGTAAAACCGTCATGGGCTCTTAGGCGATTTGTGGTGTAAGAACACCTTTCAAATCAATTTGTTGTGAATAATTACCAAATATTTTTGAGTCCTTGAATAGGTAATAGATCTATTTAAAGCATATGTAGCCCTTGGATCAAACTCAATTCAAAACAAAGGGTAAAATTGTCATAGTCTCTTAGACGATTTGAGGTGAATGAACACCTTTCAAATCATTTTGTTGTGAATAATTACCAAATAGTTTTGAGTCCTTGAATAGGTATTAGATCTATTAAATGCATATGAAGTCCTTCGATTAAACCCCATTCAAATAAAAGGGTAAAACCGTCATAGTCTCTTAGGGGATTTGTGGTGTATAAACACCTTTCAAATCATTGTTTGTGCTTAATTACCAAAATATTTTTAACTCCTTGAATGGGTATTAGATATATTTTAATCATATGAAGCATTTGGATCAAACTTATTTCAAATCAAAGGGTAAAACCGTCATAGTCTCTTAGGCGATTTGTGGTGTATGAACACCTTTCAAATTATTTTGGTTGTGCATAATAACCAAATATTTTTGAGTCCTTGAATAGGTGTTAGATATATTTAAACCATATGAAGCCCTAGGATCAAACTCAATTCAAATCAAAGGGCAAAACCATCATAGTCTCTTAGGCGATTTGTGGTGAATGAACACCTTTCAAATCATTTTGTTGGGAATAATTACCAAAAAATTTTGAGTCCTTGAATAGGTATTAGATATATTTAAAGCATACGAAGCCCTTGAATCTAACTCAATTCAAATCAAAGGGTAAAAGCGTCATAGTCTCTTAGGCAATTTTTGGTGTATGAACACCTTTCAAATCATTTTTGGTCCCTAATTACCAAATACGTTTCACTCCTTGAATTGGTATTAGGTATATTTCAATCATATGAAGCCCTTGGATTAAACTTATTTCAAATCAAAGGGTAAAACCGTTATAGTCTCTTAGGGAAGTTGTGGTGTCTGAACACCTTTCATAATTATTTTGTTGTGAATATTTACAAAATATTTATGACTCCTTGAATAGGTATTAGATATATTTAAAGCCTATGAAGCCCTTGGATAAAACACAATTTAAATCAAAGGGTAAAACCGTCATAGTCTCTCAGGCGATTTGTGGTGTATGAACACCTTTCAAATCATTTTGTTGTGAATAATTACCAAATATTTTTGAGTCCTTGAATAGGTAATAGATCTATTTAAAGCATATGAAGCCCTTGGATCAAACTCAATTCAAAACAAAGGGTAAAAGCGTCATAGTCTCTTAGACGATTTGTGGTGAATGAACACCTTTCAAATCATTTTGTTGTGAATAATTACCAAATATTTTTGAGTCCTTGAATAGGTATTAGATCTATTTAAAGCATATGAAGTCCTTCGATTCAACTCCATTCAAATAAAAGGGTAAAACCGTCATAGTCTCTTAGGGGATTTGTGGTGTATAAATACCTTTCAAATCATTGTTTATGCTTAATTACCAAAATATTTTTAACTCCTTGAATGGGTATTAGATATATTTTAATCATATGAAGATTTTGGATCAAACTTTATTCAAATCAAAGGGTAAAACCATCATAGTCTCTTAGGAGATTTGTGGTGTATGAACACCTTTCAAATTATTTTGGTTGTGAATAATAAATAAATATTTTTGAGTCCTTGAATAGGTGTTAGAAATATTTAAAGCGTATGAAGCCCTTGGATCAAACTCCAGTTAAATCAAAGGGTAAAACCGTCATAGTCTGTTAGGCGATTTGTGGTGTATGAACACCTTTCAAATCAATTTGTTGTGAATAATTACCAAATATTTTTGAGTCCTTGAAAAGGTACTAGATCTATTTAAAGCATATGAAGCCCTTGGATCAAACTCAATTCAAAACAAATGGTAAAACCGTCAGGGTCTCTTATACGATTTGTGGTGAATGAACATCTTTGAAATCATTTTGTTGTGAATAATTACCAAATATTTTTTAGTCCTTGAATAGGTGTTAGATATATTTAAACCATATGAAGCCCTACGATCAAACTCAATTCAAATCAAAGGGCAAAATCATCATAGTCTCTTAGGCGATTTGCAGTGAATGAACACCTTTCAAATCATTTTGGTGGGAACAATTACCAAAACATTTTGAGTCCTTGAATAGGTATTAGATATATTTAAAGCATATGAAGCCTTGGATCTAACTCAATTCAAATCAAAGGGTAAAAGCGTCATAGTCTATTAGGCAATTTTCGGTGTATGAACACCTTTCATATCATTTTTGATGCTTAGTTACCAAATAATTTTCACTCCTTGAATTGGTATTAGGTATATTTCAATCATATGAAGCCCTTGGATTAAACTTATTTCAAATCAAAGTTTAAAACCATCATAGTCTCTTAGGCGAGTTGCGGTGTCTGAACACCTTTCATATTATTTTGTTGTGAATAATTACCCAATATTTTTGAGTCCTTGAATAGGTATTAGATATGTTTAAAGCATATGAAGCCCTTGGATCAAACTCAATTAAAATTAAAGGTTGAAACCGTCATAGTCTCTTAAGCGATTTGTGGTGTATGAACACCTTTCAAATTATTTTGTTGTGAATACTTACAAAATATTTATGACTCCTTGAATAGGTATTAGATTTATTTAAAGCATATGAAGCCCTGGGATAAAACTCAATCTAAATCAAAGGTAAAACCGTCATGGTCTCTTAGGCGATTTGTGGTGTATGAACACCTTTCAATTCAATTTGTTGTGAATAATTACAAAATATTTTTGAGTCCTTGAGTAGGTAATAGATCTATTTAAAGCATATGAAGCCCTTGGATCAAACTCAATTCAAAACAAAGGGTAAAACTGTCATAGTCTCTTAGACGATTTCTTGTGAATGAACACCTTTCAAATCATTTTGGTGTGAATAATTACCAAATATTTTTGAGTCTTTGAATAGGTATTAGATCTATTTAAAGCATATGAAGTCCTTCGATTCAACTCCATTCAAATAAAAGGGTAAAACCGCCATAGTCTCGTAGGGAATTTGTGGTGTATAAACACCTTTCAAATCATTGTTTTTGCTTAGTTACCAAAGTATTTTTAACTCCTTGAATGGGTATTAGATATATTTTAATCATATGAAGCATTTGGATCAAACTTATTTCAAATCAAAGGGAAAAACCGTCATAGTCTCTTAGGCGATTTGTGGTGTATGAACACCTTTCAAATTATTTTGGTTGTGCATAATAACCAAATATTATTGAGTCCTTGAATAGGTGTTAGATATATTTAAACCATATGAATCCCTACGATCAAACTCAATTCAAATCAAAGGGAAAAACCATCATAGTCTCTTAGGCGATTTGCGGTGAATGAACACTTTTCTAATCATTTTTGGTCCCTAATTACCAAATACGTTTCACCTCTTGAATTGGTATTAGGTATATTTCAATCATATGAAGCCCTTGGATTAAACTTATTTCAAATCAAAGGGTAAAACCGTTATA
This sequence comes from Patellifolia procumbens, assembly GCA_947645195.1. NCBI lineage: Eukaryota > Viridiplantae > Streptophyta > Magnoliopsida > Caryophyllales > Amaranthaceae > Patellifolia > Patellifolia procumbens. Next base: position 110,522 of record CANSGD010001132.1, read on the forward strand.
GTTGATATCACGTATTTATATAGACTTTGCTCCCTTATTTACAAGCTAATTTGTGCGTCATTCGAGCTCTTGGGAGTTATTTTGTGCTAACTATCGTATATAATTGTTGTTTTGTGTTTTAGTGTTGAATTGCAGGTTTTAGGGAGTTTTCTCCTTATTGCCGATCCCTTTGGAAGCAACCACGGCTTTACGAGATGTTACGGGGCACGTAGGACGGCTCACGAGCCTTATGGATAATTTAGGAGGTCCCAAGACCCCTAAACGTGAAGATTAGAGAGCAAAAGAGTCAAAAGGAGGTTTTCGTACTCTGATCGGGCAAAAATGGCCCGATCGGGCGAAGCATTTATGATCGGGTATAGAAGTTGCGGACCCGATCGGGCAAGCGTTGCCCGACCTAATCGGGCAAGGAAGGATGTCCCCAGACCCGATCGGGCACCCGCTGCCCGACCCGATCGTGTCCTCTCCATTTATATTGCTGCTGAGTGTACGCACCATAAGAAGCAACGCTGGGCCCTAATGTCCCCAGGCCCGATCGGGTGGTGGCCTCGGGCCCGATCGAGTGGGCTTACTTTAATGAATGTTGCATACCTGCTACGCTAAGCCCACGAGAAACGTTAAAAAAAGTTCACTATAGGCCCGATCGGGTCCTATGCAATTTTGTCGCGGATTTGACTTTTTAATTTCGTTTTTAGCTAGACTCGAGGGGAATATAAATACCTTTTTCCTCATTATTTAGAGACATTTTTTATTCATCTTTTTACTGCTTTAGACTCTAGTTTTATTCCTCATTGTTCTTAGCTTAGTTTAAACACTTAGATTAGTTTAAAGGTGATTGAACCTATTTTCGATTTCAATACAAGTTCCTGCTTTCTGTCAAATGGAATTCTTTCTTACCCTAATCTCTTTTATTATTCTCAATTGCTTAGTTTATTTATTCAATTATTCATGATGCAATTATTAGGATTTCATACTAGTTTTGTTATTGCTAATTCGATTATGAGTGAGTAGTTCTCTTTCTAGGGTGTTAGATAGGAAAGTCATGTTTATACCATGATTGTGATTTAGATTTCTATAAATTTCTAGGGCTTGATTAGGGTGATTGTGATGTGGTTTGTTCTTATTGAGTAATTAATGTCAGTGTACAATTTCATTGATTGCTTGTGGTTAATAGTTGTTTGCACAGATCCGTCTTACGACTAGAGACCTAGGACACGTCAGTAGTTCTGATTACGTTAGTGAACATGCGGCGTATGTTGAACTATGAGCGTTGAGTCTTAACCATAGCTCAACACATGCTCTAATCCCCCGACTCTTGACTTAGCTTTTGATAGTAGTTGACCCTATTTGATTGGTATAAGCATGGTGGACTGACCTAATACCCTTGGTTTTTAGTCCATAGTTAATTCCTCGATTTAATCCGTCTTCCTTAGTTTAATCTTTAGTTCAGTTAAATTCTTCAATGATTTCATCTAAAGTAGCTGATTTATTGAATATTAATTTAGAAACTCTGTCTCCCTGTGGGTTCGACCCTGCTTCCATTGACTACCATTGTTAGAAGACTGTAGGTTTATTTTTGATTAGGTGACACGACTAAAACCTTATCAATAGTCTCTTAGGGAAGTTGTGGTGTCTGAACACCTTCCATATTATTTTATTGTGAATAATTACCAAATATTTTTGAGTCCTTGAATAGGTATTAGATATGTTTAAAGCATATGAAGCCCTTGGATCAAACTCAATTCAAATTAAAGGGTAAAACCATCATAGTCTCTTAGGCAATTTGTGGTGTATGAACATCTTTCAAATCATTTTGTTGTGAATAATTACTAAATATTTTTGAGTCCTTGAATAGGTATTAGATCTATTTAAATCATATGAAGTCCTTCGATCAAACTTAATTCAAATCAAAGGGTAAAATCGTCACAGTCTCGTAGGGGATTTATGATGTATAAACACCTTTCAAATCATTGTTTGTGCTTTATTACCAAAATATTTTTAACTCCTTGAATTGGTATTAGATGTATTTTAATCATATGAAGCATTTGGATCAAACTTATTTCAAATCAAAGGATCAAATTATTTTGGTTGTGCATAATAACCAAATATTTTTGTCCTTGAATAGGTGTTAGATATAATTAAACCATATGAATCCCTACGATCAAACTCAATTCAAATCAAAGGGCAAAACCATCATAGTCTCTTAGGCGATTTCGGTGAATGAACACCTTTAGAATCATTTTGTTGGGAATAATTACCAAAAAATTTTGAGTCCTTGAATAGGTATTAAATATATTTAAAGCATATGAAGCCCTTGAATCAAACTCAATTCAAATCAAAGGGTAAAGGCGTCATAGTCTCTTAGGCGATTTGTGCCGTATGAACACCTTTCAAATTATTTTGTTGTGAATATTTACAAAATATTTATGACTCCTTGATTAGGTATTAGATATATTTAAAGCATATGAAGCCCTTCGATAAAACTCAATCTAAATCAAAGGGTAAAACCGTCATGGTTTCTTAGGCGATTTGTGTTGTATGAACACCTTTCAAATCAATTTGTTGTGAATAATTACCAAATATTTTTGAGTCCTTGAATAGGTAATAGATCTATTTAAAGCATATGAAGCCCTTAGATCAAACTCAATTCAAAACAAAGGGTAAAACTGTCATAGTCTCTTAGACGATTTGTGGTAAAATGAACACCTTTCAAATCATTTTGTTCTGAATAATTACCAAATATTTTTGAGTCCTTGAATAGGTATAAGATCAATTTAAAGCATATGAAGTCCTTCGATTCAACTCCATTCAAATAAAAGGGTAAAACCGTCATAGTCTCGTAGGGGATTTGTGGTGTATAAACACCTTTCAAATCATTGTTTGTGCTTAATTACCAAAATATTTTTAACTCCTTAAATGGGTATTAGTTATATTTTAATGATATGAAGTATTTGGATAAAACTTATTTCAAATCAAAGGGTAAAACCGTCATAGCCTTTTAGCAGTTATTTGGTGTATGAACACCTTTCAAATTATTTTGGTTGTGAATTATAACTAAATATTTTTGAGTCCTTGAATAGGTGTTAGAAATATTTAAAGTGTATGAAGCCCTTGGATCAAACTCCATTCAAATCAAAGGGTAAAACCGTCATGGTCTCTTAGGCTATTTGTGGTGTATGAACACCTTTCAAATCATTTTGTTGTGAATAATTACCAAATATTTTTGAGTCCTTGAATAGGTACTAGATCTATTTAAAGCATATGTAGCCATTGGATCAAACTCAATTCAAAACAAATGGTAAAACCGTCATGGTCTGTTAGACGATTTGTGGTGAATGAACATCTTTCAAATCATTTTGTTGTGAATAATTACCAAATCTTTTTGAGTCCTTGAATAGGTATTAGATCTATTTAAAGCATATGAAGTCCTTCGATCAAACTCAATTCAAATCAAAGGGTAAAACCGTCATAGTCTCGTAGGGGATTTGTGGTGTATAAACTCCTTTCAAATCATTGTTCGTGCTTAATTACCAAAATATTTTTAACACCTTGAATCAGTATTAGATATATTTTAATCATATGAAGCATTTTGATCAAACTTATTTCAAATCAAAGGGTAAAACCGTCATAGTCTCGTAGGCGAGTAGTGGTGTCTTAACACCTTTCATAATATTTTGTTGTGAATAATTACCAAATATTTTTAATTCCTTGTATAGGTATTAGATATGTTTAAAGCATATGAAGCCCTTGGATGAAACTCAATTCAAATCAAAGGGCAAAACCATCATAGTCTCTTTAGCGATTTGGGGTGTATGAACACCTTTCAAATCATTTTGTTGTGAATAATTACCAAATATTTTTGAGTCCTTGAATAGGTACTAGATCCATTAAAAGCATATGAAGTCCTTGGACCAAACTCAATTCAAAGCAAATGGTAAAACCGTCATGGTCTCTTCGACGATTTGTGGTGAATGAACATCTTTCAAATCATTTTGTTGTGAATAATTACCAAATATTTTTGTGTCCTTGAATAGGTATTAGATCAATTTAAAGCATATGAAGTCTTTCGATCAAACTCAATTCAAATCAAAGGGTAAAACAGTCATAGTCTCGTAGGGGATTTGTGGTGTATAAACTCCTTTTAAATCATTGTTTGTGCTTAATGACCAAAATATTTTTAACTCCTTGAATAGGTATTAGATATAATTTAATCATATGAAGCATTTGGATCAAACGTATTTCAAATCAAATGGTAAAACCGTCATAGTCTCTTTGGCGATTTGTGGTGTATGAACAGCTTTCAAATTATTTTGGTTGTGCATAATAACCAAATATTTTTGAGTCCTTCAATAGGTGTTAGATATATATTAAGCATATGAAGCCCTAGGATCAAACTCAATTCAAATTTAAGGGCAAAACCATCATAGTCTCTTAGGCGATTTGCGGTGAATGAACACCTTTCAAATCCTTTGGTTGGGAATAATTACCAAAAAATATTGAGTCCTTGAATAGGTATTGGATATATACAAATCATATGAAGCCCTTGGATCTAACTCAATTCAAATCAAAGGGTAAAAGCGTCATAGTCTCCTAGGCAATTTTTGGTGTATGAACTCCTTTTAAATCATTTTTGATGCTTAATTACCAAATACTTTTCACTCCTAGAATTGGTATTTGGTATATTTCAATCATATGAAGCCCTTGGATTAAACTTATTTCAAATCACAGGGTAAAACCGTCATAGTCTCTTGGGCGAGTTGTGGTGTCTGAACACCTTTCATATTATTTTGTTGTGAATAATTACCAAATATTCATGAGTCCTTGTATAGGTATTAGATTTGTTTAAAGCATATGAAGCCCTAGGATCAAACTCAATTCAAATTAAAGGGTAAAACCGTCATAGTCTCTTAGGCGATTTATGGTGTATGAACACCTTTCAAATTATTTTGTTGTGAATATTTACAAAATATTTATGACTCCTTGAATAGGTATTAGATATATTTAAAGCATATGAATCCCTTGGATAAAACTCAATGTAAATCAAAGGGTAAAACCCTTATGGTCTCTTCGGCGATTTGTGGTGTATGAACACCTTTCAAATCAATTTGCTGTGAATAATTACCAAATATTTTTGAGTCCTTGAGCAGGTAATAGATTTATTTAAATCATATGAAGCCCTTGGATCAAACTCAATTCAAAACAAAGGGTAAAACTGTCATAGTCTCTTGGACGATTTGTGGTGAATGAACACCTTTCAAATCATTTTGTTGTGAATAATTACCAAATATTTTTCAGTCCTTGAATAGGTATTAGATCTATTTAAAGCAAATGAAGTCCTTCGATCAAACTCAATTCAAATCAAAGGTAAAACAGTCATAGTCTCGTAGGGGATTTGTGGTGTATAAACTCCTTTCAAATCATTGTTTGTGCTTAATTACCAAAATATTTTTAATTCCTTGAATCGGTATTAGATATATTTTAATCATATGAAATATTTGGATCAAACTTATTTCAAATCAAAGTCTAAAACCGTCATAGTCTCTTAGGCGATTTGTGGTGTATGAACAGCTTTCAAATTATTTTGGTTGTGCATAATAACCAAATATTTTTGAGTCCTTCAATAGGTGTTAGATATATATTAAGCATATGAAGCCCTAGGATCAAACTCAATTCAAATTTAAGGGCAAAACCATCATAGTCTCTTAGGCGATTTGCGGTGAATGAACACCTTTCAAATCCTTTGGTTGGGAATAATTACCAAAAAATTTTGAGTCCTTGAATAGGTATTGGATATATACAAATCATATGAAGCCCTTGGATCTAACTCAATTCAAATCAAAGGGTAAAAGCGTCATAGTCTCCTAGGCAATTTTTGGTGTATGAACTCCTTTTAAATCATTTTTGATGCTTAATTACCAAATACTTTTCACTCCTAGAATTGGTATTAGGTATATTTCAATCATATGAAGCCCTTGGATTAAACTTATTTAAAATCAAAGGGTAAAGCCGTCATAGTCTCACAGGCGAGTTGTGGTGTATGAACACCTTTCAAATTATTTTGGTTGTGAATGATAACTAAATATTTTTGAGTCCTTGAATAGGTGTTAGAAATTTCTATAGCGTATGAAGCCCTTTGATCAAACTCCATTTAAATCAAAGGGTAAAACCGTCATAGTCTCTTAGGCGATTTGGGGTGTATGAACACCTATCAAATCATTTTGTTGTGAATAATTACCAAATATTTTTGAGTCCTTGAATAGGTAATAGATATATTTAAAGCATATGAAGCCCTTGGATCAAACTCAATTCAAAACAAAGGGTAAAACTGTCATAGTCTCTTAGACGACTTGTGGTGAATTAACATCTTTCAAATCATTTTGTTGTGAATAATTACCAAATATTTTTGAGTCCTTGAATAGGTATTAGATCTATTTAAAGCATATGAGGTCCTTCGATTCAACTCCATTTAAATAAAACGGTAAAACTGTCATAGTCTTGTAGGGGATTTGTGGTGTATAAACACCATTCAAATCATTGTTTATGCTTAATTACCAAAATATTTTTAACTCCTTGAATGGGTATTAGATATATTTTAATCATATGAAGCATTTGGATCAAACTTATTTCAAATCAAAGGGTAAAACCGTCATAGTCTCTTAGGTGATTTGTGGTGTATGAACACCTTTCAAATTATTTTGGTTGTGCATAATAACCAAATATTTTTGAGTCCTTGAATAGGTGTTAGATATATTTAAACCATATGAAGCCCTACGATAAAACTCAATTCAAATCAAAGGGGAAAACCATCATAGTCTCTTAGGCGATTTGCGTTGAATGAACACCTTTCAAATCATTTGGTTGGGAATAATTACCAAAAACTTTTGAGTCCTTGAATAGGTATTGGATATATACAAAGCATATGAAGCCTTTGGATCTAACTCAATTCAAATCAAAGGGTAAAACCGTCGTAGTCTCTTAGGCGATTTGTGGTGTATGAACACCTTTCAAATCAATTGGTTGTGAATAATTGCCAAATATTATTGAGTCCTTGAATAGGTACTTGATCTATTTAAATCATATGAAGCCCTTGGATCAAACTCAATTCAAAACAAATGGTAAAACCGTCATGGTCTCTTAGACGATTTGTGGTGAATGAACATCATTCAAATCATTTTGTAGTTAATAATTACCAAATATTTTTGAGTCCTTGAATAGGTATTAGATATATTTAAAGCATATGAAGTCCTTCGATCAAACTCAATTCAAATCAAAGGGTAAAACCGTCATAGACTCGTAGGGGATTTGTGGTGTATAAACACATTTCAAATATTTTTAACTCCTTGAATCGGTATTAAATATATTTTAATCATACGAAGCATTTAGATCAAACTTATTACAAATCAAAAGGTAAAACCGTCGTAGTCTCTTAGGCGATTTGTGGTGTATGAACACCTTTCAAATTATTTTGGTAGTGCATAATAACCAAATATTTTTGAGTCCATGAATAGGTGTTAGATATATTTAAAATGTATGAAGCCCTAGGATCAAACTCAATTCAAATCAAAGGGCAAAACAATCATAGTCTCTTAGGCGATTTGTGGTGAATGAACACCTTTCAAATCATTTTGTTGGGAATAATTACCAAAAAATTTTGAGTCCTTGAATAGGTATTAGATATATTTAAAGCATATGCAGCCCTTGGATCTAACTCAATTCAAATCAAAGGGTAAAAGCGTCATAGTCTCTTAGGCAATTTTTGGAGTATGAACACCTTTCAAATCCCTTTTGGTGCTTAATAACCAAATACTTTTCACTCCTTGAGTTGGTATTAGATATATTTCAATGATATGAAGCCCTTGGATTAAACTTATTTCAAATCAAAGGGTAAAACCGTCATAGTCTCTTAGGCGAGTTGTGGTGTCTGAACACCTTTCATATTATTTTGTTATGAATACTTACCAAATATTTTTGAGTCCTTGACTAGGTATTAGATATGTTTAAAGCATATGAAGCCCTTGGATTAAACTCAATTCAAACTAAAGGGTAAAACTGTCATAGTCTCATAGGCGATTTGTGGTGTATGAACACCTTTTAAATTATTTGGTTGTGAATATTTACAAAAAAATTTATGACTCCTTGAATAGGTATTAGATCTAATTAAAGCATATCAAGCCCTTGTGTAAAACTCAATTTAAATCAAAGGGTGAAACCGTCATAGTCTCTTAGGCGATTTGTGGTGTATGAACACCATTAAAATCATTTTGTTGTGAATAATTACCAAATATTTTTGAGTCCTTGAATAGGTACTAGATCTAATTAAAGCATATGAAGCCCTTGGATCAAACTCAATTCAAAACAAATGGTAAAACCGTCATGGTCTCTTAGACGATTTGTGGTAAATGAACATCTTTCAAATCATTTTGTTGTGAATAATTACCAAATATTTTTGAGTCCTTGAATAGGTATTAGATCTATTTAAAGCATATGAAGTCCTCCGATCAAACTCAATTCAAATCAAAGGGTAAAACCGTCGTAGACTCGTAGGGGATTTGTAGTGTATAAACAACTTTCAAAATATTTTTAACTCCTTGAATTTGTATTAGATATATTTTAATAATATGAAGCATTTGATCAAACTTATTTCAAATCAAAGGTTAAAACCGTCATAGTCTCTTAGGCGATTTGTGGTGTATGAAAACCTTTCAAATTATTTTGGTAGTGCATAATTACCAAATATTTTTGAGTCCTTGAATAGGTGTTAGATATATTTAAAGCATATGAAGTCCTAGGATCAAACTCAATTCAAATCAAAGGGAAAAACCATTATAGTCTCTTAGGCGATTTATGGTGAAGGAACACCTTTCAAATCATTTGGTTGGGAAGAATTACCAAAAAAATTTGAGGCCTTCAATAGGTATTAGATATATTTAAAAATGTGAAGCCCTTGGAACTAACTCAATTCAAATCAAAGGGTAAAAGCGTCATAGTCTCTTAGGCTATTTTTTGTTTACGAACACCTTTCAAATCATTTTTGGTGCTTAATAACCAAATACTTTTCACTCCTTGAATTGGTATTAGATATATTTCAATCATATGAAGCCCTCGGATTAAACTTATTTCAAATCAAAGGGTAAAACCGTCATAGTCTCTTAGGCGATTTGTGGTGTATGAACACCTTTCAAATCATTTTGTTGTGAATAATTACCAAATATTTTTGAGTCCTTTAATAGGTACTAGATGTAATTAAAGCATATGAAGCCCTTGGATCAAACTCAATTCAAAACAAATGGTAAAACCGTCATGGTGTCTTCGACGATTTGTGGTGAATGAACATCTTTCAAATCATTTTGTTGTGAATAATTACCAAATATTTTTGAGTCCTTGAATAGGTATTAGATCTATTTAAAGCATATGAAGTCCTTTGATCAAACTCAATTCAAATCAAAGGGAGAAACCGTCATAGACTCGTAGGGGATTTGTGGTGTATAAACACCTTTCAAAATATTTTTAACTCCTTGAATCTGTATTAGATATATTTTAATAATATGAAGCATTTGGATCAAACTTATTTCAGATCAAAGGGTAAATCCGTCATAGTCTCTTAGGCGATTTCTAGTGTATTTTCAAATTATTTTGGTAGTGCATAATAACCAAATATTTTTGAGTCCTTGAATAGGTGTTAGATATATTTAAAGCATATGAATCCCTAGGATCAAACTCAATTCAAATCAAAGGGAAAAACCATCATAGTCTCTTAGACGATTTGTGGTGAATGAACATCTTTCAAATTATTTTGTTGTGAATAATTACCAAATATTTTTGAGTCCTTGAATAGGTATTAGATCTATTTAAAGCATATGAACTCCTTCGATCAAACTCAATTCAAATCAAAGGGTAAAACCGTCATAGACTTGTAGGGGATTTGTGGTGTATAAACACCTTTCAAAATATTTTTAACTCCTTGAATATGTGTTACATAAATACCGATTCGATCCGAGATCTTGGAATTTTAATAATACGAAGCATTTTGATCAAACTTATTTCAAATCAAAGGGTAAATCCGTCATAGTCTGTTAGGCGATTTGTGGTGTATGAAAACCTTTCAAATTATTTTGGTAGTGCATAATAACCAAATATTTTTGAGTCCTTGAATAGGTGTTAGATATATTTAAAGCATATGAAGCCCTAGGATCAAACTTAATTCAAATCAAAGGGAAAACCCATCATAATTTTAAAGCATATGAAGTCCTTAGATCAAACTCAATTCAAATCAAAGGGTAAAACCGTCATAGACTCGTAGGGGATTTGTGGTGTATAAACACCTTTCAAATTATCTTTAACTCCTTGAATCTGTATTAGATATATTTTAATAATATGAAGCATTTGGATCAAACTTATTTCAAATCAAAGGGTAAATCCGTCATAGTCTCTTAGGCGATTTGTGGTGTATGAAAACCTTTCAAATTATTTTGGTAGTGCATAATTACCAAATATTTTTGATTCCTTGAATAGGTGTTAGATATATTTAAAGCATATGAAGCCCTAGGATCAAACTCACTTCAAATCAAAGGGAAAAACCATTATAGTCTCTTAGGCGATTTGTGGTGTATGAAAACCTTTCAAATTATTTTGGTAGTGCATAATTACCAAATATTTTTGAGTCCTTGAATAGGTATTAGATATATTTAAAAAATATGAAGCCCTTGGATCTAACTCAATTCAAATCAAAGGGTAAAAGCGTCATAGTCTCTTAGGCAATTTTTGGAGTACGAACACCTTTCAAATTATTTTTTTGTGAATATTTACAAAATATTTATGACTCCTTGAATAGGTATTAGATATATTTAAAGCATATGAAGCCCTTGGATAAAACTCAATTTAAATCAAAGGGTAAAACCGTCAAAGTCTCTTAGGCGATTTGTGGTGTATGAACACCTTTCAAATCATTTTGTTGTGAATAATTACCAATTATTTTTTAGTCCTTGAATAGGTAATAGATATATTTAAAGCATATGAATCCCTTAGATCAAACTCAATTCAAAACAAAGGGTAAAACTGTCATAGACTATTAGACGATTTGTTGCGAATGCACACCTTTCAAATCATTTTGTTGTGAATAATTACCAAATATTTTTGAGTACTTGAATAGGTATTAGATCTATTTAAAGCATATGAAGTCCTTCGATTCAACTCCATTCAAATAAAAGGGTAAAATCGTCATAGTCTCGTAGGGGATTTGTGGTGTATAAACACCATTCAAATCATTGTTTGTGCTTAATTACCAAAATATTTTTAACTCCTTGAATGGGTATTAGATATTTTTTAATCATTTGGGAAAAATTTATTTCAAATCAAAGGGTAAAACCGTCATAGTCTCTTAGGCGATTTGTGGTGTATGAACACCTTTCAAATTATTTTGGTTGTGAATAATAACCAAATATTTTTGAGTCCTTGAATAGGTGTCAGAAATATTTAAAGCGTATGAAGCCCTTGGATCAAAATCCATTTAAATCAAAGGGTAAAACCGTCGTAGTCTCTTAAGCGATTTGTGGTGTATGAACACCTTTCAAATCATTTGGTTGTGAATAATTACCAAATATTTTTGATTCCTTGAATAGGTATTAGATCTATTTAAATCATATGAAGTCCTTCGATCAAACTCAATTCAAATCAAAGGGTAAAATTGTCACAGTCTTGTAGGGCATTTATGATGTATAAACACCTTTCAAATCATTGTTTGTGCTTAATTACCAAAATATTTTTAATTCCTTGAATCGGTATTAGATATATTTTAATAATATGAAGCATTTGGATCAAACTTATTTCAAATCAAAGGGTAAAACCGTCATAGTCTCTTAGGCGATTTGTGGTGTATGAACACCTTTCAAATTATTTTGGTTGTGCATAATAATTAAATATTTTTGAGTCCTTGAATAGGTGTTAGATATATTTAATGCATATGAAGCCCTAGGATCAAACTCAATTCAAATCAAAGGACAAAACCATCATAGTCTCTTAGGCGATTTGTGGTGAATGAACACCTTTCAAATCATTTTGTTGGGAATAATTACCAAGAAATTTTGTGTCCTTGAATAGGTATTAGATATATTTAAATCATATGAAACCCATGGAGCTAACTCAATTCAAATAAAAGGGAAAAAGCGTCATAGACTCTTAGGCAATTTTTGGTGTATGAACACCTTTCAAATCATTTTTGGTGCTTAATAACCAAATACTTTTCACTCCTTGAATTGGTATTAGATATATTTCAATCATGTGAAGCCCTTGGATTAAACTGATTTCAAATCAAAGGGTAAAACCGTCATAGTCTCTTAGGCGATTTGTGGTGTATGAACACCATTCAAATTATTTTGTGGTGAATATTTACAAAATATTTATGACTCCTTGAATAGGTATTAGATCTATTTAAAACATATGAAGCCCTTGGATAAGACTCAATCTAAATCAAAGGGTAAAACCGTCATAGTCTCTTAGACGATTTGTGATGTATGAACACCTTTAAAATCATTTTGTTGTGAATAATTACCAAATATTTTTGAGTCCTTGAATAGGTACTAGATCTAATTATAGCATATGAAGCCCTTGGATCAAACTCAATCCAAAACAAATGGTAAAACTGTCATGGTCTCTTAGTGGATTTGTGGTGAATGAACATCTTAAAAATCATTTTGTCGTGAATAATAACCAAATATTTTTGAGTCCTTGAATAGGTAATTGATCTATTTAAATCATATGAAGTCCTTCGATCAAACTCAATTCAAATCAAAGGGTAAAACCGTCACAGTCTTGTAGGGGATTTATGATGTATAAACACCTTTCAAATTATTGTTTGTGCTTAATTACCAAAATATTTTTAACTCCTTTAATCGGTATTAGATATATTTTAATCATATGAAGCATTTGGATCAAACTTATTTCAAATCAAAGGGTAAAACCGTCATAGTCTCTTAGGTGATTTGTGGTGTATGAACACCTTTGAAATTATTTTGGTTGTGCATAATATTTAAATATTTTTGAGTCCTTGAATAGGTGTTAGATATATTTAATGCATATGAAGCCCTAGGATCAAACTCCATTCAAATCAAAGGGCAAAACCATCATAGTCTCTTAGGCGATTTGTGGTGAGTGAACACCTTTCAAATTATTTTGTTGGGATTAAGTACCAAAAATTTTTGAGTCCTTGAATAGGTATCAGATATATTTAAAGCATATGAAGCCCTTGGAGCTAACTCAATTCAAATCAAAGGGTAAAAGCGTCATAGACTCTTAGGAAATTTTTGGTGTATGAACACCTTTCAAATCATTTTTGGTGCTTAATAACCAAATAATTTTCACTCCTTGAATTGGTATTAGATATATTTCAATCATGTGAAGCCCTTGGATTAAACTGATTTCAAATCAAAGGGTAAAACCGTCATAGTCTCTTAGGCGATTTGTGGTGTATGAACACCATTCAAATTATTTTGTGGTGAATATTTACAAAATATTTATGACTCCTTGAATAGGTATTAGATATATTTAAAACATATGAAGCCCTTGGATAAGACTCAATCTAAATCAAAGGGTAAAACCGTCATAGTCTCTTAGGCGATTTTTGATGTATGAATACCTTTAAAATCATTTTGTTGTGAATAATTACCAAATATTTTGAGTCCTTGAAGAGGTACTAGATCTAATTATAGCATATGAAGCCATTGGATCAAACTCAATTCAAAACAAATGGTAAAACCGTCATGGTCTCTTAGACGATTTGTGGTGAATGAACAACTTTCAAATCATTTTGTTGTGAATAATTACTAAATATTTTTGAGTCCTTGAATAGGTATTAGATCTATTTAAATCATATGATGTCCTTCGATCAAACTCAATTCAAATCAAAGGGTAAAACCGTCACAGTCTCGTATGGGATTTATGATGTATAAACACCTTTCAAATCATTGTTTGTGCTTAATTACCAAAATATTTTTAACTCCTTTAATCGGTATTAGATATATTTTAATAATATGAAGCATTTGGATCAAACTTATTTCAAATCAAAGGGTAAAACCGTCATAGTCTCTTAGGCGATTTGTGGTGTATGAACACCTTTCAAATTATTTTGGTTGTGCATAATAATTAAATATTTTTGAGTCCTTGAATAGGTGTTAGATATATTTAATGCATATGAAGCCCTAGGATCAAACTCAATTCAAATCAAAGGACAAAACCATCATAGTCTCTTAGGCGATTTGTGGTGAATGAACACCTTTCAAATCATTTTGTTGGGAATAATTACCAAGAAATTTTGTGTCCTTGAATAGGTATTAGATATATTTAAATCATATGAAACCCATGGAGCTAACTCAATTCAAATAAAAGGGAAAAAGCGTCATAGACTCTTAGGCAATTTTTGGTGTATGAACACCTTTCAAATCATTTTTGGTGCTTAATAACCAAATACTTTTCACTCCTTGAATTGGTATTAGATATATTTCAATCATGTGAAGCCCTTGGATTAAACTGATTTCAAATCAAAGGGTAAAACCGTCATAGTCTCTTAGGCGATTTGTGGTGTATGAACACCATTCAAATTATTTTGTGGTGAATATTTACAAAATATTTATGACTCCTTGAATAGGTATTAGATATATTTAAAACATATGAAGCCCTTGTATAAGACTCAATCTAAATCAAAGGGTAAAACCGTCATAGTCTCTTAGGCGATTTTTGATGTATGAATACCTTTAAAATCATTTTGTTGTGAATAATTACCAAATATTTTTAGTCCTTGAAGAGGTACTAGATCTAATTATAGCATATGAAGCCATTGGATCAAACTCAATTCAAAACAAATGGTAAAACCGTCATGGTCTCTTAGACGATTTGTGGTGAATGAACAACTTTCAAATCATTTTGTTGTGAATAATTACTAAATATTTTTGAGTCCTTGAATAGGTATTAGATCTATTTAAATCATATGAAGTCCTTCGATCAAACTCAATTCAAATCAAAGGGTAAAACCGTCACAGTCTCGTATGGGATTTATGATGTATAAACACCTTTCAAATCATTGTTTGTGCTTAATTACCAAAATATTTTTAACTCCTTTAATCGGTATTAGATATATTTTAATCATATGAAGCATTTGGATCAAACTTCTTTCAAATCAAAGGGAAAAACCATCATAGTCTCTTAGGCGATTTGTTGTGAATGAAAACCTTTCAAATCATTTTGTTGGGAATAATTACCAAAAAAAAATTGAGTCCTTGAATAGGTATTAGATATATTTAAAGAATATAATGCCCTTGGATCTAACTCAATTCAAATTAAAGGGTAAAAGCGTCATAGTCTCTTAGGCATTTTTTTGTGTACGAACACCTTTCAAATCATTTTTGGTGCTTAATAACCAAATACTTTTCACTCCTTGAATTGGTATTAGATATATTTCAATCATATGAAGCCCTTGGATTAAACATATTTCAATTCAAAGGGTTAAACCGTCATAGTCTCTTAGGCGACTTGTGGTGTCTGAACACCTTTCATATTATTTTATTGTGAATAATTACAAAATATTTTTTATTCCTTGAATAGGTATTAGATATGTTTGAAGCATATGAAGCCCTTGGATCAAACTCAATTCGAACTAAAGGGTATAACCGTCACAGTCTCGTAGGGGATTTATGATCTATAAACACCTTTCAAATCATTGTTTGTACTTAATTACCAAAATATTTTGGAAAAAATATTTTCAATAAGTCAACCTTTATGCGATCTTCTAAAATTAAGTTCACCTTTGGATTATTCTGGAATAAGTTAACCTTGTATGAGTATTAACTTGCAATGAGTTAGATCAGGTCTTGGGGGGGTGTTTGGGATCGAGTGGTGGTGGTGATTGTGATTATAGGTGTAGAGGGTTGGTAAAGGGAAAGAAAAAAAGGAAAAATTATTACTTGTTGTTAATGTAAACGATCACTTAAACTCATAGAAAGTTAATACTCATACAAGCTTAACTTATTCCATAATAATCCAAAGGAGAACTTAATTTTAGAAGATGGCATAAAGGTTGACTTATTAAAAACAATTTTTCCAAATTTTTTTAACTCCTTGAATCGGTATTAGATATATTTTAATCATATGAAGCATCTGGATCAAACTTATTTCAAATCAAAGGGTAAAACCGTCATAGTCTCTTAGGCGATTTGTGGTGTATGAACACCTTTCAAATTGTTTTGGTTGTGCATAATAATTCAATATTTTTTAGTCCTTGAATAGGTGTTAGATATATTTAATGCATATGAAGCCCTAGGATCAAACTCAATTCAATTCAAAGGGCAAAACCATCATAGTCTCTTAGGCGATTTGTGGTGAATGAAAACCTTTCAAATCATTTTGTTGGGAATAATTACCAAACAATTTTGAGTCCTTGAATAGGTATTAGATATATTTAAAGAATATGAAGCCCTTGGATCTAACTCAATTCAAATCATAGGGTAAAAGCGTCATAGTCTCTCTTAGGCAATTTTTGGTGTACGAACACCTTTCAAATCATTTTTGGTGCTTAATAACCAAATACTTTTCACTCCTTGAATTGGTATTAGATATATTTCAATCATATGAAGCCCTTGGATTAAACATATTTCAAATCAAAGGGTAAAACCGTCATAGTCTCTTAAGCGAGTTGTGGTGTCTGAACACCTTTCATATTATTTTGTTGTGAATAATTACCAAATATTTTTTATTCCTTGAATAGGTATTAGATATTTTTAAAGCATATGAAGCCCTTGGATCAAACTCAATTCAAACTAAAGGGTAAAACCGTCATAGTCTCTTAGGCGATTTGTGGTGTATGAACACCTTTCAAATTATTTTGTTGTGAATATTTACAAAATATTTATGACTCCTTGAATAGGTATTAGATATATTTAAAGCATATGAAGCCCTTGGATAAAACTCAATTTAAATCAAAGGGTAAAACCATCATAGTCTCTTAGGCGATTTGTGGTGTATGAACACCTTTCAAATCATTTTGTTGTGAATAATTACCAATTCGTTTTGAGTCCTTGAATAGGTAATAGATCTATTTAAAGCATATGAAGCCCTTGGATCAAACTCAATTCAAAACCAAGGGTAAAACCGTCATAGACTCTTCAACGATTTGTTGCGAATGAACACCTTTCAAATCATTTTGTTGTGAATAATTACCAAATATTTTTGAGTCCTTGAATAGGTATTAGATCTATTTAAAGCATATGAAGTCCTTCGATTCAACTCCATTCTAATAAAAAGGTAAAATTGTCATAGTCTCGTAGGGGATTTGTGGTGTATAAACACCTTTCAAATCATTGTTTGTGCTTAATTATCAAAATATTTTTAACTCCTTGAATGGGTATTAGATATTTTTTAATCATTTAGATCAAACTTATTTCAAATCAAAGGGTAAAACCGTCATAGTCTCTTAGGCGATTTGTTGCGAATGAACACCTTTCAAATCATTTTGTTGTGAATAATTACCAAATATTTTTGAGTCCTTGAATAGGTATTAGATCTATTTAAAGCATATGAAGTCCTTCGATTCAACTCCATTCTAATAAAAGGGTAAAATTGTCATAGTCTCGTAGGGGATTTGTGGTGTATAAACACCTTTCAAATCATTGTTTGTGCTTAATTACCAAAATATTTTTAACTCCTTGAATGGGTATTAGATATTTTTTAATCATTTGGATCAAACTTATTTCAAATCAAAGGGTAAAACCGTCATAGTCTTTTAGGCGATTTGTGGTGTATGAACACCTTTCAAATTATTTTTGTTGTGAATAATAACCCAATATTTTTGATTCCTTGAATAGGTGTTAGAAATATTTAAAGCGTATGAAGCCCTTGGATCAAACTCCATTTAAATCAAAGGGTAAAACCGTCGTAGTCTTTTAGGCGATTTGTGGTGCATGAACACCTATCAAATCATTTGGTTGTGAATAATTACAAAATATTTTTGAGTGCTTGAATAGGTACTAGATCTATTTAAAGCATATGAAGCCCTTGGATCAAACTCAATTCAAAACAAATGGTAAAACCGTCATGGTCTCTTAGTGGATTTGTGGTGAATTAACAACTTTCAAATCATTTTGTTGTGAATAATTACCAAATATTTTTGAGTCCTTGAATATGTATTAGATCTATTTAAAGCATATGAAGTCCTTCGATCAAACTCAATTCAAATCAAAGGGTAAAACCGTCACAGTCTCGTAGGGGATTTATGATGTATAAACACCTTTCAAATCATTGTTTGTGCTTGATTACCAAAATATTTTTAACTCCTTGAATCGGTATTAGATATATTTTAGTCATATGAAGCATTTGGATCAAACTTATTTCAAATCAAAGAGCAAAACCGTCATAGTCTCTTAGGCGATTTGTGGTGTATGACCTTTCAAATTATTTTGGTTGTGCATAATAATTAAATATTTTTGAGTCCTTGAATAGGTGTTAGATATATTAATGCATATGAAGCCCTAGGATAAAAATCAATTCAAATCAAAGGGCAAAACCATTATAGTCTATTAGGCGATTTGTGGTGAATGAACACCTTTCAAATCATTTTGTTGGGACTAATTACCAAAAAAATTTTGAGTCCTTGAATAGGTATTAGATATATTTAAGGCATATGAAGCCCTTGGAGCTAACTCAATTCAAATAAAAGGGTAAAAGCGTCATAGACTGTTAGGCAATTTTTGGTGTATGAACACCTTTCAAATCATTTTTGGTGCTTAATACCCAAATATTTTCACTCCTTGAATTGGTATTAGATATATTTCAATCATGTGAAGCCCTTGGATTAAACTTATTTCAAATCAAAGGGTAAAACCGTCATAGTCTCTTAGCGAGTAGTGGTGTCTGAACACCTTTCATATTATTTTGTTGTGAATACTTACCAAATATTTTTGAGTACTTGAATAGGTATTAGATATGTTTAAAGCATATGAAGCCCTTGGATCAAACTCAATTCAAACTAAAGGGTAAAACTGTCATAGTCTCTTAGGCGATTTGTGGTGTATGAACATCATTCAAATTATTTTGTTGTGAATATTTACAAAAAATTTATGACTCCTTGAATAGGTATTAGATCTATTGAAATCATATGAAGCCCTTGGATAAAACTCAATTTAAATCAAAGGGTAAAACCGTCATAGTCTCTTAGGCGATTTGTAATGTATGAACACCTTTAAAATCATTTTGTGGTGAATAATAACCAAATATTTTTGAGTCCTTGAATGGGTACTAGAACTAATTATAGAATATGAAGCCCTTTGATCAAACTCAATTCAAAACAAATGGTAAAACCGTCATGGTCTCTTAGACTATTTGTGGTGAATGAACATCTTTCAAATCATTTTGTTGTGAATAATTACTAAATATTTTTGAGTCCTTGAATAGGTATTAGATATATTTAAAGCATATGAAGTCCTTCGATCAAACTCAATTCAAATCAAAGGGTAAAATCATCATAGACTCATAGGGGATTTGTGGTGTATAAACACCTTTCAACATATTTTTAACTCCTTGAATCGGTACTAGATATATTTTAATAATGCGAAGCATTTGGATCAAACTTATTTCAAATCAAAGGGTAAAACCGTCATAGTCTCTTAGGCGATTTGTGGTGTATGAACACCTTTCAAATTATTTTGGTAGTGCATAATAACCAAATATTTTAGAGTCCTTGAATAGGTGTTAGATATATTTAAAGCATATGAAGCCCTAGGATCAAACTAAATTCAAATCAAAGGGAAAAACCATCATAGTCTCTTAGGCGATTTGTGGTGAATGAAAACCTTTCAAATCATTTTGTTGGGAATAATTACCAAAAAAATTTGAGTCCTTGAATAGGTATTAGATATATTTAAAGAATATGAAGCCCTTGGATCTAACTCAATTCAAATCAAAGGGTAAAAGCGTCATAGTCTCTCTAAGGCAATTTTTGGTGTACGAACACCTTTCAAATCATTTTTGGTGCTTAATAACCAATTAATTTTCACTCCTTGAATTGGTATTAGATATATTTCAATCATATGAAGCCCTTGGA
The DNA here is from genome assembly GCA_947645195.1 of Patellifolia procumbens. Taxonomy (NCBI): domain Eukaryota; kingdom Viridiplantae; phylum Streptophyta; class Magnoliopsida; order Caryophyllales; family Amaranthaceae; genus Patellifolia; species Patellifolia procumbens. The sequence continues at coordinate 130,599 of CANSGD010001132.1, forward strand.
TTAAACATATTTCAAATCAAAGGGTAAAACCGTCATAGTCTCTTAAGCGAGTTGTGGTGTCTGAACACCTTTCATATTATTTTGTTGTGAATAATTACCAAATATTTTTTATTCCTTGAATAGGTATTAGATATTTTTAAAGCATATGAAGCCCTTGGATCAAACTCAATTCAAACTAAAGGGTAAAACCGTCATAGTCTCTTAGGCGATATGTGGTGTATGAACACCTTTCAAATTATTTTGTTGTGAATATTTACAAAATATTTATGACTCCTTGAATAGGTATTAGATATATTTAAAGCATATGAAGCCCTTGGATAAAACTCAATTTAAATCAAAGGGTAAAACCGTCATAGTCTCTTAGGCGATTTGTGGTGTATGAACACCTTTCAAATCATTTTGTTGTGAATAATTACCAATTATTTTTGAGTCCTTGAATAGGTAATAGATCTATTCAAAGCATATGAAGCCCTTGGATCAAACTCAATTCAAAACAAAGGGTAAAACCGTCATAGACTCTTCAACGATTTGTTGCGAATGAACATCTTTCAAATCATTTTGTTGTGAATAATTACCAAATATTTTTGTTTCCTTGAATAGGTATTAGATCTATTTAAAGCATATGAAGTCCTTCGATTCAACTCCATTCTAATAAAAGGGTAAAATCGTCATAATCTCGTAGGGGATTTGTGGTGTATAAACAGCTTTCAAATCATTGTTTGTGCTTAATTACCAAAATATTTTTAACTCCTTGAATGGGTATTAGATATTTTTTAATCATTTGGATCAAACTTATTTTAAATCAACGGGTAAAACCGTCATAGTCTCTTAGGCGATTTGTGGTGTATGAACACCTTTCAAATTATTTTGGTTGTGAATAATAACCAAATATTTTTGAGTCCTTGAATAGGTGTTAGAAATATTTAAAGCGTATGAAGCCCTTGGATCAAACTCCATTTAAATCAAAGGGTAAAACCGTCGTAGTCTTTTAGGCGATTTGTGGTGTATGAACTCCTATCAAATCATTTGGTTGTGAATAATTACAAAATATTTTTGAGTGCTTGAACAGGTACTAGATCTATTTAAAGCATATGAAGCCCTTGGATCAAACTCAATTCAAAACAAATGGTAAAACCGTCATGGTCTCTTAGTGGATTTGTGGTGAATGAACAACTTTCAAATCATTTTGTTGTGAATAATTACCAAATATTTTTGAGTCCTTGAATAGGTATTAGATCTATTTAAAGCATATGAAGTCCTTCGATCAAACTCAATTCAAATCAAAGGGTAAAACCGTCACAGTCTCGTAGGGGATTTATGATGTATAAACACCTTTCAAATCATTTTTTGTGCTTAATTACCAAAATATTTTTAACTCCTTGAATCGGTATTAGATATATTTTAGTCATATGAAGCATTTGGATCAAACTTATTTCAAATCAAAGAATAAAATCGTCATTGTCTCTTACGCGATTTGTGGTGTATGAACACCTTTCAAATTATTTTGGTTGCACATAATAATTAAATATTTTTGAGTCCTTGAAAAGGTGTTAGATATATTTAATGCATATGAAGCCCTAGGATAAAACTCAATTCAAATAAAAGGGCAAAACCATCATAGTCTCTTAGGCGATTTGTGGTGAATGAACACCTTTCAAATCATTTTGTTGGGATAATTACCAAAAAAATTTGAGTCCTTGAATAGTTATTAGATATATTTAAAGCGTATGAAGCCCTTGGAGCTAACTCAATTCAAATAAAAGGGTAAAAGCATCATAGACTCTTAGGCAATTTTTGGTGTATGAACACCTTTCAAATCATTTTTGGTGCTTAATAACCAAATACTTTTCACTCCTTGAATTGGTATTACATATATTTCAATCATGTGAAGCCCTTGGATTAAACTTATTTCAAATCAAAGGGTAAAACCGTCATAGTCTCTTAGGCGAGTTGTGGTGCCTGAATAGCTTTCATATTATTTTGTTGTGAACACTTACCAAATATTTTTGAGTCCTTCAATAGGTATTACATATGTTTAAAGCATATGAAGCCCTTGGATCAAACTCAATTCAAACTAAAGGGTAAAACCGTCATAGTCTCTTAGGCGATTTGTGGTGTATGAACACCATTCAAGTTATTTTGTTGTGAATATTTACGAAATATTTATGACTCCATGAATAGGTATTAGATCTATCTCAAGCATATGAAGCCCTTGGATCAAACTCAATTTAAATCAAAGGGTAAAGCCGTCATAGTCTCTTAGGCAATTTGTGATGTATGAACACCTTTAAAATCATTTTGTTGTGAATAATTAGCAAATATTATTGAGTCCTTTAATAGGTACTAGATCTAATTATAGCATATGAAGCCCTTGGATAAAACTCAATTCAAAACAAATGGTAAAAACGTCATGGTCTCTTAGACGATTGGTGGTGAATGAACATCTTTCAGATCATTTTGTTGTGAATAATTACTAAATATTTTTGAGTCCTTGAATAGGTATTAGATCTATTTAAAGCGTATGAAGTCTTTCGATCAAACTCAATTCAAATTAAAGGGTAAAATCTTCATAGACTCGTAGGGGATTTGTGGTCTATAAACACCTTTCAAAATATTTTTAACTCCTTGAATCGGTATTAGATATATTTTAATAATACGAAGCATTTGGATCAAAATTATATCAAATCAAAGGGTAAAACCGTCATAGTCTCTTAGGCGATTTGTGGTGTATGAACACCTTTCAAATTATTTTGGTAGTGCATAATAACCAAATATTTTTGAGTCCTTGAAAAGGTGTTAGATATATTTAAAGCATATGAAGCCCTAGGATCAAACTCAATTCAAATCAAAGGGAAAAACTATCATAGTCTCTTAGGCGATTTATAGTGAATGAAAACCTTTCAAATCATTTTGTTGGGAATAATTACCAAAAAATTTGAGTCCTTGAATTGGTATTAGATATATTTAAAGTATACGAAGCCTTTGGATCTAACTCAATTGAAATCAAAGGGTAAAAGCATCATAGTCTCTTAGGCAAATTTTGGTGTACGAACACCTTTCAAATCATTTTTGGTGCTTAATAACCAAATACTTTTCACTCCTTGAATTGGTATTAGATATATTTCAATCATATGAAGCCCTTGGATTAAACATATTCACTAGCGGAAAAACAACTATTTGAGGCTTTTGATTTGAGGCGTTTTAAAGAAATAGCAGCAAAAACACATGTAAATTTTTTTTTTTTTTTCAAAAGCAATAGCATTGTGTGAGACGTTTCTCCCATAAACGCCTCATATTTCAATATTTCATCAAAACCTTCAGCCTTATGTTGCTTTTCACAGTCCGAAAAAACCTAAGCCATGTTTCTTCCTCTCCCAAAACTTCTTCAGCAATTTTCTTCTCTCATCAGTGGTTTCTTTTCTCTTTTCTCTCACTACTGCGGACATCGGTTCTTTTCGTCTCCATTGTTGGAGTCTTTTTCTTCATCCTTCCTGAATCTATGGGTCATTTTTTTTGCTGTTTATGGTTTTGATTTAACAAATTCGACTGTCTGTTTGATAAAATAAATTAGTTTACTGCTTTCTAATTCAACTTTTGCGTTTTTTCTTTCACAGATCAATTCGATGGTGCGTTTGAACTTCAATCTAGTAAGAGGGTTAGTTATCTCATTTCACCAAGTTCTAGAACAAAATTTTTGGGGGGAATTAACGTCTTACTTCGATCCCAGTCCAGTCCTATTGCTTTTTTGCTGGCTTTGTCTTGTTGATTTAGTTTCTCGCTGATTGGAGTTGCCCTGTGCCACCACTTAAGGTATCACCCTCCTCCTTTCTTCTATAGTTTCAGATTTATTTTTTGTTGTTGAGATTGTTTATTGGATGTTGATTGTGGATGTTATTGAATTGGTTATTTTGTTGATGCTAGGGTTTTGGGTGTCGATTTTAGGTGTCCACGAGTGTTGAATTATAGTAAGTACCTGATCTAGGAACTCTGAAATTACAAAGTTTGTTTTGTTGAATTGTAGCACTTGAATTAGTAGTGCATGTGTAAATTGCTAAGCTCTTGGCATTTGGAGAAATCTCACATTATGTATGAGTTATGATAATTCAAGAGTTTATTATGCTATACTGATCAAATGTTCTACTTTAGTGTGATGCTTTGGAGTTTAATTACAAGCTTGTGATATTGTATATGGATTGGAGTTATACAATGAAAATTTGTGTCTTAGATCATACTATAGTCTTATTTGACTTGTTTTAATTGATTTACTATGTCACTCGGGTCTTGAGTATTTGTAATGTTTTAAGGTAATGAGTATTAGTTTAGAAGTTCTAAAACGAGTTGTATCAAGTGAAGTGGATACATATAACAACTGAAGCAAGCTAATTGCATTAAGAAAAAAATAAAGAAGATTGGTTTGTTAGCCGACTGTGATGTCAAGAACTCTTTGCCTTGATTTACTTGTATCTCCATTCCCTCAACATATCATGACTCACGGGTATCAGGCTTTCATTTAATTACTAATCTAAATTAAGATATGATTATGGGCAACAACAAAATTTCTAAATTTCACACATACATATCACACAATTATTAAGACATTTCAACTCTAGCTAGGATGCAGAGTCATGACAAGAAGATAGCTGCTAACCTGATTAAATCTTTTGAGCATCAAGTTCATAGCCTAGAGAGCTCCTATTCCTCCGTTTTTAAAATGATATAAAGTCAAATGTGATTATTTCATCAATCATCAAATATCTATCTACAAATGGTTGTCTTCAGGAAGCACAGGTGCTGAGAATAATATCGTTGAGTTTCCGAATTGCTCCTTCCTGTCCATAATTTTGCCATCCAATTTGTCAAAAACTGAGCTGAGTTTATATATAAAGCATGCATTTTGATCAAATTACTAACATGGTGAGCTCAATGAAGATCACATATTCGAGAGGTTAAAGGGGCCCAGGAAAGAGCCCTCTTAGTCGAGGCTACTGGCACGTGTCTTTTGACTACGAAATTCACCATGGCTCTGTATCCATTTATGTGCTTTTTTAGTCTCTTATCTCATAGTCAAGAGAATGAAGAATTGTAATGGAAGACCTTATATATGATTTTATGCTTGTTTTGTCATAAAAGTACCAGGACCATTGCTGCAATCACTTCTGATGGATAATGTCCCAACAACAGAGAATTATTTAGTTAACTTCAAGGTGGTCAACCCCATTAAATGGAACAATGCTGTTTCTCAATAGCAAGCACAGATTTTTCCTCAAAACCTATAGAATTCAGCGTGATATCTCACATGCTTATAGCTAATTCCTCACTCACATTTGCAACATCCAAAATCATCTATCAATATATTATGTACGTCCCTTAAAAGCAACACGAGTAAAATCAATCTTTTTGTAAACCACCTTATAGACAATGGACTCTAGCTTAAGTAGTAAGTTGATGTTTTCCTTTTCACTGAAAAAACACCAAAGACCCATATAACAAGTTAAATCGTGAAATACTCAACTCAACTCGATACAACTCATTTTAGAGCTTTACTTGTTATATGGGTCTTAGATCGAAATGGTCTTGCTCTATGTTGTTTTAGCTTGCTTGCAATGCGCATAGTATATGTGATACCAGAACTCAGGCCTCTCGGTATTGGACTCTATCCTAATATCTGTCATCAATCACAGGTGATTTGGGTGCATATCTCCCTATTGTTTGTACTTTCTCTAGAACTGTATGTGCTATTTGATTATAGTACTTCAACTGCTTGCCAAATGTTGTATTAATGTTGCAGTGAAGAACAATAGTGGTTTGTTCTTTGCAACCTATTTCAAAAGTTTCTGAGGTACTAAATATCATTCAACTAGTACTTCTCCAATTCCTCTGTTGCAACCTGATACTAGTTCTAAATGTGAAAGCATTGTATTGTGCAAAAATCAAGATGTGTTTTTCTGTCCATTCCTTCCTTAGAATGAACTGTGGCTCTCCCAAAAGATGGGGAAATACAAACACAAGGTGGGCATTACCTAATCTGATTGCTATATGTATTCTGATGCTCATGAAGGTACTAATAAGTTATATAGAAACGGCCAACATTACTAGACAAAAGGCTCTAAAAGAACGGCATTCCTTTAGCTGCTCATGTCCTGTTGCATGAAACTGGTTCGTTCCTGGACTAATGTCCTTGTACATTAATCACACTGAAGTTTGACTTTGACCCATTCTACCATTATCTAGGGAAGAAAGTGCGATATTGGAAGGTTATAAGTGTGCTGATGATACATGCAGGGGGTTTTACTCCGGAATTCAGGTACATACTTTTCTTTAGCAGATTTATGGATGTTATATGGGTAAATGGGTTGTCTTTATTTAATTATCTTTTTCATGAAATGCAGATAACAACGCATTTATATGCCAACCATGTGGCCGTGTGAGGAAATTGGATGATATTAAACAGACAACAAGTGAAGTGAAAATCTAATCTGAAGAGGCTGCAAGTTTGCGTAAATTAGGAAGTATCTATGATGTTTTTTGAAGCCTGGAAATTAGGAATTATAGTGATTTCTTTTTTCAATGTTAGTATATTTTTTACTTTCTCCTCCATGGTATTGATAGTTATAATGAAGGGTATTTTGTATTGTATTGGATGTCCATATTGGATATTGTTGATTGGTTTAATTCGTAAGATCTGGGTATTGATAAATAGAAGGTGTTGCTAAATTATTCAGTAAATAGTAGTGGCTGTGTAGTTGCCTACAGGGCTACAGCTAGCATTTTTTTAAAAAAACACAAATCCTATTTTAAGGCGTTTAGGAGACAAAACGCAGCAAATGGGACATTTTTTTTATATTTAAGGGGCTATTTGAGGCGTTTTCTTATAAAGAAGCCTCAAATATAATCCCTATTTGAGGCGTCTTTATAAGAAAAACGCCTCAAAAAGGCTCTATTTGAGGCGTTTATTTTTCGCCTCAAATATAATTACTATTTGCTGCCCCCTCATTTGCTGCTATGCCAAAAACGCCTCAAATGAGCCTATTTTTGCCGCCTCAAATAGCTAGTTTTCTACTAGTGATTTCAAATCAAAGGGTAAAACCGTCATAGTCTCTTAGGCGAGTTGTGGTGTCTGAACACCTTTCATATTATTTTGTTGTGAATAATTACCAAATATTTTTGATTCCTTGAATAGGTATTAGATATGTTTAAAGCATATGAAGCCCTTGGATCAAACTCAATTCAAACTACAGGGTAAAACCGTCATAGTCTCTTCGGCGATTTGTGGTGTATGAACACCTTTCAATTTATTTTTTTGTGAATATTTACAAAATATTTATGACTCCTTGAATAGGTATTTGATATATTTAAAGAATATGAAGCCCTTGGATAAAACTCAATTTAAATCAAAGGGTAAAACCATCATAGTCTCTTAGGCGATTTGTGGTGTATGAACACCTTTCAAATCATTTTGTTCTGAATAATTACCAAATATTTTTGAGTCCTTGAATAGGTAATAGATCTATTTAAAGCATATGAAGCCCTTGGATCAAACTCAATTCAAAACAAAGGGTAAAACCGTCATAGTCTCTTAGACGATTTGTTGCGAATGAAAACCTTTCAAATCATTTTGTTGTGAATAATTACCAAATATTTTTGAGTCCTTGAATAGGTATTAGATCTATTTTAAACATATGAAGTCCTTCGATTCAACTCCATTAAAATAAAAGGGTAAAATCGTCATAGTCTTGTAGGGGATTTGTGGTGTATAAACACCTTTTAAATCATTGTTTGTGCTTAATTACCAAAATATTTTAAACTCCTTGAATGGTTCTTAGATATTTTTTAATCATATGAATCATTTGGATCAAACTTATTTCAAATCAAAGGGTAAAACCGTCATAGTCTCTTAGGCGATTTGTGGTGTATGAACACCTTTCAAATTATTTTGGTTGTGAATAATAACCAAATATTTTTGAGTCCTTGAATAGGCGTTAGAAATATTTAAAGCGTAGGAAGCCCTTGGATCAAACTCCATTTAAATCAAAGGGTAAAACCGTTGTGGTCTCTTAGGCGATTTGTGGTGTATGAACACCTTTCAAATGATTTGGTTGTGAATAATTACAAAATATTTTTGAGTGCTTGAATAGGTACTAGATCTATTTAAAGCATATGAAGCCCTTGGATCAAACTCAATTCAAAACAAATGGTAAAACCGTCATGGTCTCTTAGTGGATTTGTGGTGAATGAACATCTTTCAAATCATTTGGTTGTGAATAATTACCAAATATTTTTGAGTCCTTGAATAGGTATTAGATCTATTTAAAGCATATGAAGTCCTTCGATCAAACTCAATTCAAATCAAAGGGTAAAACCGTCACAGTCTCGTAGGGGATTTATGATGTATAAACACCTTTCAAATCATTGTTTGTGCTTAATTACCAAAATATTTTTATTCCTTGAATCGGTATTAGATATATTCTAATCATATGAAGCATTTGGATCAAACTTATTTCAAATCAAAGGGTTAAACCGTCATAGTCTCTTAGGCGATTTGTGGTGTATTTCACCTTTCAAATTATTTTTAATACTTGAATTGGTATTATATATATTTTAATAATACGAAGCATTTGGAGCAAACTTATTTCAAATCAAAGGGTAAAACCGTCATATTCTCATAGGCGATTTGTGGTGTATGAACACCTTTTAAATTATTTTGGTAGTGCATAATAACCAAATATTTTTGAGTTCTTGAAAAGGTGTTAGATATATTTAAAGCATATGAAGCCCTAGGATCAAACTCAATTCAAATCTAAGGGAAAAACCATCATAGTCTCTTAGGCGATTTGTGGTGAATGAAAACCTTTCAAATCATTTTGTTGGGAATAATTACCAAAAAAATTTGAGTCCTTGAATAGGTTTTAGATATATTTAAAGAATATGAAGCCCTTGGATCTAACTCAATTCAAATCAAAGGGTAAAAGCGTCATAGTCTCATAGGCAATTTTTGGTGTACGAACACCTTTCAAATACTTTTCACTCCTTGAATTTGTATTAGATATATTTCAATCATATGAAGCCCTTGGATTAAACATATTTCAAATCAAAGGGTAAAACCGTCATAGTCTCTTAGGCGAGTTGTGGTGTCTGAACACCTTTCATATTATTTTGTTGTGAATAATTACCAAATATTTTGATTCCATGAATAGGTATTAGATATGTTTAAAGCAGATGAAGCCCTTGGATCAAACTCAATTCAAAGTAAAGGGTAAAACCGTCATAGTCTCTTAGGCGATTTGTGGTGTATGAACACCTTTCAAATTATTTTGTTCTGAATAATTACCAAATATTTTTGATTCCTTGAATAGGTATTAGATATATTTAAAGCATATGAAGCCCTTGGATAAAACTCAATTTAAATCAAAGGGTAAAACCGTCATAGTCTCTTAGGCGATTTGTGGTGTATGAACACCTTTCAAATCATTTTGTTCTGAATAATTACCAAATATTTTTGAGTCCTTGAATAGGTAATAGATCTATTTAAAGCATATGAAGCCCTTGGATCAAACACAATTCCAAACAAAGTGTAAAACCGTCATAGTCTCTTAGACGATTTGTTGCGAATGAACACCTTTCAAATCATTTTGTTGTGATTAAATACCAAATATTTTTGAGTCCTTGAATAGGTATTAGATCTATTTTAAACATATGAAGTCCTTCGATTCAACTCCATTCAAATAAAAGGGTAAAATCGTTATAGTCTCGTAGGGGATTTGTGGTGTATAAACACCTTTCAAATCATTGTTTGTGCTTAATTACCAAAATATTTTTAACTCCTTGAATGGTTATTAGATATTTTTTAATCATATGAATCATTTGGATCAAACTTATTTGAAATCAAAGGGTAAAACCGTCATAGTCTCTTAGGCGATTTGTGGTGCATGAACACCTTTCAAATTATTTTGGTGGTGAATAATATCCAAATATTTTTGAGTCCTTGAATAGGTGTTAGAAATATGTAAAGCGTAGAAAGCCCTTGGATTAAACTCCATTTAAATCAAAGGGTAAAACCGTCGTGGTCTCTTAGGCGATTTGTGGTTTATTAACATCTTTCAAATCATTTGGTTGTGAATAATTACAAAATATTTTTGAGTGCTTGAATAGGTACTAGATCTATTTAAAGCATATGAAGCCCTTGGATCAAACTCAATTCAAAACAAATGGTAAAACCGTCATGGTCTCTTAGTGGATTTGTGGTGAATGAACATCTTTAAAAACATTTTGTTGTGAATAATTACCAAATATTTTTGAGTCCTTGAATAAGTATTAGATCTATTTAAAGCATATGAAGTCCTTCGATCAAACTCAATTCAAATCAAAGCGTAAAACCGTCATAGTCTGGTAGGGGATTTGTGGTGTATAAACACCTTTCAAATAATTATTTGTGCTTAATTACCAAAATATTTTTAACTTCTTGAATGGGTATTAGATATATTTTAATCATATGAAGCATTTGGATCAAACTTATTTCAAATCAAAGGGTGAAACCGTCATAGTCTCTTCGGAGATTTTTGGTGTATGAACACCTTTAAAATCATTTTTGGTGCTTAATTACCAAATACATTTCACTCCTTGAATTTGTATTAGGTATATTTCAATCATATGAAGCCCTTGGATTAAAATTATTTCAAATCAAAGGGTAAAACCATTATAGTCTCTTAGAGGATTTGTGGTGCATGAACACCTTTCAAATTATTTTGGTTGTGAATAATAACCAAATATTTTTGAGTCCTTGAATAGGTTTTAGATATATTTAAAGCATATAAAGCCCTTGGATCAAACTCAATTCAAATCAAAGGGCAAAACTGTCATAGTCTCTTAGGCTATTTGTGGTGAATGAACACCTTTCAAATCATTTTGTTGGGAATAATTACCAAATAATTTTTGAGTCCTTGAATAGGTATTAAGTCTATTTAAAGCATATGAAGTCCTTGGATCAACCTCAATTCAAATCAAAGGGTAAAACCATCATAGTCTCTTTGTGGATTTGTGGTGTATGAACACCTTTCAAATTATTTTTTGTGGTTAATTACCAAATAATTTTGAATCCTTCAATAGGTATTAGATATATTTCAATCATATGAAACCCTTGGATCAAACTTATATATCAAAGGGTAAAACCGTCATAGTCTCTTAGGCGATTTGTGGTGAATGAACACCTTTCAAATCATTTTATTGGGAATAATTACCAAATAATTTTGAGTCCTTGAATAGGTATTAGATATATTTAAAGCATATGAAGCCCTTGGATCTAACTCAATTCAAATCAAAGGGTAAAACCGTCATAGTCTCTTAGGCGATTTTTGGTGTATGAACACCATTCAAATCATTTTTGGTGCTTAATTACCAAATGATTTTCACTCCTTGAATTCGTATTAGGTATATTACAATCATATGAAGCCCATGGATTAAACTTATTTGAAATCAAAGGGTAAAACCGTCATAGTCTCTTAGGGGATTTGTGGTGTATGAACACCTTTCAAATCATTTTTTGTGGTTAATTACCAAATACTTTTGACTCCTTCAATAGGTATTAGATATTTTTCAATCATATGAAACCCTTGGATCAAACTTATTTCAAATCAATGGGTAAAACCATCATAGTCTCTTAGGCGATTTGTGGTGCATGAAAACCTTTTTAAATCATTTTATATTGAATAATTTCCAAAAAAAATTGAGTCCTTGAATTGATATTACATAGTATTAAATCATATGAAGCCTTGGATCTAACTCAATTCAATTCAAAGGGTAAAACCGTCATAGTCTCTTAGGCGATTTTTGGTGTATGAACACCTTTCAAATCATTTTTAGTGCTTAATTACCAAATACTTTTCACTCCTTGAATTGGTATTAGGTATATTTTAATCCTATGAAGGCCTTGAATTAAACCTGTTTCAAATCAAAGTGTAAAACCGTCATCGTCTCTTAGGGGATTTGTGGTGTATGAACTCCTTTCATATTATTTTGTTGTGAATAATTTCCAAATATTTTTCAGTTCTTAATTAGGTATTAGATATGTTTAAAGCATATGAAGCCCTTGGGTCAAACTCAATCCAAATTAAAGGGTAAAACCGTCATAGTCCCTCAGGCTATTTGTGGTGTATGAACACCTTTCAAATTGTTTTGTTGTGAATATTTACAAAATATTTATGACACCTTGAATAGGTATTAGATATATTTAAATCATATGAAGCCCTTGGATCTAACTCAATTCAAATCAAAGGGTAAAACCGTCATATTCTCGTAGGGGATTTTTGGTGTATAAACACCTTTCAAATCATTGTTTGTGCTTAATTACCAAAATATTTTTGAATCCTTGAAGGGGTATTAGATATATTTTAATCATATGAAGCATTTGGATCAAACTTATTTCAAATCAAAGGGTAAAACCGTCATAGCCTCATAGGCGATTTGTGGTGTATGAACACCTTTCAAATTATTTTGGTTGTAAATAATAACCAAATATTTTTGAGTCCTTGAGTAGGTGTTAGATATGTTTAAAGCATATGAAGCCCTTAGTTCAAACTCAATTCAAATCAAAGGGTAAAACCGTCATAGTCTCTTAGGCGAATTTTGGTGAATGAACATCTTTCAAATCATTTTGTTGGGAATAATTACCAAATATTTTTTGAGTCCTTGAATAGGTATCAGATCTTTTTTAAGCATATGAATCCCTTGGATCAAACTCAATTCAAATCAAAGGGCAAAACTATCATAGTCTCTTAGGCGATTTGTGGTTAATGAACACCTTTCAAATCATTTTGTTGGGAATAATTACCAAATAATTTTTGAGTCCTTGAATAGGTATTAGATATTTTTAAAGCATATGAAGTCCTTGGATCAAATTCAATTCAAATCAAAGGGTAAAACCGTCATTGTCTCTTAGGGGATTTGTGGTGTATGAACACCTTTCAAATCGTTTATTGTGCTTAATTACCAAATATTATTGACTCCTTCAATAGGTATTAGATACATTTTAATCATATGAAACCCTTGGATCAAACTTATTTCATATGAAAGGGTAAAACCCCCATAGTCTCTTAGGAAATTTGTGGTGTATGAAAACCTTTCAAATCATTTTGTATTGAATAATTACCAAAAAAATTTGAGTCCTTGAATAGAAATTAGATATATTTAAATCATATAAAGCCGTTGGATCTAACTCAATTCATATCAAAGGGTAAAACCGTCATAGTCTCTTAAGAGATTTTTGGTATATGAACACCTTTAAAATCATTTTTGGTGCTTAATTACCAAATAATTTACACTCCTTGAATTTGTATTAGGTATATTTCAATCATATGAAGCCCTTGGATTAAAATTTTTTGAAATCAAAGGGTAAAACCGTCATAGTCCCTCAGGCGATTTGTGGTGTATGAACACCTTTCAAATTGTTTTGTTGTGAATATTTACAAAATATTTATGACTCCTTGAATAGGTATTAGATATATTTAAAGCATATGAAGCCCTTGGATCAAACTAGATTTAGATAAAAGGGCAAAACCGTCATAGTCTCTTAGGCGATTTGTGGTGAATGAACACATTTAAAATCATTTTTGGTGCTTAATTACCAAATAATTTTCACTCCTTGAATTGGTATTAGGTATATTTCAATCATATGAAGCCCATGGATTAAACTTATTTCAAATCAAAGGGTAAAACCGTCATAGTCTCTTAGGGGATTTGTGGTGTATGAACTCCTTTCATATTATTTTGTTGTGAATAATTTCCAAATATTATTAATTTCTTAATTAGGTATTAGATATGTTTAAATCATATGAAGCCCTTGGGTCAAACTCAATCCGAATTAAAGGGTAAAACTGTCATAGTCCCTCAGGCGATTTGTGGTGTATGAACACCTTTCAAATTGTTTTGTTGTGAATATTTACAAAATATTTATGACACCTTGAATAGGTATTAGATATATTTAAATTATATGAAGCCCTTGGATCTAACTCAATTCAAATCAAAGGGTAAAACCGTCATAGTCTCGTAGGGGAATTGTGGTGTATAAACACCTTTCAAGTCATTGTTTGTGCTTAATTACCAAAATATTTTTGACTCCTTGAATAGATATTAGATATATTTCAATCATATGAAAACCCTTGGATCAAACTTATTTCATATCAAAGGGTAAAACTGTCATAGTCTCTTAGGCGACTTGTGGTGTATGAACACTTTTCATATTATTTTGTTGTGAATAATTACCAAATATTTTTGAGTCCTTGAATAGGTATTAGATATGTTTTAAGCATATGAAGCCCTTGGATCAAACTCAATTCAAATTAAAGGGTAAAACCGTCATAGTCTCTTAGGCGAATTGTGGTCTACGAACACCTTTAAATTTATTTTGTTGTGAATATTTACAAAATTTTTATGACTCCTTCAATAGGTATTAGATATATTTAAAGCATATGATGCCCTAGGATCAAACTCAATTTAAATCAAAGGGTAAAACCGTAATAGTCTCTTAGGCGATTTTTGGTGTATGAACACCTTTCAAATCATTTTGTTGTGAATACTTACCAAATAATTTTGAGTCCTTCAATAATTTTTAAGTCTATTTAAAGCATATGAAGCCCTTAGATCAAACTCAATTCAAATCAAAGGGTAAAACCATCATAGTCTCTTAGGGGATTTGTGGTGTATGAACACCTTTCAAATATTTTTTTTGGTTAATTACCAAATATTTTTGACTCCTTGAAAAGGTATTACATATATTTCAATCATAAGAATCCCTTGGATTAAACTTATTTCTTATCAAAGGGTAAAATCGTCATAGTCTTTTAGACGATTTGTGGTGCATGAAAACTTTTCAAATCATTTTGTTGGGAATAATTACAAAATATTTTTGAGTCCTTGAATAGGTATTAGATCTTTTTAAATCATATGAAGTCATTGGATCAAACTCAATTCAAATCAAAGGGTAAAACCGTCATAGTTTCTTAGGGGATTTGTGTCGTATGAACACCTTTTAAATCATTTTGCATTGAATAATTATCAACAAAATTTGAGTCCTTGAATAGATATTATATGTATTTAGATCATATGAATCCCTTGGATCTAACTCAATTCAAATTAAAGGATAAAACCGTAATAGTCTCTTAGGCGATTTTTGGTGTATGAACACCTTTCAAATACTTTTCACTCCTTGAATTGGTATTAGGTATATTTCAATCATATGAAGCCCTTGGATTAAACTTATTTCAAATCAAAGTGTAAAACCGTCATAGTCTCTTAGGCGATTTGTGGTGTATGAACACCTTTCATATTATTTTGTTGTGAATAATTTCCAAATATTTTTAAGTCCTTGAATAGGTATTAGATATGTTTAAAGCATATGAAGCCCTTTGAACAAACTCAATTTAAATCAAAGGGTAAAACTGTCACAGTCTCGTAGGGGATTTGTGGTGTATGAACACCTTTCAAATCATTTTGTTGTGAATAATTACAAAATTTTTTTGAGTCGTTGAATAGGTATTAAGTCTATTTAAAGCATATGAAGCCCTTAGATCAAACTCAATTCAAATCAAAGGGTAAAACCGTCATAGTCTCTTAGGCGATTTGTGCTGTATGAACACCTTTCAAATTATTTTGTTGTGAATATTTACAAAATATTTATGACTGCTTGAATTGGTATCAGATATATTTAAAGCATATGAATCCCTTGCATGAAACTCAATTTATATCAAACGGCAAAGCCGCCATAGTCTCTTAGGCGATTTGTGGTGTATGAACAGCATTCAAATCAATTTGTTGTGAATAATTACCAAATATTTTTGACTCCTTGAATAGGTGTTAGATCAAAATTATTTCATATAAAAGGGTAAAACCGTCAAAGTCTCTTAGACGATTTGTGGTGAATGAAAACCTTTCAAATCATTTGGTTGGGAATAATTATAAAATATTTTTGAGTCCTTGAATAGGAATTAGATATCTTTAAAGCATATGAAGCCCTTCGATCAAACTCAATTCAAATTAAAGCGTAAAATCGTCATAGTCTCTTAGGCGATTTGTGGTGTATGAAAACTTTTCAAATTATTTTGTTGTGAATATTTACAAAATATTTAGGACTCCTCGAATTGGTATCAGATATATTTAAAGCATATGAATCCCCTGGATTAAACTCAAATTATATTAAAGGGTAAAACCGTCAAAATCTCTTAGGCGATTTGTGGTGAATGAACACCTTTCAAATCATTTTGTTGGGAATAATTACCAAATATTTTTGACTCCTTGAATAGGTATTAGATTTTTTTAAGTCATATGAAGTCCTTCGATTAAACTTAATTCTATCAAAGGGTAAAACCGTCATAGTCTCTTAGGGGATTTGTGTCGTATGAACACATTTCAAATCATTTTTTGTGCTTAATTACCAAACATATTTTTGACTCATTGAATAGGTATAGATATATTTCAATCATATGAAGCCTTTGGATCAAACTAATTTCATATTAAAGGGTAAAACCGTCATAGTCTCCTATGCGATTTGTGGTGGATGAAAACCTTTCAAATCATTTTGTTGTGAATAATTACCAAAATTTTTCGAGTCCTTGAATAGGTATTAGATATATTTAAAGCATATGAAGCCCTTGGATCAAACTCAATTCAAATCAAAGGGTCAAACAGTCATAGTCGCTTAGGCAATTTGCTGTGTTTGAACACCTTTCAAATCATTTTTTTGTGCTTAATTACCAAATAATTTTTACTCCTTGAATATTTATTAGATATATTTCAATCATATGGAGACCTTGGATGAAACTTATTTCAAATCAAAGGGTAAAACCGTCATAGTCGCTTCGGCGATTTGTGGCGTATGAACACCTTTCAAATTATTTTGTTGTGAATCATTACAAAATATTATTGACTCATTGAATAGGTATTAGATATATTTAAACCATAAGAAGGCCTTGGATCAAACTCAATTCAAAACAAAGGGTAAAACCGTTATAGTCTCTTAGACGATTTGTGGTGAATGAACACCTCTCGAATCATTTTGTTGTGAATAATTACCAAATATTTTTGAGTCCTTGAATAGGTATTAGATATATTTAAACCATATGAAGCTTTTGATCAAACTCAATTCAAATCAAAGGGTAAAACCGTCATAGTCTCGTAGGGGATTTGTGGTGTATAAACAACTTTCAAATCATTGTTTGTGCTTAATTACAAAATTATTTTTTACTCCTTGAATGGGTATTAGATATATTTCAATTATATGAAGCATTTGGATCAAACTTATTTCAATTCAAAGGGTAAAACCGTCATAGTCTCTTAGGCAATTTGTGGTGTATGAACACCTTTCTAATTTTTTTGGTTGTGAATAATAACCAAATATTTTTGAGTCCTTGAATAGGTATTAGCTATATTTATAGCATATGAAGCCCATGGAACAAACTCAATTTAAATCAAAGGGTAAAAACTTCATAGCCTCTTAGGCGATTTGTGGTGTATGAACACCTTTCAAATCATTTTGTTGTGAATAATTACCAAATATTTTTGAGTAGTTGTATAGGTATTAAGTATATTTAAAGAATATGAAGCCCTTAGAACAAACTCAATTCAAATCAAAGGGTAAAACCATCATAGTCTCTTAGGGGATTTGTGGTGTATGAACTTCTTTCAAATCATTTTTTGTGGTTAATTACCAAATATTTTTGACTCCTTGAATAGGTATTAGATATATTTCAATCAGATGAAGCCCTTGGATCAAACTTATTTCATATAAAAGGGTAAAACCGTCATAGTCTCTTAGGCGATTTATGCTGTATGAAAACCTTTCAAATTATTTTGTTGTGAATATTAACAAAATATTTTCGACTCCTTGAATTGGTATCAGATATATTTAAAGCATATGAATCCCTTGTATCAAACTCACTTTATATTAAAGGGTAAAACCATCAAAGTCTCTTAGGCGATTTGTGGTTAATGAACACCTTTAAAATCATTTTGTTGGGAATAATTACCAAATTTTTTTGAGTCCTTGAATAGGTATTAGATATGTTTTAAGCATATGAAGCCCTTGGATCAAACTCAATTCAAATTAAAGTGTAAAACAGTCATAGTCTCTTAGGCGATTTGTGGTGTATGAACACCTTTCAAATTATTTTGTTGTGAATATTTACAAAATATTTATGACTCCTTGAATAGGTATTAGATATATTTAAAGCATATGAGGCCTTGGATCAAACACAATTTAAATCAAAGGATAAAACCGTCATAGTCTCTTAGGCTATTTGTGGTGTATGAACACCTTTCAAATCATTTTGTTGTGAATAATTACCAAATATTTTTGAGTCATTCAATACTTTTTAAGTCTATTTAAAGCATATGAAGCCCTTAGATCAAACTCAATTCAAATTAAAGGGTAAAACCGTCATAGTCTCTTAGGGAATTTGTGGTGTATGAAGACCTTTCAAATCATATTTGTGGTTAATTACCCAATATTTTTGACTCCTTGAATAGGTATTAGTTATATTTCAATCATATGAAGCCCTTGGATCAAACTTATTTCATATCAAAGGGTAAAACCATCATAGTCTTTTAGACGATTTGTGGTGAATGAAAAACTTTCAAATCATTTTGTTGGGAATAATTAAAAAGAATTTTTGAGTCCTTGAATAGATATCAAATCTTTTGAAATCATATGATGTCCTTGGATCAAACTCAATTCAAATCAAAGGGTAAAACCGTCATAGTCTCTTAGACGATTTGTGGTCAATAAAAACTTTCAAATCATTTTGTTGGGAATAATTGCAAAATATATTTGAGTCCTTGAATAGGAATTAGATATGTTTAATGCATATGAAGCCCTTGGATAATACTTAATTAAAATTATAGCGTAAAACCGTCATAGTCTCTTAGGCGATTTGTGGTGTATGAACACCTTTCAAATTATTTTGTCGTGAATATTTTCAAAATATTTATGACTCCTTGAATTGGTATCAGATATATTTAAAGCATATGAATCCCTTGGATCAAACTCAATTTATATCAAACGGCTAAGCCGCCATAGTCTCTTAGGCGATTTGTGGTGTATGAACACTATTCAAATCATTTTGTTGTGAATAATTTCCAAATATTTTTGACTCCTTGAATAGGTGTTAGATATATTTCCATCATATGAAGCCCTTAGATCAAACTTATTTCATATAAAAGGGTAAAACCGTCATAGTCTCTTAGACGATTTGTGGTGAATGAAAACCTTTCTAATCATTTTTTTGGGAATAATTATAAAATAGTTTTGACTACTTGAATAGGACTTAAATATCTTTAAAGCATATGAAGCCCTTTGATCAAACTCAATTCCAAATAAAGCGTAAAACCGTCATAGTCTCTAAGGCGATTTGTGGTGTATGAACACCTTTCAAATTATTTTTTTGTGAATATTTACAAAATATTTATGACTCCTTAAATTGGTATCAGTTGTATTTAAAGCATATGAATCTGCTGTATCAAACTCAATTTATATTAAAGGGTAAAACCGTCAAAGTCTCTTAGGCAATTTGTGGTGAATGAACACCTTTGAAATCATTTTGTTGCGAATAATTACCAAATATTTTTGAGTCCTTGAATAGGTATTAGATTTTTTAAAGTCATATGAAGTCCTTGGATCACACTTAATTCAACTCAAAGGGTAAAACCGTCATAGTCTCTTAGGGGATTTGTGTTGTATGAACACCTTTCAAATCATTTTTTGAGATTAATTAGCAAATCGTTTTGACTCCTTGAATAGGTATCAGATATCTTTCAATCAAATGAAGCCCTGTCAAACTTATTTCATATCAAAGGGTAAAACCGTCATAGTCTCTTAGGCGATTTGTGGTGTTTGAAAACCTTTCAAATCATTTTGTATTGAATAACGACCAAATAAATTTGAGTCCTTGAATAGGTAATAGATATATTTAAAGCATATGAAGCCCTTGGATCAAACTCAATTAAAATCAAAGGGTAAAACCGTCATAGTCGCTTAGGCCATTTGCGGTGTCTAAACACCTTTCATATCATTTTTTGTGCTTAATTACCAAATATTTTTGACTACTTGAATAGTTATAAAATATATTTCAATCATATGAAGCCCTTGGACGAAACTTATTTCAAATCAAAGGGTAAAACCGTCATAGTCTCTTCGGCGATTTGTGGCGTATGAACACCTTTCAAACTATTTTGTTGTGAATCATTACCAAATATTATTGACTCCTTGAATAGGTATTAGATCTATTTAAACCATATGAAGGCCTTGGATCAAACTCAATTCAAAAGAAAGGGTAAAACCGTCATAGTCTCTTCGACAATTTTTGGTGAATGAACACCTCTCAAATCATTTTGTTGTTAATAATTACCAAATTTTTTTCAGTCCTTCAATAGGTATTAGATATATTTAAAGCATATGAAGCCTTCAATCAAACTCAATTTAAATCAAAGGGTAAAGCTGTCATAGTCTCTTAGGCGATTTGTGGTGTATGAAAACCTTTGAAATCATTTTGTATTGAATAATTACAAAAAAAAATTGACTCCTTGAATAGATATTAGATACATTTAAATCATATGAAGCCCTTGGATCTAACTCAATTCAAATCAAATGGTAAAACCGTCATAGTGTCTTATGCGATTTTTGGTTTATGAACACCTTTCAAATCATTTTTGGTGCTTAATTACCAAATACTTTTTCACTCGTTGAATTGGTATTAGGTATATTTCAAACATATGAAGCCCTTGGATGAAACTTATTTCAAATCAAAGGGTAAAACCATCATAGACTCTTAGGCGATTTGTGGTGTTTGAACACCTTTCATATTTTTTTGTTGTGAATAATTACCAACTATTTTTGAGTCCTTGAATAGGTATTAGATATGGTTTAAGCATATGAAGCCCTTGGATAAAAATCAATTCAAATTAAAGTGTAAAACAGTCGTAGTGTCTTAGGCGATTTGTGGTGTATGAACACCTTTCAATTATTTTGTTGTGAATATTTAAAAAATATTTATGACTCCTGGAATAGGTATTAGATATTTAAAGAATATGATGCCCTAACTCAATTCAAATCAATGGGTAAAACCGTCATAGTATCTTAGGCGATTTTTGGTGTATGAATACCTTTCAAATTATTTTGTTGTGAATATTTACAACATATTTATGACTCCTTGAATAGGTATTAGATATATTTCAATCATATGAAGCATTTTGATCAAACTTATTTCAAATGAAAGGGTAAAACCATTATAGTCTCTTAGGCGATTTGTGGTGTATGAACACCTTTCAAATTAATTTGGTTGCGAATAATAACCAAATATTTTTGAGTCCTTGAATAGGTATTAGATATATTTAAAGCATATGAATCCCTTGGATCAAACTCAAGTCAAATCAAAGTGCAAAACCGTCATGGCCTCTTAGGCGATTTGTGGTTAATGAACACCTTTCAAATCATTTTTATGGGAATAATTACCAAATACTTTTTTGAGTCCTTGAATAGGTATTAGATCTTTTTAAAGCATATGAAGTCCTAGGACCAAAATTCAAATCAAAGCGTAAAACGTCATAGTCTATTAGCCGATTTGTGGTGTATGAACACCTTTCAAATCATTTTGTTGTGAATAATTACCAAATGTTTTTGAGTCGTTGAATAGGTATTAAGTATATTTAAAGAATATGAAACCCTTAGAACAAACTCAATTCAAATCAAGGGGTAAAACCGTCATAGTCTCTTAGGGGATTTGTGGTGTATGAACACCTTTCAAATCATTTTTTTGTGGTTAATTACCAAATATTTTTTACTCCTTGAATAGGTATTAGATATATTTTAATCATATGAAGGCCTTGGATCAAACATATTTCATATAAAAGGGTAAAACCGTCATAGTCTCTTAGACGATTTTTGGTGAATGAAAACCTTTCAAATCATTTTGTTGGGAATAATTGCAAAATATTTTTGAGTCCTTGAATAGGAATTAGATATGTTTAATGCATATGAAGCCCTTGGATCAAACTCAATTCAAATTAAAGAGTAAAACCGTCATAGTCTCTTAGGCGATTTGTGGTGTATGAACACCTTTCAAATTATTTTGTTGTGAATATTTACAAAATATTTATGACTCCTTGAATTGGTATCAGATATATTTAAAGCATATGAATCCATTGGATCAAACTCAAATTATATCAAACGGCAAAGCCGCCGTAGTCTCTTAAGCGATTTGTGGTGTATGAACACCATTCAAATCATTTTGTTGAGAATAATTACCATATATTTTTATCTCCTTGAATAGGTGTTAGATATATTTCAATCAGATGAAGCCCTTGGATCAAACTTATTTCATATAAAAGGGTAAAATCGTCATAGTCTCATAGACGATTGGTGGTGAATGAAAACCTTCCAAATTATTTTGTTGGGAATAATTATACAATATTTTTGAGTACTTGAATAGGAATTAGATATCTTTAAAGCATATGAAGCCCTTGGTTCCAAATCAATTCAAATTAAAGCGTAAAACCGTCGTAGTCTCTTATGCGATTTGTGGTGTATGAAAACCATTCAAATTATTTTGTTGTGAATATTAACAAAATATTTTCGACTCCTTGAATTGGTATCAGATATATTTAAAGCATATGAATCCCCTGTATCAAACTCACTTTATATTAAAGGGTAAAACCATCAAAGTCTCTTAGGCGATTTGTGGTGAATGAACACCTTTGAAATCATTTTGTTGGGAATAATTCCCAAATATTTTTGAGTCCTTGAATAGGTATTAGATTTTTTTAAGTCATATGAAGCCCTTGGATCAAACTCAATTCAAATTAAAGTGTAAAACCGTCATAGTCTCTTAGGAGATTTGTGTGGTATGAACACCTTGCATAGGTATTAGATATATTTCAATCATATGAAGCCCTGTCAAAATTATTTCATATCAAAAGGTAAAATCGTCATAGTCTCTTAGGCGATTTGTGGTGTATGAAAACCTTTCAAATCATTTTGTATTGAATACTTACCAAATAAATTTGAGTCCTTGAATAGGTAATAGATATATTTAAAGCATATGAAGCCCTTGGATCAAACTCAATTAAAATCAAAGGGTAAAACCATCATAGTCGCTTAGGCCATTTGCGGTGTCTGAACACCTTTGATATCATTTTTTGTGCTTAATTATCAAATATTTTTGACTCCTTAAATAGTTATAAAATATATTTCAATCATATGAAGCCCTTGGATGAAACTTATTTCAAATCAAAGGGTAAAACCGTCATAGTCTCTTCGGCGATTTGTGGCGTATGAACACCTTTCAAACTATTTTGGTGTGAATCTTTACCAAATATTATTGACTCATTGAATAGGTATTAGATCTATTTAAACCATATGAAGGCCTTGGATCATTAATTCCAAAGAAAGGGTAAAACCGTCATAGTCTCTTAGACGATTTTTGGTGAATGAACACCTCTCAAATGATTTTGTTGTGAATAATTACCAAATATTTTTGAGTCCTTCAATAGGTATTAGATATATTTAAAGCATATGAAGCCTTCGATCAAACTCAATTCAAATCAAAGGGTAAAACCGTCATAGTCTCGTATGGGATTTCTGCTGTATAAACACCTTTCAAATCATTGTTTGTTCTTAATTACAAAATTATTTTTGACTCCTTGAATTGGTATTAGATATATTTCAATAATATGAAGCATTGGGATCAAACTTATTTCTAATCAAAGGGTAAAACCATCATAGTCTCTTAGGCGATTTGTGGAGTATGAACACCTTTCAAATTATTTTGGTTGCGAATAATAACCAAAT
The DNA here is from genome assembly GCA_947645195.1 of Patellifolia procumbens. Classification (NCBI taxonomy): domain Eukaryota; kingdom Viridiplantae; phylum Streptophyta; class Magnoliopsida; order Caryophyllales; family Amaranthaceae; genus Patellifolia; species Patellifolia procumbens. The sequence continues at coordinate 154,423 of CANSGD010001132.1, forward strand.
ATTTTGAGTCCTTCAATAGGTATTAGATATATTTAAAGCATATAAAACCCTTGGATCAAACTCAAGTCAAATCAAAGTGTAAAATCGTCATAGCCTCTTAGGCGATTTGTGGTTAATGAACACCTTTTAAATCATTTTTATGGGAATAATTACCAAATACTTTTTTGAGTCCTTGAATAGGTATTTTATATTTTTAAAGCATATGAAGTCCTTGGATCAACCTCAATTCAAATCAAAGCGTAAAACGTCATAGTCTCTTAGGGGATATGTGTTGTCTGAACACCTTGCAAATCATTTTTTGAGATTAATTACCAAATGTTTTTGACTCCTTGAATAGGTATTCGATATATTTCAATCATATGAAGCCCTGTCAAACTTATTTCATATCAAAGGGTAAATTTTTCAAATTATTTTGTATTGAATAATTACCAAATAAATTTGAGTCCTTGAATTGTTAATAGATATATTTAAATCATATGAAGCCCTTGGATCTAACTAAATTCAAATCAATTACCAAAATATTTTTGAATCCTTGAAAGGGTATTAGATATATTTTAATCATATGAAGAATTTGGATCAAACTTATTTCAAATCAAAGGGTAAAACCGTCATAGTCTCTTAGGCGATTTGTGGTGTATGAATACCTTTCAAATTATTTTGGTTGTGAATAATAACCAAATATTTTTTGGTCCTTGAGTTGGTGTTAGATATATTTAAAGCATATGAAGCTCTTGGATCTAACTCAATTCAAATCGAAGGTAAAACCGTCATAGTCTCTTAGGCGATTTGTGGTGAATGAACCTCTTTCAAATCATTTTGTTGTGAATAATTACCAAATATTTTTGAGTCCTTGAATAGGTATTAGATCTTTTTAAAGCATATGAAGTCCTTGGATCAACCTCAATTCAAATCAAAGGGTAAAACCGTCATAGTCTCTTAGGGGATTTGTGCTGTATGAACAACTTTCAAATCATTTTTTGTGCTAAATTACAAAATATTTTTGACTCCTTGACTAGGTATTAGATATATTTCAATCATATGAAACCTTTGGATCAAAGTTATTTCATATCAAAGGGTAAAACTGTCATAGTCTCTTAGGCGATTTGTGGTGTATGAAAACCTTTCAACTCATTTTGTATTGAATAATTACAAAAAAAAATTGAGTCATTGAATAGATATTAGATACATTTAAATCATATGAAGCCCTTGGATCTAACTGAATTCAAATCAAAGGGTAAAACCGTCATAGTGTCTTATGCGATTTTTGGTGTATGAACACCTTTCAAATCATTTTTGGTGCTTAATTACCAAATACTATTTCACTCCTTGAATTTGTATTAGGTATATTTCAAACATATGAAGCCCTTGGATGAAACTTATTTCAAATCAAAGGGTAAAACCATCATAGTATCTTAGGCGAATTGTGGTGTTTGAACACCTTTCATATTATTTTGTTGTGAATAATTACCAACAATTTTTGAGTCCTTGAATAGGTATTAGATATGTTTTAAGCATATGAAGCCCTTGGATCAAACTCAATTCAATTTAAAGTGTAAAACAGTCATAGTCTCTTAGGCGATTTGTGGTGTATGAACACCTTTCAAATTATTTTGTTGTGAATATTTAAAAAATATTTATGACTCCTTGAATAGGTATTAGATAGATTTAAAGCATATGATGCCCTTGGTTCAAACTCAATTTAAATCAAAGGGTAAAACCGTCATAGTCTCTTAGACTATTTGAGGTGTATGAACATCTTTCAAATAATTTTGTTGTGAATAATTACGAAATATTTTGGAGTAATTCAATAGTTTTAATTCTATTTAAAGCATATGAAGCTCTTAGATCAAACTCAATTCAAATCAAAGGGTAAAACCATCATAGTCTCCTAGGGGATTTGTGGCGTATGAACACCTTTCAAATCATTTTTGTGGTTAATTACCCAATATTTTTGACTCTTTGAATAGGTATTAGATATATTTCAATCATATGAAGCCCTTGGATCAAACTTATTTCATATCAAAGGGTAAAACCGTCATAGTCTTTTAGACGATTTGTGGTGAATGAAAAACTTTCAAATCATTTTGTTGGGAATAATAAAAAAATATTTTTGAGTCCTTGAATAGATATCAAATCTTTTTAAATCATATGAAGTCCTTGGATCAAATTCAATTCAAATCAAAGGGTAAAACCGTCATAGTCTCTTAGACGATTTCTGGTGAATGAAAAACTTTCAAATCATTTTGTTCGGAATAATTAAAACATATTTTTGAGTCCTTGAATAGATATTAGATCTTTTTAAATCATAAGAAATCCTTGGATCAAACTCAATTCAAATTAAAGGGTAAAACCGTCATAGTCTCTTAGGCGATTTTTGGTGTATGAACACCTTTCAAATCATTTTTGGTGCTTAATTACCAAATACTTTTCACTCCTTCAATTGGTATTAGGTATATTTCAATCATATGAAGCCCTTGGATTAAACTTATTTCAATTCAAAGGGTAAAACCATCATAGAGTCTTAGGGGACTTGTGGTGCATGAACACCTTTCATATTATTTTGTTGTGAATAATTACCAAATATTTTTTAGTCCTTAAATAGGTATTATATATGTTTTAATCATATGAAGCCCTTGCTTCAAACACAATTCAAATTAAAAGGTAAAACTGTCATAGTCTCTTAGGCGATTTGTGTTGTATGAAAACCTTTCAAATAATTTGGTGTTGAATAATTACCAAAAAAATTTGAGTCCTTGAAGAGATATAAGATATATTTAAATCATATGAAGCCCTAACTCAATTCAAATCAATGGGTAAAACCGTCATAGTCTCTTAGGCGATTTTTGATGTATGAACACCTTTCAAATTATTTTGTTGTGAATATTTACAAAATATTTATGACTCCTTGAATAGGTATTAGATATAGTTGAATCATATGAAGCATTTGGATCAAACTTATTTCAAATCAAAGGGTAAAACCGTCATAGTCTCTTAGGCGATTTGTGGTGTATGAAACCTGTCAAATTATTTTGGTTGCGAATAATAACCAAATATTTTTGAGTCCTTGAATAGGTATTAGATATATTTAAAGCATATGAAACCCTTGGATAAAACTCAAGTCAAATCAAAGTGTAAAACCGTCATAGCCTCTTAGGAGATTTGTGGTTAATGAACACCTTTCAAATCATTTTTATGGGAATAATTACCAAATACTTTTTGAGTCCTTAAATAGGTATTCGATCTTTTTAAAGCATATGAAGTCCTTGGATCAACCTCAATTCAAATCAAAGCGTAAAACGTCATAGTCTCTTAGGGGATATGTGTTGTCTGAACACCTTTCAAATCAATTTTTGAGATTAATTACCAAATGTTTTTGACTCCTTGAATAGGTATTCGATATTTTTCAATAATATGAAGCCCTGTCAAACTTATTTCATATCAAAGGGTAAAACCGTCATAGTCTCTTAGGCGATTTGTGGTGTATGAAAACCTTTCAAATCATTTTGTATTGAATAAATACCAAATAAATTTGAGTCCTTGAATTGTTAATAGATATATTTAATTCATATGAAGCCCTTGGATCTAACTAAATTCAAATCAAAGAGTAAAACCGTCATAGTCTCATAGGGGATTTGTGGTGTATAAACACCTTTCAAATCATTGTTTGTGCTTAATTACCAAAATATTTTTGAATCCTTGAAAGGGTATTAGATATATTTTAATCATATGAAGAATTTGGATCAAACTTATTTCAAATCAAAGGGTAAAACTATCATAGTCTCTTAGGCGATTTGTGGTGTATGAAAACCTTTCAAATCATTTTGTATTGAATAATTACAAAAAAAACATTGAGTCCTTGAATAGATATTAGATACATTTAAATCATATGAAGCCCTTGGATCTAACTCAATTCAAATCAAAGGGTAAAACCGTCATAGTGTCTTATGCGAATTTTGGTGTATGAACACCTTTTAAATCATTTTGGTGCTTAATTACCAAATAATTTTTCCTCCTTGAATTGGAATTAGCTATATTTCAAACATATGAAGCCCTTGGATGAAACTTATTTCAAATCAAAGGGTAAAATCATCATGGTCTCTTAGGCGACTTGTGGTGTTTGAACACCTTTCATATTATTTTGTTGTGAATAATTACCAACTATTTTTGAGTCCTTGAATAGGTATTAGATATTTTTTAAGCATATGAAGCCCTTAGATCAAACTCAATTCAAATTAAAGTGTAAAACAGTCATAGTCTCTTAGGCGATTTGTGGTTTATGCCTTTCAAATTATTGTGTTGTGAATATTTAAAAAATATTTATGACTCCTTGAATAGGTATTAGATATATTTAAAGCATATGATTCCCTTGGTTGAAACTCAATTTAAATCAAAGGGTAAAACCGTCGTAGTCTCTTAGACTATTTGAGGTGTATGAACACCTTTCAAATCATTTTGTTGTGAATAATTACCAAATATTTTTGAGTACTTGAATAGGTATTAGATATATTTTAATCATATAAAGCATTTGGATTAAACTTATTTCAAATCAAAGGGTAAAACCGTTATAGTCTCTTAGGCGATTTGTAGTGTATGAACACCTTTCAAATTATTTTTTTTGTGAATAATAACCAAATGTTTTTGAGTCCTTGAGTAGCTAGCAGATATTTGATGAAACTCAATTCAAATCAAAGGGTAAAACCGTCATAGTCTCTTAGGGGATTTGTGGTGTATAAACACCTTGCAAATCATTTTTGGTGCTTAATTACCAAATACTTTTCACTCCTTGAATTGCTATTAGGTATATTTCAATCATATGAAGCCCTTGGATTAAACTTATTTCAAATCAAAGGGTAAAACCGTCATAGTCTCTTCGGCGATTTGTGGTGTATGAACACCTTTCATATTATTTTATTGTGAATAATTACCAAATATTTTTGAATCCTTGAATAGGTATTCGATATGTTTTAAGCATATGAAGCCCTTGGATCAAACTCAATTCAAATTAAAGGGTAAAACCGTTATAGTCTCGTAGGCGATTTGTGGTGTATGAACACCTTCCAAATTATTTTGTTGTGAATATTTACAAAATATTTATGACTCCATGAATATGTATTAGATATATTTAAAGCATATGATGCCCTTGGATCAAACTCTATTTAAATCAAAGGGTAACACCGTCATAGTCTCTTAGGCGATTTGTGGTGTATGAAAACCTTTCAAATCATTTAGTTGTGAATAATTACCAAAAAAATTTGAGTCCTCAATAGGTTTTAAGTCTATTTAAAGCTTATGAAACCCTTAGATCAAACTCAATTCAAATCAAAGGGTAAAACCGTCATAGTCTCTTAGTGGATTTGTGGTGTATAAACACTTTTCAAATCATTTTGTATTGAATAATTACCAAAAAAATTGAGTCCTAGAATAGATATTATATATATTTAAATCATGTGAAGCCCTTGTATCTAATCCAATTCAAATCACAGGGTAAAACCGTCATTGTCTCTCAGGCGATTTTTGGTGTATGAACACCTTTCAAATCATTTTTGGTGCTTCATTACCAAATACTTTTCACTCCTTGAATTGCTCTTAGGTATATTTCAATCATATGAAGCCCTTGGATTAAACTTCTTTCAAATCAAAGGGTAAACCCGTCATAGTCTCTTAGGCGATTTGTTGTGTATGAACACCTTTCATATTATTTTGTTGTGAATAATTACCGAATATTTTTGATTCCTTGAATAGGCATTAGATATGTTTAAAGCATATGAAGCCCTTGGATCAAACTCAATTCAAATTAAAGGGTAAAATTGTCATAGTCTCGTAGGTGATTTGTGGGGTATGAACACCTTTCAAATCATTTTTTATGGTTAATTACCAAATATTTTTGACTCTTTGAATAGGTATTAGATATATTTCAATCACATGAAGCCCTTGGATCAAACTTATTTCGTATCTAAGGGTAAAACCATCAAAGTCTCTTAGACGATTTGTGGTGAATGAATACCTTTCAAATCAATTTGTTGGGAATAATTACAAAATATTTTTGAGTCCTTGAGTAGGAATTAGATATATTTAAAGCATATGAAGAGCTTGGATCAAACTCAATTCAAATCAAAGGATAAAATCGCATAGCCTCTTAGGCGAATTCTGGTGTATGAACACCTTTCAAATCATTTTTTGTGCCTAATATCAAAAAAATTTGACTCCTTGTCTAGGTGTTAAATATATTTAAAGCATATGAATCCCTTTGATAAAACTCTTTAAAAAACAAAGGGTAAAATCGTCATAGTCTCTTAGGCGATTTGTGGTGTATAAACACATTTGAAATAATTTCTAGTGCTTAATAACAAATTTTTTTGACTACTTTATTAGGTATTAGATATATTTAATGCATATGAAACCCTTGATTCAAACTCATTTAAAATCTAATGGTAAAACATTCATAGTCTCTTAGGCGATTTGTGGTGTATAAATAACTTAAATCATTATTGTGCATAATTACCAAATATTTTTGACTCCTTTAATAGGTATTAGATATATTTAAAGCATATGAAGCCCTTGAATCAATCTCAATTCAAAATGAAGGGTAAAACCGTCATAGTCTCTTAGACGATTTGTGGTGAATGAAAACCTTTCAAATGATTTTTTATGGTTAATTACCAAATATTTTTAAGTCCTTGAATAGGTATTAGATCTTTTTACATCATATGAAGTCCTTGGATCAAACTCAATTCAAATACAAGGGTAAAACCGTCATAGTCTCTTAGGGGATATGTGTCGTATGGACACTTTTAAAATCTTTTTGTGCTTAATTACCAAATACTTTTTACTACTTGAATAATTATTAGATATATTTCAATCATATGAAGCCTTTGGATCAAACTTATTTCATATCAAAGGGTAAACCCATTATCATCTCTTAGAGGATTTGTGGTATATGAAAACCTTTCAAATCATTTTTGTGAATAATTACCAAATATTTTTGAGTCCTTGAATAGGTATTAAGTCTATTTAAAGCATATGAAGCCCTTAGATCAAACTCAATTCAAACCAAAGGGTAAAACTGTCATAGTCTCTAAGGGGATTTGAGGTGTATGAACACCTTTCAAATCATTTTTAGTGGTTAATTACAAAATATTTTTGTCTCTTTGAATAGGTATTAGATATATTTGAATCATATGAAGCCCTTGGATCAAACTTATTTCATATCAAAGGGTAAAACAGTCATAGTCTCTAATACGATTTGTGGTGAATGAAAACCTTTCAAATCATTTTGTTGGGAATAATTACAAAATATTTTTGAGTCTTTGACTAGGAATTAGATATACTTAAAGCATATGAAGAGCTTCGATCAAACTCAATTCAAATCAAAGGATAAAATCGCATAGCCTCTTAGGCGATTTGTGGTGTATAAACACCTTCCAAATCATTTTTGTGCCTAATATCAAAATATTGTTGACTGCTTGTCTAGGTGTTAGATATATTTAAAGCATATGAATCCCTTCGATCCAACTCTTTAAAAAATAAAAAAGGGTAAAATCGTCATAGTCTCTTAGGCGATTTGTGGTCTATAAACACGTTTCAAATCATTTATTGTGCTTAATTACCAAATTTTTGACTACTTTATTAGGTATTAGATATATTTAATGCATATGAAACCCTTGAATCAAACTCGTTTAAAATCTAAGGGTAAAACATTCATAGACTCGTAGGCGATTTATGGTGTATGAATAACTTTTAAATCATTTTGTTGTGAATAATTACCAAATATTTTTGACTCCTTTAATAGGTATTATATATATTTAAAGCATATGAAGCACTTGAATCAAACTCAATTCAAAATGAAGGGTAAAACTGTCATAGTCTCTCAGACGATTTGTGCTGAATGAACACCAGTAAAATCATTTTCAGTGGTTAATTACCAAATATTTTTGACTCTTTGAATAGGTATTAGATATATTTTAATCATATGAAGCCCTTGGATCAAACTTATTTCATATCAAAGGGTAAAACCGTCATAGTCTCTTTGACGATTTAGGGTGAATGAAAACTTTTCAAATCATTTTGTTGGGAATAATTACAAAATATTTTTGAGTCCTTGAATAGGAATTAGATATATTTAAAGCATATGAAGCCCTTGGATCAAACTCAATTCAAATTAAAGGGTAAAACCGTCATAGTCTCGTAGGCGATTTGTGGTGTATGAACACCTTTCAAATCACTTTGTTGTGAATCATTACCAAAAAAATTTGAGACCTTAAATAGGTTTTAAGTCTATTTAAAGCATATTAGGCCCTTAGATCAAACTCAATTCAAATCAAAGGGTAAAACCGTCATAGTCTCTTAGGGGATTTGGGGTGTATGAACACCTTTCAAATCATTTTTTGTGGTTAATTACCAAATATTTTTGACTCTAGGAATAGGTATTAGAGATTTTTCAATCATATGAAGCCCTAGGATCAAAATTATTTCATATCAAAGGTAAAACCGTCATAGTCTCTTTGACGATTTGTGGTGAATAAACACCTTTCAAATCATTTTTATGGGAATAATTACCAAATATTTTTGTGAGTCCTTGAATAGGTATTAGATCTTTTTAAAGCATATGAATTCTTTGGATCAACCTCAATTCAAATCAAAGCGTTAAACCGTCATAGTTTGTTAGGGGGATATGTGTTGTCTGAACACCTTTCAAATCCTGTTTTGAGATTAATTTCCAAATGTTTTTGACTCCTTGAATAGGTATTCGATATATTTCAATCCCATATGAAGCCCTGTCAAACCTATTTCATATCAAAGGGTAAAACCGTCACAGTCTCTTAGGCGATTTGTGGTGTATGAAAACCTTTCAAATCATTTTGTATTGAATAATTACCAGATAAATTTGAGTCCTTGAATTGGTAACAGATATATTTAAATCATATGTAGCCCTTGGATCTAACTAAATTCAAATCAAAGTGTAAAACCGTCATAGTCTCGTAGGGGGATTTGTGGTGTATAAACACCTTTCAAATCATTGTTTGTGCTTAATTACCAAAATATTTGGAGTCCTTGAATCGGTATTAGATATATTTGAATCATATGAAGAATTTGGATCAAAGTAATTTCAAATCAAGGGTAAAACCGTCATAGTTTCTTAGGCGATTTGTGGTGTATGAATACCTTTCAAATTATTTTGGTTGAGAATAATAACCAATTATTTTTGAGTCCTTGAGGAGGTGTTAGATATATTTAACGCGTATGACGCCCTTGGATCAAACTCAATTCAAATCAAGGTAAAACCGTCATAGTCTCTTAGGCGATTTGTGGTGAATGAACATCTTTCAAATCATTTTGTTGTAAATAATTACCAAATATTTTTGAGTCCTTGAATAGATATTAGATACATTTAAATCATATGATGCCCCTTTGATCTAACTCAATTCAAATCAAATGGTAAAACCGTCATAGGCTCTTATGCGATTTTTGGTCTATGAACACCTTTCAAATCATTTTGGTGCTTAATTACCAAATAATTTTTCACTCCTTGAATTGATATTAGGTATATTTCAAACATATGAAGCCCTTGGATTGAAACTTATTTCAAATCAAAGGGTAAAACCATCATAGTCTCTTAGGCGATTTGTGGTGTTTGAACACCTTTCATATTATTTTGTTGTGAGTAATTACCAAATATTTTTGAGTCCTTGAATAGGTATTA